>JASDQU010739383.1:11214-49709 GCA_032191745.1 Picea mariana | reverse complement strand
CTGTCAGGTAGCATTGACTATCTCGAATGTATGAGCGCAGTAAAGTTGGAATAAATTACACAAAGACTGGACTTGTTTTATTTTAGTTCAGAGATCTCATTCATTCAAACACGAAACCTGAGACTTGACACCTCAGTTAACTTAATATATCATTTAAAGTGAAAAGAGAGTGAACCCAATTCTACATCCTATTTTTGCATTTTTCATGAATGATTATTGTTTTAATATATCATTTAAAGTGAAAAGAGAGTGAACGCAATTCTACATCCTATTTTGGCATTTTTAGTGAATGATTATTGTTTTTTTTTAATAAAAAAGCAGAACCTGGTATATTAAGCTTTCAAAAAAGGGTAGACATTTGGCATACATGTGCCAGCTGTCCTGCCTATACAGGAAATCAGGACAGCTGGCCAGTCCACAGTAGCAAGYAAAATTAGGCGTAATGTTTCGCCACCCTACCTGAAGGAAACCAGGGATTATGTCCAGTATGCTCAACTGTAACAGAAAGACTATGCTAAAGCTAATTATGCTAAGAACTAGAGAGCTACGGYTCTGATAAGATGAATCTGAAAAGAGCATGGAAACCATAAGGAAGACTAGAACCTATTCAGTCGAAGTTGCCTCCATTGACAGGGAGGACGAAGGGATGCGCACAAGTGGGGCATTGGCGCTGTGGAGTAGCTTTGGAGTAGGACACATACAACATATCTAGGCGCTGGCTGACTTGCACGGCTCTGAAGACTTGATTGTCCACGAGGCTGCGCACTTCAAAAATCAACTTTAGGTGTTCGGGATGCAGGAGCGGCGACAAAGGTGGCGAATTCCTTTCAGACTCCGCTTCTTCTCGACTCGGCATCATCCTCTGCTGCTGCGTGTCGGTAATGCGCTCCGGCTGTACCTCTTCCGTTTCCCTTGCCTTGTGGTTCGGCGGTGTCCCCTGTGTCTGCACCCCAGCGATGGACTCCGGTGGCTCCTCCTCCATGGGGCAAGCCGCGAAAGTTGCAGTCGGAGCAGTGGCTGGCACTTGAGAATTGCCCAATTTGGGTGCAGTTGGCTTGTGTCCGAAGCTCGTCGAAGGATTCCAATTGTCCGGGACAGTGAACATCCGGCTGTCGGAAAAATTCGGTGGAAGCGTGATGGAAAGGTCCTCCTCAACGTAAGTCCGAGGCGGCGAGTTTGCTACAGTGGTGCCACCCCTGCGTTTTTTCCTAGCCAAGAGCATAGCTCTGGCAAACCTCTGATGCCATTTTCTCCATGAGTCCGCTGCGTACTAGCCAGCACCTCGGCGAGGCCTACCCCTTACCCGTGGCATGGTGAGGGCTAGGGAGGAACCTCCTGCGCGGCGGTGCTGAACCTGCTGGAACGAATTCAAATGCGAAATGGGAGGTCGGTTCAAACTGAAATACGCATAACCCATAGCTGCTAGCATTAACGCTGAGAGCTTAATGCTCTGGCTGTCCGTCCCCTTCCCACGCGCAAGGAGCTCCATCGTAATCCGGTAGTCTACAGAGGCAAGGGCTCTATTAACTGCCCGCATCCAAGAGTAGGGGCCTCCATAAATGGCCCCCCCGTTAGCGCCTCCACGTGCCCAGACTGCCCACATGTCACCCCATCCAGGGTTAGGAGATCCTTGTTGGCTAGGAGTTGGCATTGTTGAGATATGTTGGAAGCTTCGGGGACTCGAGCGTCCCAGATTATACGTTCCAGTTCTCTCTGGACTCCTCCGTTTGCCAGGTGATCATCCACTCCGTTTGCCTTCCTCTTGACGTGGGAGGGAATGATGCTGAAGCTGTGATTGAGTAAGTTGTTGAAGTCCTCAAGCAGTCCTGCCAGTCGCCAGCTGGGTGAGATTTTTTGCGGATTGCCCCCATGCAGGATCTTGGTGATTAGCTGGATGGTGATTTGTGAGTCCCCTTCCAGAATTATTTTGTGACTGGATAGGGAGACGGCTGCTTGGAGGCCCTGTAGTAGACCTGTTAGTTCCACTACATTGTTTGTGGTTTCCCCCAAGTATCCTGCTACCAAGGCTAGAATTTCCCCCATGGAATTTCTGATCACCGCCCCGTATCCTGCGGGTCCTGGGTTTCCCTTTGAGGCTCCATCAAAATTGATTTTTATGAATCCATTGGGAGGGGGGGTCCAGGTGCTTGGAATGGGGGTTCGAGTCTTAGGACCATGTCCAATCACCAGGTCACTTAGATTGAGCTGCCATTTTTGAACGGTGCTTAGTTCTTCATTGTGCCAGATCTGGTCTCGCGGTTGCCAGCTTTTGCTTCAAATCATTTCCTTGATATGAGTGGCCACTCTATCCCAGGTAAGCTCTGGAATGGATTCCTTGGAGTGAAAGATGTATCTGTTTCTCTCCTTCCATATATGCCAAAGAATGAAGCCTGGGAGAAGTACCCAGATGTGGTTCAGGATGGGGTTGTTGAAGGTGATTGCGCCCCAATGCTTGATGGTGGCCCTGATGTTGCCTCTGTTTTGATTGGATCTACGCATGATTTGAGCCCCGTGATCCCAAACCGCTTGGCTGTAGTGACAAACATTGAAGAGATGCTCCTTGGTTTCTTCTTGACAATGACATAAAGCACATATGGAGGGCCCAATAAAACCCCTTTTCCAGAGGTTATCCCACGTCAGAATTCGGTTATGAATAATTAGCCAAAGGAAGGTAGAGACCTTCGGCCAGAGGGCCTTATCCCAAATCTTATCCTAGATGGTGTCCTTTTCTTGATTGTGATAGTTGCCTTGTATGTAGTAGGCTTCTTTTACCGAGAAGTTTCTTGAGGCTGAGTGCCCCCATCGAAGGATATCAGGTCTCTCCTTGATGGGGATTTTCCTGCGTGCTGCTTCGTTTTTCCAGGCCGATAGGTCAACGTCGGGATGAGTTTCTAGCTCTTGACTAGAGGTCTTCCACTGCCTCCAATTTTGGCTCACTTCCAGAGGCTTCCATAGGTCTTTGACCTTTAGTGAAGGTGCTTGGTTGAGGACCTGCTGTAGAGGTATAAGCTCAGCAAGTTCAGTTAGCGGCTTGAGTTGTGGCCATGAGTCCAGCCAAAACTCTGCATTGTCGCCATTACGTATTTCCCAGAAGGCGTGCTTCTGCACTAACTCTTTGTTTTGCCAAGCTGTGTTCTAGATGTTCGAGCCCTGTATTCTGGTGTTGTGTCGAATCAGTTGATCAGGCTGCATTGTGGAGGCATATTTGTTTTTCCAAATTTGTGCCTATAATGCATGTGGCGTTTTTAGCCATCTCCACCAAGTCTTGGCTCCCATTATCTGATTAAGCCTGCCCGGGTCGCGAAGCCCGAGGCCTCCCATGCTTTTGGGAGCACAGACCTTGTCCCAACTCACCAAATCCCATTTCTTGTTCGATTGCAGACCTTGCCAGAGGAAATTTCTCTGTGTGTTTCTGATAGCTCTGATGATTTGTTTGGGTGTGGCTAAAGCTGTGAAAAGATAGGTTGGGAGGGTTTGAAGGACCGATTTTAGCAAGACCAATCTGGCTACAAGGTTTGGGGGTTTGAAGGTCCAGTTGGCCAGACGATTTGAGATAGAAAGGAGGAGGCTGTCCCAAGAGATGGACTTGGTAGGCGCTCCCGTTAGAGGAATGCCCAGGTAGTTGGATGGAAGGGAGCTCTTAGGGATGCCCAAGATTCTGGAAATGTGTAGTTGGACCATTGTTGGAGTGTTAAAAAAGAAAAGCTTGGATTTGTCGAGGTTCAGAGTCATGCATGAGGCTTCGGTGAAGTCAGACAGGATGGAATTGAGATTTTGGGCTTCTCGTGCAGTGGGAGAGTTCATGAGGAGGGTGTCATCCACGAATTGGCTGTGAGAGGGTGCCGGTCTGATGTTGTGCAGGGGATGGTCTTTGAGGTTGCCTTCCTGGACTGTTGACTTGATGTAGTGTCCTAGGCCCTCCGCCATTAGGACAAAAAGGAAGGATGAGAGTGGATCCCCTTGCCGAATGCTCCTGGAGGCCGAGAAGGGCCGAGAGGGAACCCCATTTACTAGGATTGAGAAGAAAGCCATGGAGGTGAGATTCATGATCCAACTAACCCAAGTTTGATCAAAACCAAAGGAAATTAGGATGGCTTGAAGATAACGCCAACTGGCTTTGTCAAAGGCTTTTGAGAGGTCCAGTTTGATTAGCATACCTGGGATTTTTGCTGATTTGAGGGAGCTAATTACCTCATGCGCTAGAATGACGCTGTCCATAATCTGCCTACCTTCCACGTAGCCGACTTGTTCTTTGGAGATGAAAATGGGAAAAATTGGCTTGAGTCAGTTTGCAATTACCTTGGTAATGATCTTATAGATGACATTGCACAAGGCTATGGGTCTAAAATGCTTGGGGTTGGTGACTCGCTCCTCCTTCGGAATGAGAGTAAGGAAGGTGGCACTGAAATCTTGAAGAACTTGGCCCAAGGCACATGATTCCTCGACCACCTCCCAAACGTCCTTCCTTATAATGTCCCAACAGTGATGAAAGAAATCTGTTGTGAAGCCATCAGAGCCTGGTGCCTTTCCAGGGGGCATGTCCTTTGTTGCTTGATCCAGCTCCTCCTGGGTGATTGGCCTTGTTAGAGCAACGTTCTGTTCAGGGGTAATAAGAGAGGGGATGTGATTGGTGACTCGGGAGATGGCCTCCTCTCGATTCTGCCTATTTTCCGTCATGAGGTTCTGATAATGTCGTATGATCTCTTCTTCAATGCGGTCGTGCTCTCGTAGCAAGTTACCATGCTCATCCTCCAGATGGGTTATTCTGTTGATGTGTCGCCTGTGGATCATTGTCCTGTGGAAAATTTTTTTGTTCTTTTCCCCTTCCTTGAGCCACTGCACCCTGGACTTTTGTCTCCAGAGGATTTCCTCCTGTTGTCGTCTCTGTTCCAAGTGCGATTGTAGTTGCTCCTCCTCCTTCATGAGCTCAGGAGTTCGAGTTCCGGTGATGAAGATTTTTTGTATCTCGGCTAGCCGGTTCTTGGTGTCCTTGATGCTCTGAAATATGTCTCCGAAGGTGTTTTTGTTCCAATACTTGAGAATTTGCTTGAAGTTTTTGAGCCGTTGCTGAAATTTGTACATCTTGGTGCCATTGTCTACCTCAGCTTGGTTTCACCAGGTTTTTGCTAGGTGCTGGAAGTCTTGGTGGGTGAGCCATAATTTTTCGAACCGGAAGGGTTTAAGCGCAGGGGTGGTTTTTGCTGCAATCTGAAGGGCAATGGGCCAGTGATCTGAGCCCGCTTTGGGGAGGATTGAACTTTCCATGCAGAGACCGCTTTCAATCAGTTCTTCTGCGACAAGGAAACGGTCAAGCCGGCATGCCACATGCTGACTACCTGATCTGCGGTTGGACCAGGTGAAGGTTCCATTGCTATTTTCTATATCCACTAGATTTAATTGTTCAGGAAGGGTTTTGAACTTACCGCTGTCTGGCTCAAGTTGTTTGGACCACTAGCTTTCTCCTCCAGTGACATTATCATGTTGAAATCGCCTCCCAGGATCCAGTTGGATGTGGTGACCAAGGTTTTGACGTGGGCCAGCTTGTCCATGAACTTGTTTTTTTCCTGTTGTCCTTGAGGGCCGTACACATTGGTGATGGTCCCTTCTTGATTCGAGCCTATTACTTCAAAGTGGGTTGATAGGGTTCCTGTGGTTGAGAAGGGCTCGCTGAGGATGGTGTGGTTTGGGTTCCACATAATGGCTAGGCCGCCCGAGGCTCCCGCTGTGTCCGTGTAGAAGTAGTTGCAATCTTTCCAGATGCGTTGGAAGTTGTTTTCTGCTTCTATTCCTGCACATTTTGTCTCCTGTAGCATCAAGATGTCTGGGCTTTCCCCCTTGATACATTCCCTGAGGATTCTTTGCTTGGATCTGTCGTTGAGTCCTCTTATATTCCAGGTTATGAGATTCATCATTAGGTAGAAGAGTGTGGGTGGAGGTAGCCGTCCGAGAGCTTCTGAATCTGACCTGAGTTGATCATGAGGTTTCCCGCTTCTTTGATTAGTTGATGTGCCGGTTTTCTCCCTCGCCTCTTATTCTCGCGCGGGATTTTCTTAGATCCGGAGCTTGATTCTGTGGCAATGCCAAGGTGGGCTGTGGATCCTGCCATTGAGTTGAGGAAGACTTTATGCACCTTTCTGAGCTGCTCTTCTGGGAGGCCTTGCAGATCTTTTAAGTTGAGAGCTTCTTCCAGTTTTTCGAAGTCTATGCCTGCTAGGTCTTGGGCGTCCAACTGTATTGGTGTATCTCCATCTGCGTCCCCCCTTTCCTCGGCATGGGTTTCTTTGTTCTGGTTGGGGGGGGCATATGGATCGGTTCTATACCTTTCTTTGTTCCATTGTGCGGATCTTGGATTTTTGCTTCTTCAGGGAGCTGTCTTAATATATCATAGGCATTCTTGGTCGAAATGCCAAGTTTGGGGC
The DNA here is from genome assembly GCA_032191745.1 of Picea mariana. Taxonomy (NCBI): domain Eukaryota; kingdom Viridiplantae; phylum Streptophyta; class Pinopsida; order Pinales; family Pinaceae; genus Picea; species Picea mariana. Next base: position 43,290 of record JASDQU010739383.1, on the reverse strand, counting down.
CGACTTCTTGCTTGCGAGGGGGGTTCTTCTTCCTTGATTGGATTGTTGTGAATCCATACTTTTGCGTGTAACAGGTGGCCATGCTCATGGAATCTTCTGCATCTGAATGGGATGTGTTCATAATCGAGGGTTTACGACCAATCCTCGTCCTGATACTCCAATATTACTGCTCCTGGTAGGGCTTGAGCGATGTTCATGTACACACAAATTCGGGCATATGAGGTGTATTTTCGCTGCTTTGTGGCTTCTGAGGCTTTGACATATTGGCCGATTGTGTTTCCTATTCCCATAAGAATCTCCTCCAGCCAGAACACCTATGGGAGGGAATAGAGGCGGATCCAGATGGGTGCCATTGAGAAGTCTTCCTTGTCCGAGCTGAAGCGTTCTGTCCAGAACCTGAGAAATAGCCCTGTCGAGTTGAAAAAATATGGGTCGTTCTCAAAGATGCGATCTTTGTCTTCTAGGTTATACAGTATGATCGTGAAGAAGCCTTTTGAACTGAGCTGAACCTCGTAATCTCCCCTGGAGTTCCACCAGTGTTTGATCCATTTGTTTAGGTCCCTTTCTGATGGCCAGAGTCCCAGGAACTTGCCAATGAGGGCGTGTTCTTGCATGAACTTGGTGTGCTCACCAACCCTGGTTGAGCTTATGAGGTATCTGGGCGCTTTATCCATTTGGGGGATGCATTTGTCGGGCTCCCATCCTCGAGGTGCTTTGGGACAGGATGTGCTGGCTTCCGTTTCCATTTCCTTTCTGAAACCCTTTTCTTTAGCGAGGAGCTCCTCACGGATTTGCTACGGCGGCTCAAAAGCAGGTCGCTTCGATCTCTTGCCTGCTCTATCATTAGCGGTTATGTTGTTGTAAGAGGGAGGTTTCCCCCCCTCCTCGTTTCCCATTTCTACAGACTAGAGCCGATGATGGTTCCCCCTGGGCTGGTTGGTAGTTGGGCTGCAGGGTGTACTGGATCGGTCAGATAGGGGTGCGCATGGGCTTCAATCTAGGGTTTTCTTGAATGATTATTGTTTTAGAGAAATTTGTATACATATTATGTTTTCCCTGCTGAATATAATTGTTCACTTTTATGGAAATATAAATTTGTTTAATTATATTTAAAAAAAAAAATTATTTGATATATTAAAATTTTTATTTATTAGCATACTCTTTAAGTGGTCTTTAAGTGGGTTAATGGGAATGTCGAAGTAAGTTAAGTTGAAGGAATTTTTTATATTAATGTTGTTAATTAGAATCATTTTGAAGTTGGTTCACTATTTTAATGATGACTTCTTATCAGAACTCTCAAATTGGTGAAAATATTGTAAGTTTTGAAAAAGAGAAATAGTGTAACTCCATCTTTGTCTAATCAGAAGATGGATACAATTACAGATTTTGATTTATACATTATTTAGATTGCAATTTCGAGCTTTTAGATCAATTCAAATGTCCCTCAATCCTAAATTTGATAGAATTGGAGATTTTGATTTATACATTATTTAGATTGCAATTTTGAGTTTGTTTTATATTTTAAAAACAAAATTTAAAAATAATGATTGTGAATATTTTTTTCCAAAGCTTTTAAAGTTAATTTATATTAATTTATACTTTTTCATTGGCATACATAAAAAATTTCTTATGTAAAAACAACGATTGAATTTGGCTTCTAAAGTGATAAGAACTAATTATTTTAAGTAATAAATCAACCTGTAATCAAAATATTTTAAGTGTCAAGAACTAATTATTTTAATGTATGAATCAATAATAATTTTCCTTATTAGTAATTCACCACCTGATTTAACAAAACGAACAAAAAAAAAACATCCATATGTATAAATCAATAATAATTTTCCCTGATTAATATAAATAATAGTAGTGTGCTATAGTGTTTTGCACATTTGAAACAGAAAATATGAGAAGTAAGAGACTATTCTCTAGTTTTTTTAAAGAATATTTTTCATCCAAGTACTAATGCAATTAATAATCATTGATTTGGAATTAAATAGGGCCTCTCTCTCTTATTTACTAGTCACGAAGGTTACAAATCCCATATTAAAATAATGTTTGAGGTCAATTTTGTATTAGATCATAAATAAACAGACAATTTTGTGTGTTGGATTCATATCTTCCTGTAGATTATTATACAGGAGCTGACATTTGTTCATATCTTCTTGACATTCTTCAAGATTTGGATTACTTCAAGTTTTGCATCGTTCAGATGCAACAATTCATTATAATTTTAATGCGTCACATGAGAAATATTCGAATTCCTCCCAAAAATATTGCATACATGGTTATTCATTTCCATTGAGTGGATTTGACAAGAATATGTGTATTATGGCTATTATATATATGGCTATTCATCTCCAGTAACAACTGTGTTTCACAAGGATATGGGCATTTTAACTTTCAAATATTTTTGTAGATATTTAAAATAAATGGCATCATCAAAGAGACAAGTTTTTGTTCAACCATTCATTTTTTAATTATTTTTGGAGAGATGATGACATGGAGATATTCTTAGATCTATAAATCAATGACAATAGTTGGTTTCTCTACCTTCACATAGATGCAATGTTTAAATATTTTAAGCTGACAGATTTATGGTGGCAAGCAATATCAAATCTATGAGAGAAGATCCAATCATGTCGTTAAGTTACAATCATAAATCTCTTAAGATAACATATGGTTTATTCATGCATGATAAGCCATATATTTTTTCTTCTCACATTAAATCGAGATTTGACTACTTATACATAAAAACCAATAAAATAACTAATATATTAAAAGTTAACTAAATGAAGATTATAAAATTTAAAAAAAGGAAAGGTACCTAAATGTATATTCACATGTGAACAACTTTTTAGATTGAAAAATTTTCAGAGAAAAAAAAAAATTCCTCACTTCAAGACAATGAGTTTAAAGTTGATCTAAATGACTACTTTATAATCGTTTTAGTGTTTCCTTTAAAGTTTCCTCTGAATCAGTGTATGAACAATAGGAACTTAAAAGCAATGCTTAAATGCTCTTTGCAATTAGATAATTCACCTTGTTTATGGCCATTTGATAAAAGTAAATAAATGAAAGGTAAGTTTATACTCTGGTTTTGTTCATTTGGAACACCATTCTTATTTTTTTCCACACGAAAGGATGAAATAAAATAAGTTTGATTGAATCCCACATATTTTACTAGTATCCTAATCTAGTTCCAGAGGTATTTCAAGAAAATCATTTGGATGCTCCATTGGTAGGTGCTAAGTCCACATAGATCTCAGATCCAATCTCATCAGGTCCTTTGGGGTTACCAACCACCTATGCAGCTGGTAGTCGATCCACCTTCCATTTGAAAATTCCAAGTAAGAAGGAGGAGAGCTCCATGAGCACTGGCCTGGTACCAACATCAACATCCCATTCTTCGCTTAAGTGTGTGGAATCTAGTTCTGAAGGTATTTCAATAAACTCATTTGGATGCTCCATTGGTAGGTGCTATGGCGCTAAGTCCACATAGATCTCAGATCCAATCTCATTAGGTCCTTTGAGGTTACCAACCACCTATGTAACTGGCAGTCGATGCACCTTCCATTCGGAAATTCCAAGGAAGAAGAAGGAGAGCTCCACGAGCACTGGCATGGTACCAGCATCGACATCCCATTCTTTGCTTAAGTGCATGAGGGTGGGTGAGATTATGAAAGAAAAAAAAATTGAACCAAACAAAACAAAACAAAAATAGAAGGATCCTCTAGGGAATTTTATAATAAGCAAAAGAAAAATGCAGTTGAATATCAAAAAATATATTGAAATATAATTATTATTTATTTAATGCAACTACGACAGTTATTTATAGGTTCTCGGAATATGTTTAGCACCAGGATTCATCATTTTGTACCCGGAGCACGCTTTTCAAAGGATAAACATGGGAATTTGTATTTTCGATCATTCCTCTAAAATCTTTTATTGAATTCCACAATGCACCAACATTAAGATCAAAGTCTCACTTAAAAAAATTACGCCAGATAAAAGAAGCGAAAACAAATATTGACTTGAAAATTTAATATTTACGCGAGAAAAAAGCGTAAAAATGAATATTTTTTATTCTCAAAACGACTTAAAATTTTAAAGATTCTACATAGAAAATTTTAAAGACTTACACTAGAAAATACGTTAACACCAATATTTTCGGTTCTCAAATGGACTTGAAAATTTAAAGATTCTTCTGAGTAAAATTAAAAGATTTATGCCAGAAAAGACCCGAATACGAATATTTTCGATTCTTAATCTGACTTGAGAATTAAAAGATTCTTCAGAGTAACACAAATTAGTTTTCTACCGAATTGAAATTTTAAAGATTCTTCCCAGTAAAATGTAAAATTAAATTCAAACAGACTGAGAAAGAAAATCTACAGATGAATTTGTAAAAGAGATTAAAAGGCAACACAAAGGCTTAAATGATGAAATCACATTTAAAACAACCACAAGAAGAGACTCACTGTCGTGCAAATAACTTTGAATAAATTAAAAATGTGTTGAAAGAACAAGGAGAAATTCAAAATAGTTCATTTAATGATATGATGCTCTCCATTGTCCAACATAACTTTAATACCAACTGAATGCAGACAAAATTGTGGGGGTTGACTGACAACCATAAGGTTAAAGAGAGACAAAAGCTAAAAGAAAGCCAGGTGGAGTCAATCGTGCATCGACAACTTCAACAAAGACCCACAACCACGCATTACACAGAAAAGGACCCAATCTTGAGTAATTCCTTATCAATACAGAGGTGATCTGTGAGGGAATCCCTTTCTCCTGTTGATGGAGGGTGGGATCACATATTTCGATGAACAAGACACCATCATCCCGCCACCACACCTATTGTTGTTGTTGCTGCGTATTTTCTTGGGCAACGGGTAAATGACAAGGGCTGCAGTGCCACTTCCTGAGAGCCAACATTCGTCTCTGTCACTAGTAGAGGACGTTGAAGACAATGACTCTTCTGGATTGAGATTCGACCACAACTGTTTGACTAGTGTTATCCCTCTCTAGGTTCTGTGTTCGAATCTTCAAATTGACTATCTGGATATGAAGGATAACAATCTGCAAGGAGAAATACCCTCAAGCTTAGGGAAGAGAAAAAATTTGAGCTCCATTGACCTATCCATGAATAGACTGAGCGACACCATTCCTCCAGAACTGGGGAAACTCTCTAATCTCCAGAAACTCAATCTCTCTTCCAGCAAATTGATGGGTCTGCTACCTCTAGAACTTGGTAAATGTTAGTTTTTGTATTCAGTGGAATTGGGTTTCAACTGACTGAATACAAAATGGCAGTCCTCCTCCCATCATCTTCTTCAATATCAATTCCAAAACTCGAAGATAAATTCTCATGTTTTTAGAATAGTGAAGGATAATTTACTATGTCAGCATTGCATACATGAAGATAAGTCGAAAAATGAAAAGGAAAGAAGACAAATTCATAAATATGGACTTCAGATACTTCTCCAATCATAAATTTAGCTTTACATTTTCCTGTTTTTGTGAGCAACTTGAATTTTGGAACATTGTACGGTTCTATAAGGAAAGCACATTACAAATAGATAAAAGGCACATAATAATGATTGCATGCTCGAAGCCTTCAAAGATACACTTTCATAGGCATCTTTTGGAGAAGTTTCAGCAAACCATTAACATAATTTCACAAAACCGAACAATTATCCCTTCAACTTTACCAATAAAGATGAGTAAATAAATAAATGCAAGATAAAAGAAGTATAACTGAAATTTGACATAATATAGCAGTGTATTGTAAAATTACATAAAATAATTATAGTTATCAACAAACATTGTGAGAAAAGGATTATCACTACACATAACATAGAAAATTACAGTGATTAGTGCTCAAAATTTATCATTAAATGGTAATCTACCATAAATTGCCTTAACGTTAGCAAAACCGGATAAAGCAAAGGACTCACTTTCGGCTGTATCGTCAGCCATACACATAACCATCAATCCATAAGTCCTCTTGACATGAAAACTAAAGCAATCCATAGGTTGTTTCCAAGGAGGGATAAGTGGACAAAGATAGGTTGTTTTCCAAAACATGTCAATCAGTTGACATGTTTTGGTAAACTCTTTCCAAAGATGTCTTTGTCAAAGTACTCGACAGATGAAAGAAAATGGTGGTTTTGCAAAACCTGTCAACCTATTGACAGGTATTCTACAAAACCAAACACTAAGATATACCTTCGACATAATAAATTTAAAAAATTCAAAATAATTTTTTTAAGTTTTTATAATTTTAATAAATTTAAAAATTAAAAACAATTCTATATTATAATTAATATTTTAAATACAATTATATATATAATATAAGGTAGTTAAAATACATTTAAAAAATAAACACTATCTCAACAACCTATTCATTGATGTAGCAACTAGTTTACGTATTGCCCTTATAAATTTGTATATTCGAACGGAATAAAAAATATTTGTCTTGCATAAATACAATTGTATTAAAAAAAATTATAATTTTATAATTTAGTTTAGTTTGAGTTGATGTATTAACATCCTTCCCACGTGATAAAAGGGTTCAATTATCTTGGCAACTTTGGTTTATTAAGGGGTTTAAATTCTTTAAATAGAAAACAATCATTCATATATTTATATATTCGAGTAATAAACTTGTGTTATCTCTACTCCAAAATTGAAATTTGATTCTGGCTTATGTTAAAGAGAAAAGATAAAATTTGTAAAAATTATAAATTTATGTTTATATATATATATATATATTTAATAAAAATATTGTATTACTTTGCTTTAGAAAAAAATACATATGTTTGAGTATACATTATACATTATAGTATGTCATTTGTTCTGCTATTGTAGTATAAACTAGAACACGTGGGTATGGACAAGACAATTGTTCATTGTTCCTAAATCTTAAAAAAATACAACTGTCAACAAACAAACATGGGGACTTGCCACCTGTTCTGCCACAAGCGTGGAAACTAGAACATGTAGTGGACTGAGTGCCCCAACCAACTATCGATCCAGAACCATAGTTTGTGGTGTGCAAAAATTTAACAATTAGACCAGAGAAAAAACCTGTAAGAGCATTAGACATGGGGCGAACCCGAGCATTCATCCTGGCGAAGTCATAAGACGAAAGGCTGGTAGCAAGTCAGGCATCGAATTTTCTCAGGCTCACTTGATAGGGAGTCATACAGGATGTCCAAACGCTTGTTGAGGGTGCATTGACAGTGTTGCTGCTCTACCAAAGCCTTGCACATATCGAAGATCAAGACCAGGTGGTCTTCCGTAAGCCTGCAAGATATGGGAGCTGGGTGATCCTGTTAATTATCTTCATCGTCTACCTCATTTGTTCCAGGGTCTTCATCCATGGTAGTAGCGGCGAAATCATTTGCAACGATGGAATTCGTGACAAGGTCCTCTTCCATGGAAGGGTCCTCTTCCATAGTGGCAACCAAATTTTGTCCTGAGTGTTCCTCTTGAAGCAAGATTTCCTCTTCCACAATGCATCCTGTATTGAATGGCTCTTGGAAAGGGGTGGTGGTGCAAGTGGTTGGTCGTTGCTCCAAGGCGGTTGAAAACAGGAAAGGCATAATTTCCTCCCAGTTGGGCAGAATTTCCTCTTCCACCAGGCAATCTCCATGGAAACCCTTTGTGCTTGAATGAAGGGGCTTTGGTTGAGCCTATTCATACCATTCTGACTAGAAGAAGGTGGGTGGTGTTAGTCTCTACTTTTTTCTTGGTTTAAGTAAGAAAACCCTGTCCTAAAACCCTCCTTACCCATTCCTCATTTTCCGTTTTCAGCTGTTTTCATTTTTAAATATTTTTTATATTTCATGGTTTGCATTCATTTTTGATGATTTGTTTGAGTTTTGGTTATGAAAAACATTGTTTAAACTAGAAGTGTCTCCTTTATGCCGTTGGAATTTCAAATTTTAAATTGTCAAAAAGCACTACGGGAATAAGCCTATTCCCGTAGCGCCAAATAATCATGCCAAATCATGCGCCTTCTATCCCGATTTAGTTATGATAACGAGATCATGAGCTAAGAGTTCGTGTGTTCCCACAAGAATTTGGTAATCATCTCTAAATCCAGCATGTTCAGAGCATAATCGCTATACACACGCGCAGGGTTCATTTCAAGATCCCCTATTATTTAATGATTATTATGTGATCAGTTCGAGTGTTTTAAGTTCAACCCTGCAGAAAGAAATACAGGCATCCATTCAAAGCATCAGGCATATCAGCAATTGCAGGAAGGAAATTCAGAACCCGAGGGCGTTAGTTGCAAATTTGAGTTGAAATGGCACCAAAGCGTAGAAGACAAGTGGCCAGAATCGAACCAGAAGGTGCCAAACTCCTTGAATCCTACCCTCAAATGGCTCAAAGATTCAAAGACGCCAGGTGGTTTGAGATCCTCACTACATTTCAAGGATATGACAAACGGGTTTCCCTGGAATTTGCTTTGAATTTCGATGGTCATGAAGTCGAAATCAACAAAATGTTGATGCTGGTGACATAGCAGACTATAGCCAAGGCTTGCAGGCTCGTGGTTGGAGGGGAAAGATGGTGGAAGAAGGAACACGTGGTCACTGAATTTGTGAATCAATTCCTCCTTCCAGAGAAGCAGAATCCGGATTGGAGAAGGGGAATTCCTCACAGCTGGGTCCGACCCGAATGGTACACTGCCCTAGTGGAGATTCGCAGATACATCACCTTCGAAGGGAGGTTTTCTTTGATCTATATCTATCATATCAGAATATTAATGCATCTAAACGGTGACTACCCTTTAAACCTTCCTTATTTCCTGCTTAAAAGTTTGACAAAAATGTCCAAGAAGGTACAATCTATTTCCACTAATGCCAAGGGTAGTTTGTTCCATCAAGTCTTTATTAAAACCCTAGTTATGTTTGCCCTAAATGAACTACAAAAGCCCTGGAATTGGCTCACAGAATCCTTGAAACCTATTGTTAAATCAAATAAGTCAAAAAAGGGCAGAGGGAGGAAAACTGTTAAACGGGGTCGAGATGTTGCTGATGAAAACCATGTAAAAGACGAATCTTCTGATGGCAAGGTAACTAAAAAGAGCAAGAGTAAAAGACCTAGATGGGAGCCCGAACATGAGGTGCTTCCTGAGGAAGATGTTAAAGAAGAGACAGAGTCAGAAAATGATTCATTTGCTAAAACTGCAGTCAAGACTGAAATGCCATCCTCCAACAAAAATAACGTTGCAGTCAAAGGAAAAAGGAAAAAGGGCATGTGCGTATCACAAAGACCTCGGAGAAATTCAACCAGAGATACTAATAAGCATCAGCCGAACTCAAAAGAAATGTTCAATCCTACCATTAAAGAAGAAAACACCATAATCATAGATGATGATTCTGAGGAGGCTAAAACAAGCACCAAGAAAAAAACAAAGAGGACTCCTTTTCCCAAGAAATCTGTCAGCAAAGGAAAAGGAAAACTATCACCACCTGTAGGCCCTGTAACGAGAGCCTCAACTAGATTAGCTAAGGCTAAAGAGATGGCTAAAGGCATCAATGAATTTCATAAAGAAACATAGGATTACATGGAAGATTCAGATTACCTACCAGATGTACCTGGAGCTATGGATTCATCAAGTTCTGAAGAAGAACATAGCTCAGAATTCATTTCAAAATATCAGGTTAAATCCAAAGAACCCAGTGTTACTTTAAATCTGAATGAAACTGCACCCTCTGAAGATTGTTCAGGATTCAGGGTCGAGATAAGAACTGATAAGGAAAAGATTAAAGAATTTCAGAAAACCATAAAACAGTTAAAGAAGGAAAAGATGCAGGTAGAACAGTGGAATGCTCGCCAGCAGGAAAGAATTCAAAGTCTTAAAAAGAAGAAGAAGGAGAAAAGGGCGCTGCTTAAGGAACTCAGGAAAATCAATTTTAGACTTTACTGGCACAATGTTGTGTTAACCACAAAGCTCAAGAAGAAAAATGCCAAAGCCTCTGCTTCGATTTTATCTTAAAGGTAACATCAAGATTGGTTACAATTTTGTTTAAAGGTGCTCCAAGAGATTTGGCAAATAATACTCATTTTGATCAAGGAGATGCTAAGATATTGAGCTGCTTTACAGAGTCAAACAAAATCTCTATTTTGTAGAGTATTGCTGGCAATGTTTGTTATATTAAGTTGTTGAGCTGTGGACTATTTTGGAAATAGTAGCTCATTTTTGAAGGATATAATTTAGGATCTCGATACTCTTTGATTTTAGTCATTCAAAGCTGTCCTAGATAATAGGATTTGGTAGTTTCATAGTTGTTTTAAATAGAAAGAAGACAGACCTTATGGAGGTCGAAAATTTGGAGATCTATATAGACTTTTTGTGGAGATTTTTGTAAAGGCATGTATGTTCAATTGACACTTAACAGCAAAGGCATATGGATGGTTAGACCTTCTCTTTTCTACTCTGTTATTTCATTTTCATGCTTGAATTTATTGTTCAAATTGCAATGTTTTTTGGTTCTTGAATGTTAATTTATACAGTGAAGATTTTGTTGTAGAGATAATTTTCAAGTAGTGATTTCAAGCTGATACCCCTGTTTCTTTATGATTTATTGAAACCAAACTTTGTGAAATTGACAAATTGAAGATTTCACTTTCCTTTCTTGAATTGGTTTACTCCATCTATGTATCTACCTATTATTCAGTCAGTGGGATATGCAATGTTTTAATCTTGATTTTCATGCCATGTTGTAAGCTTGACCCAGTTTTCAACCATTAAACCAAAACCAAATCATAAAACTCTCAAACATACTTTGCAATAAAATCAATGATGCCCTAGCTTTCCCTTACCAGTCGAGTGCAACTTTAGGGACTAACATTTTTGGTGCTGTTGCCGGGGAGCGAAGAAACGAAGATAACTTCCTTGGGGAAACGACAAGTTTAGATTTAGATCTTGACGGTGAACAAGATTTTGGACATTTTCTAAAGACTGTGATTATTCACCTGGCGACTCCTCTGTAGTAATTCTGGCTCCTAAGAAAGAAGGGAAAGGACCTAAGATTCCAAAAAATCCTTCACCATCAAATAAGAGATCAGTAACAAGGAAAAATCAAGATCTTGAGCCTGTAGCAGCAGTTCCAGACCCTGAAAAAATACTAAGAAATCCTAAAGTTCTTCCTAGTCAGTGTTCACATTCAAAAGAAAAATTATCTTCAGAAAGTTCTCAGGAAGGATCTTCTGAAATCATTAAAAACCAGGCAAATAAAGATTTGAAACTTGAAAGTTAAAATAAGCCTGTTGTTAAGTTTTATATAGTTTCATTCCCAACAAATGTTTCAGAATTAAGTTCAGAACAAAGGAAGTTGCTTATTGAGCTTATTAAACAGGAATTTCCATACTCGTTGTCTGAAACTGGAGATTTGAGAGTTCCTAGCACAAGTATTAAGAGTGAAACAAAGACTTCTGCATCATCTTGTGAATCTTTCTCACTTGAAGATTTCATAACACATTATTATTATTTTGATAATCCTCTGTTTCTCAATCCATTAGTTGATCAAAGCCCAGAAGAGAAATCTCAATCTATTGAAAGACAAGGCTCAGGGACAGTACATATAAATTGTAAAACACAAGGGATTGTTTCACCCACATCATCATCAATCTTGCTTATTCCCCAAAATCCAAACACAACTAATATGGCCGCAGACAGAATGGACCAAATAGTTGCAGCTAGGTGTGCCCCTCTGGTACTTCCTCAAGTCATGTATGATTTTCCACCAAACGATTATATGAGATATTTTCCTAGATTTAATGGAGAAGGATCAGTTACTGCTGAAGAACATTTGAATTCATTTTGTAGTTTTGCAGACAATTTTAATGTAGAGCATGTTGATGTATGGATGAAATTATTCGTACAAAGTTTAGATGGGGAAGCAAGAAAGTGGTTCAGAAGTTTGCCTGCTAACTCAATAACTGATATAATAAATTTAGATGAGGCTTTTCTAAATCGATGGGTAGATAAAAAAGATTTTTAGTATTACCTTACTAAATTTGGTGCTTTAAGAAGGAAACAAGGAGAATCAATTCCTGATTTTACCAAAAGGTTCAACCTGATGTATGGTAAAATTCTAGAAGAGATAAAACCTTCAGAGGCATCAGCCAAAATCACATTTGCCAATGCATTCGATGCCGGATTTTCCTTATTGCTTAGGGAAAGGAGAGCTACTACCCTCAGCCTAATGCAAGATGCAACTATTGAGGTAGAATCAAATATATTAGCAGCAGACAAATTGAAATCCAGAAGTGACAGAGATAGAAAAAAGAAAAAAGAAGAGCTGCCTTCATCTTCTAATTCAACATTCGATATTAAAATGGATGAAATGACAAAGATGTTGAAGACTTTGACTTCTGAGATGGAAAGGTTGAAGATGGAACAAAAACAGCCTAATAGACCTGCACAAGAAGGTGAATATAGAAATCCCAATCAATTCAGGAGACCAAACAATGTACCCCAGATTTTACCAAGAGAAAGAAAAAATCAAGATGACCAAAAGGTATTACCTCCTTTTCAGAATAATGCAGTAGATGAGGAAGAAGATAATGATGGTACAGAAGAAGACTCTGCAGTTCACTTGACTAATTCTAAATCAACCCCTTTACATGTAACACAGCAAGAATATGAAGATACTTTGATTGCAAATCAGTTTGAGGAAGGGGATGAAGAGGAGATTGTTCAGCATGAAACCACAGGGAAAAGATACAATCTCAGATCTAGTTCTCAGGCACCTAAAGTAGACATAACTATTTCTACAAACAAATCCAGTACTTTAGGAAAGACAGGGGCAATCAAAGGTGTTCCTAATATTCAAACAGATCATTCTTTAAAGCAACTTGTCAAACATAGCACTGCTGATATAAGGGAACCAGATAAAAATGTCTCTGTTTTCAATCTTGAACATGAAATCAACAAAATTAAAATTCCAGTACCATTATTAGAACTTTTGAAAACAGAACCATTCAGAAAAACTGTCCTTCAGGCTCTAGAAGCTCTAGCTAATGTCATTTTCTCAGATACAGTCAACCTTGAAGATGAAAATCCTGCTGTTACTATTGGCCCTCACATTGAAGACAAAATTGATGCCTCTCCACCTTTCTACATTTCACTAAATATTCATGACAAGATACTACACAATTGCTTAATGGATTCTGGTGCTTCGCATAATGTCATACCTAAGGTGGTGATGGAAGAATTAGGGTTGGACATTACTATACCATATCATGATCTTTATTCTTTTGATCCCAAGAAAGTCAAATGTCTTGGACTTATGAAAGATGTGGCTGTAACTCTTTCCCAATTACCTATGAAGAGTGTGGTGTTAGATGTTATCGTGGCTGGCATACCACCAAATTTTGGGATGCTTCTTTCAAGATCTTGGGCTAAAAAGGTATGTGGCACTCTGCAGATGGACCTAAGTTACACAACCATACCTGTTTTTGGTGGTGAACAACGAAGGTTATACAGAGAAGTCAAACTGGATTATTTGGTAAGTGATCATGATAATCCCACTAATCACCCTATATATGTTGTAGAAGATGATCTGGGCTCTTCTATTTTTCATATGGATAAGGAAATGGCAGAGGTATTAGTTATAAAGTCAACAACTACAGTAAGAGATAGTGAAGATCATTTGGTTTGGAAAATGTATTTTGATGGGGCTAGTTCTAAAGAAGGTTCCGGAGCTGGTATTGTCTTCATTTCCCCTACCAAGGAGGTTATTCCAATTTCATATAAACTTGAATTTGACACCACTAATAATATCAGTGAGTATGAAGCTTTGTTTTTAGGATTGAAAGCGGCAAGAGACATGGGAATAGATGAGTTGTCTGTTTTTGGAGATTCTGAACTTATTGTTCACCAGGTTAGAAACATATATCAAACCAAGCAACAAAGACTGAAACAATACATAAATGAGGTGTGGGATTATATAGATAACTTCTTCTTGGCATTCAATATTACTTTTGTTCACAGGGATTTAAATCAGCAGGCCGATTCTTTGGCATTTCTAGCAAGCAATTTTAAAACTCCGATGTTTCCTAATCTGAAGTTTCAAATTGAAGTCAGACACAGAACTTCAATCCCGGATAATATAAAACATTGGCAGGTTTTTAAAGATGATGAGGAAATCCAGAGATTTATGAAAACCATTGAGGATTTTTCTAACATTTTAATTGATCAAGATGATGAAGAAGCAAAATCATAAATACACACTGCAGAAATTCTTCAAGATACTATTGCTGGTCACAAGATCATCGAATTTAAGACAAACCATTTGCCTAAGGGTTTGGTTCCATTAGAAAGAATGTTCAATCACAATGATGTCTCCAAGAAAGTTGTTATCCAAACAGAAGAGACAGATGTAGAAGACTGTGACATTAGTTCAGATGTAAATCCCAGGTTGGTAAAAGTTTCTAGGAGATTATCAAAAAAGAAGAAGGAAGCATAAATTGAATTAATGAAACAATATTCAGATATATTCGCTTGGTCTTATGAATATTTGAAAATGTTTGATACATAAATTATTCAACATAAAATCCCTCTAAAACTTGGATCCAAACCTATAAAGAAGAAAGTCAGGCAATTCAATCCTCTACTGTTACCAATAATAGAAAAGGAATTGAAGAGGCTGCTAGAAGAAAAAATCATAGTGCCACTAAGATACTCAGAATGGGTAGCAAACCTTGTGCCCATCAGGAAAAAGAACGGAGAGATAAGGCTCTGTGTAGACTTTCAGAATCTAAACAGATGTTCTCTAAAAGATAATTATCCATTACCAAAGATGGATTATATCTTACAAAAGGTTGTTGGCGCAAAAAGAATTTCTATGCTAGATGGATATTCAGGGTACAATCAAATAGCAGTAATGGAAGAAGACAAAAAGAAAACATCTTTTACCACTCCATGGGGCACCTTTATGTACGAAAAGATGCCTTTTGGGTTAATGAACGTTGGGGCTACATTTCAAAGAGCTATGGATACAACTTTCATTGGCGAGAAAGACAGGTTTGTGGTAATTTACCTTGATGACATCACTATATTTTCAGCATCAGATGAAGATCATTTACAACATTTGAAGCAGACCTTTGAGAAATGCAGGAAGTACAACATATCACTTAATCCCAAAAAATCACATTTTGCCATGGAGGAAGGTAAACTTCTTGGACATATTTTTTCGCCTGAAGGAATTAAAATAGATCCAGAAAGAGTAAAGCCTATTCAGCTAATCGACATTCCAAGAAATAAAAAGTCCATTCAGTCCTTCATTGGTAAGATTAATTTTTTGAGGAGGTTTATACCTAACTTTGCAGAGATTGTCAAATACATCACTGATATGCTGAAAAAGGATGCAGAAATTCAGTGGATACCGGAGGCAAGAGAATCCTTCGAAAAGATCAAGCAGGCTATTGTTCAGGCACCTGTTCTAATTAGCCTAGATTTTTTAAAGGAATTCATAATTTTTTCATTTGCATCAGAAAATACTATAGCCGTTGTTCTTCTGCAAAGAAATGAACAAGGTCACGAGCAACCTATCTCATTCTTTAGAAAAACTCTCAGGGATTCTGAACTGAAGTATGATCTAATAGAAAAATAGGCTTATGCCTTAGTGAAGGCTTTAAAATCTTTCAGAGTATATATTCTTCAATAAAAAATTACTGCTTATGTCCCAAGCAGTGCACTCAAAGAAATATTGGTTCAGCCTGATTGTGAAGGTAAGAGGGGGAAATGGATAACAAAAATCTTGGAATATGATATCACCATAAAGCCTACCCAGCTGATAAAGGGACAAGGTCTCGCCAAATTGATGACGGAATCCAATTACAAAGCAATTGGATTATACCATCTTTCAAATATGACACAGGACTCTTCTATTCAGATTGAAGAAAATGATTTACAAATAAACAACAAATATGTTTCTTCAGAATGGTATAAGGACATCGTGTTTTTCTTGCTGAATTTTCAATCTCCCCCAGAATTAGATACATCAAAATACAGATCATTAAACTTGAAAGCTGTAAACTATTGCATTATTGATCAGACCCTGTTTTGGAAAGATCCCAATAGTTTTCTATTAAGATGTGTGGATGGAAAAGAGGCTAAACAAATCTTTCAAGATTTGCATCATGGTGTTTGCGGAGGGCATCATCATTGGAAGGAAGCTGTTTTCAAAATCCTGAGAGCAGGCTATTACTGGCCATTTCTATTCTCAGATATTTTTGCTCAGGTCAGGGCATGTGAACCCTGTCAAAAATTTTCCGGAAAACATAAACTTGTATCCATGCCTCTGAAACCAGTCATTACACACGGACCGTTCCAACAATGGGGATTAGATTTCATTAGAGAAATTAATCCCATTTCATCAGGGCAACATAGATGGATTCTCACAGCCACTAATTACTTTACAAAGTGGATAGAAGAAATTCCGACTTGAAATGCTACAGACAAGGTAATCATGGAATTTCCAGAGGGATATGTTTTTTTCAGGTTTGGCTATCCTAAAAAGTTGGTCACTGATAATGCATAGGCTTTTAAGTCAAATTCCATGCTTGAATTATACAATAAATACAATATCAAATTGGTTCATTCTACTCCCTACTACCCTTAGGGAAACGGGTTGGCTGAATCTTCCAATAAGACACTGGTAAGGATTATCAAAAAGTTGCTGGCAGAAAATAAAAAAGCATGGGATTCTAAGTTGAAATTTTCTTTATGGGATGATCGCATCAGCAATAAGAAAGCTATTGGGACATCTCCTTTCCAGATGGTATATGGTACAGAAGCTGTCCTTCCGACTCAATTGGGCCTGCCAGTTTTGAAATTTTTGCAAGAAGAACAGGAAGAACCCAATGATGTACAAAGAAGGGTTTTTCAGCTCATTGAAGTTCAGCAGGCCAGAGAATAGATTAACCAGAAAGCTGTTGCTCATCAGAACAAAATCAAGGCCACATTTGATAAAGGAACCAAGAAAGATGTTTTTAATGAAGGAGATTTGGTATTGAGATGGGATGCCTGGAGAGAAGATAAAGAAAAACATGGAAAGTTTGATAATCTGTGGTATGGTCCTTTCAGGATAACCAAGGTAATGAACAATAATACTTTCCTCCTTCATAATTTAGATAACACTGAAATTTTTGGGGGCCCAGTGAATGGGCGGCTCTTGAAGCATTATTTCATCTAAAAGTATGATAGGTTAGAATTAGTACAGTAGGTTTTCTTTCAATAAAGACTCCATATACCCAATGGACTTGTTTTTACAGTTATGCAGAGAATAAAAGACAGACAGTCACATGGAAGTAAATGAATCAGAGATAAAGGAAAGGCAATGGTCTGCAGTTCTTGGAGTTTAATATCAAAACTCCATCCCCAGAAGGAGCCAATGTTAGTCTCTACTTTTGTCTTGGTTTAAGTAAGAAACCCCTATCCTAAAACCCTCCTTATCCATTCCTCATTTTCCGTTTTCAGTTGTTTTCATTTTTAAAGATTTTTTATATTTCATGGTTTGCATTCATTTTTTATGATTTGTTTGAGTTTTGGTTATGAAAAACATTGTTTAAACTAGAAGTGTCTCCTTTATGCCGTTGGAATTTCAAATTTTAAATTGTCAAAACGCGCTACGGGAATAATACTATTCCCGTAGAGCCAAATAATCATGCCAAATCGTGCGCCTGCTATCCCGATTTAGTTATGATAACGAGATCATGAGCTAAGAGTTCGTGTGTTCCCATGAGAATTTGGTAATCATCTCTAAATCCATCATGTTCAGAACATAATCGCTATACACATGCAGAGGGTTCATTTCAAGATCCCCTGTTATTTAATGATTATTATGTGATCAGTTCGAGTGTTTTAAGTTCAACCCTGCAGGAAGAAATACAGGAATCCATTCAAAGCATCGGGCATATCAACAACTGCAGGAAGGAAATTCAGAACACGAGGAGGTTAGTTGCATATTTGAGTTGAAATGGCACCAAAGCGTAGCGGACAAGTGGCCAAAATCGAACCAGAAGGTGCCAAACTCCTTGAAGCCTACCCTCAAATGGATCAGATATTCAGAGACACTGGGTGGTTTGAGTTCCTCACTACATTTCAAGGATATGACAAACGGGTTTCCCTAGAATTTGCTTTGAATTTTGATGTTGGTGACAGAGCAGACTATAGCCAAGGCTTGCAGGCTCATGTTTGGAGGGGAAATATGGTGGAAGAAGGAACACGTGGTCACTAATTTTTTGAATCAATTCCTCCTTCCAGAGAAGCAGAATCCGGATTGGAGAAGGGGAATTCCTCGCAACTGGGTCCGACCCGAATGGCACACTGCCCTGGTGGTGATTCACAGATACATAACCTGCGAAGGAAGGTTTTCTTTGATCTATATCTATCATATTAGAATATTGATACATCTAAATGGTGACTACCCTTTAAACCTTCCTTATTTCCTGCTTAAAAGTTTGACAAAAATGTCCAAGAAGGTACAATCTATTTCCACTAATGCCAAGGGCAGTTTGTTCCATCAAGTATTGATTAAAACCCTAGTTATGTTTGCCCTAAATGAACTACAAAAGCCCTAGAATTGGCTCACGGAATCCTTGAAACCTATTGTTAAATCAAATAAGTCAAAAAAGGGCAGAGGGAGGAAAATTGTTAAACAGGGTCGAGATGTTGCTGATGAAAACCCTGTAAAAGACGAATCTTCTGGTGGCAAGTTAACTAAAAAGAGTAGGAGTAAAAGACCTAGATGGGAGCCCGAACATGAGGTGCTTCCTGAGGAATATGTCAAAGAAGAGACAGAGTCAGAAAATGATTCATTTTCTCAAACTGCAGTCAAGACTGAGCCATCCTCCAGCAAAAAGAACATTGTAGTCAAAGGAAAAAGGAAAAAGGGTGCGTGCGTATCACAAAGACCTCGGAGAAATTCAACCAGAGATACTAATAAGTATCCGCTGAACTCAAAAGCAATGTTCAATCCTGCCATTAAAGAAGAAAACACCATAATCATAGATGATGATTATGAGGAGGCTAAAACAAGCACCAGGAAAAAAGCAAAGAGGACTCCTTTTCCCAAGAAATCTGTCAGCAAAGGAAAAGGAAAACTATCACCACCTGCAAGCCCTGTAATGAGAGCCTCAACTAGATTAGCTAAGGCTAAAGAGATGGCTAAAGGCATCAGTGAATTTCATGAAGAAACACAGGATTACATGGAAGATTCAGATTACCTACCAGATGTAACTCGAGCTATGGATTCATCAAGTTCTGAAGAAGAACATAGCTCAGAATTGATTTCAAAATACCAGGTTAAAGCCAAAGAACCCAGTGTTACTTTAAATATGAATGAAACTGCACCCTCTGAAGATTGTTCAGGATTCAGGGTCGAGATAAGAACTGATAAGGAAAAGATTAAAGAATTTCAGAAAACCATAAAACAGTTAAAGAAGGAAAAGATGCAGGTAGAACAGTGGAATGATTGCCAGCAAGAAAGAATTCAAAGTCTTAAAAAGAAGAAGAAGGAGCGAAGGGCGTTGTTTAAGGAACTCAGGGAAATCAAATTTAGACTTTACTGGCATAATGTTGTGTTAACCACAAAGCTCAAGCAGAAAAATGCCAAAGCCTCTGCTTCGATTTTATCTTAAAGGTAACATCAAGATTGGTTACAATTTCGTTTAAAGGTGCTCCAGGAGATTTGGCAAATAATACTCATTTTGATCAAGGAGATGCTAAGATATCGAGCTGCTTTACAGAGTCAAACAAAATCTCTATTTTGTAGAGTATTGCTGGCAATGTTTGTTATATTAAGCTGTTGAGTTGTGGACTATTTTGGAAATAGTAGCTCATTTTTGAAGGATATAATTTAGGATCTGGAAACTCTTTGATTTTAGTCATTTAAAGCTGTCCTAGATAATAGGATCTGGTAGTTTCATAGCTGTTTTAAATAGACAGAAGACAGACCTTATGGAGGTCGGAAATTTGGAGATCTATACAGACTTTTTGTGGAGATTTTTGTAAAGGCATGTATGTTCAATCGACACTTAATAGCAAAGGAATATGGATGGTTAGACCTTCTCTTTTCTACTCTGTTATTTCATTTTCATGCTTGAATTTATTATTCAAATTGCAATGCTTTTTGGTTCTTGATTGTTAATTTATACAGTGAAGATTTTGCTGTAGAGATAATTTTCAAGTAGTGATTTCAAGATGATACCCCTGTTTCTTTATGATATATTGAAACCAAACTTTGTGAAATTGACAAATTGAAGATTTCACTTTCCTTTCTTGAATTGGTTTACTCCATCTATGTATCTACCTATTATTCATCCAGTGGGATATGCAATGTTTTAATCTTGATTTTCATGCCATGTTGTAAGCTTGACCCATTTTTCAACCATTAAACCAAAACCAAATCATAAAAATCTCAAAAATACTTTGTAATAAAATCAATGATGCCCTAGCTTTCCCTTACCAGTCGAGTGCAACTTTAGGGACTAATAGGTGGTTCGATCTTTCTCCTGGTATGAGAGCTAAAGAGGTTGGTCCTGGGCATTTTTGTCTACCAAGATGGTTGTAATAGGCTAGCCCTCGTTGGGGTTTACCTCTCTCACGAGGGATGGCTAAGAAGAGCACAGGGAGAATGGAATCAACAGTGGTGTGAGTTAGTGCGTGGATCAAAACAAGCAGAATGAGACCATGAACAACGGTTGAATGCCCGATATAGAATCCGCCACCGGACAAAAAGACCATGAGGATGGAGGAGATGATGGCTTTGGTAGCCATTAGTGCAGGAGTAATGACAATTACTGGTTTCGTACTAATGCTGAGGAGTCGTGCCTGAGTCACCATTAAGGCCCAACGCAATAAACCTTGGCATTCATGTAAACTAGACATCGCGACTGGACAGGGGAGGAGGGTGGCGGCAAGGGGCTTTAAGTGACATCCGATGTACTCCAAGTATCACCCCATGAGGGTATATGTTTACACAAATTAATAGCTATTCACTTTTATATTTATATGAAATGTTAATTATAATTTTATAAAAAATTTGAAATTAACAATTTTTAAAATAAAATAATTAATGATCAATTTTAAATTTCAATATAATATCATTAAATAATTTTAATATAAATATAAATTTATAAATTATAGATTTTAAATTATTTTCTTAAATGATTAATCTATTTAAATTTTTTTTTTTATAAATGATTAATCTATTTTAATAAGAAAATAAAAAATTAATGATTATTTTTAATCTAAAGTAACAAAATTATACAATTCAAATATATTTGAATGGATATTCACCACAATTTTAATTGGAAATATAAAGTTCACAAAAGAGTAAATGGAGGGTGAAAAATTTATTATGGACTTGAAAATAATTGTAAATCATGATAAATTTGGCTTTGCTATCAGAAAAAATGCTTCTTTCTCTTTCACACTCAAGTTTCTAGTTACAATATCTCTAGAGAATCTCGGAAAAAGATAGAACCAATCCAAAATAATTTTATAACTTATAATCTCAAAATTAATATCCATAATATTACAAATATTATCACTTCTAAATTTAAGGAGAATATGTGGTGTGATAAGGAATTAAAACATAAAAGGAAACTAAGATACTAGAAGGAGGTGGTCAATCCTAATTTAGGAGATAAAAAATACCCCTTAGTTTTGAAAAATGTAATCATCATCATCATCAAATTAAAATTAACAATTTTTAAAATAAATAGTTAATGATTAATTTAATCATCATAAAACTAATAAAAAAATTTAATATAATTTTTTTTATTATATATAACTAAATAAGATAAATTAATAATTTATTATCTTTATTTCAATATTTAAATATTAAAATTTGACTTAGGAGAAAATTTATAAAAGTGTAAAGTTTTATTATTAATAACTTTAAATTTACACAATTAATAAACATTCGGTGTTATATTCATATATATTAATTTTAAATAATGGTTATTTTCTAAGGTTAAATATAAAACTAAAACACAATTTCGATATAAATAAAAAATTTGTATTTTTTTTTTGTTTTTGTAAATTATCGATTCTAAATTCATTTTTTTTTATAATGGTTAACCTATTTTGTTAAGAAATTAATAATTGTTTTTTAAAATTCAAACTAATATCAAACGATCCAAAATATATTTGTATTATAAATACAATACAAAGTAATAAAATAACTATTATTCATAGAATTTTTATTACACATAAATAAATAACGTATAACCAAATCAACTAAAATTTTATGAATTTCAATTTTATATTCATACAAAATTATGAAATTGTTAATTGTAAATTTATAAAATTTATAAATTAAAATTTTTTAAAATAATTTCTAAAATCCAATATAATATTGTTAAATAATTAAAAAATAAATTTAATACAAAATCAAATTTATAAATTATCATTTTTTTAGATTGTTAATACGGTTTAGGTTTTTATTATCATCGAGCAAATATAGAGGAGTTAGAGAGGAGGAGCAAGGTGGAGATCTTGCCATGTCCAGTCTAACCTAGTATGTTTGATTTTTTTTATTTTTTTGAATTAAAGAAATTTATAGTTTTCTTTTATTTTTCTAAATTAAAAAAAATTAATTTATAGTTTTATAATTTTCTTTTAATTAATCATTTCCAATTTAATTTTTTACTCTTAAAAATCTGAAATAAAAAAAATTTAGTTTTCTATTATAATTAAAATACCAACCTAATTTACATAAAATGACTTAATAAATTATATTATATATAATAAAATATAAACTGCTCAGAAGAAAACCAAGAAAAAAAAAACCAAAGTAAACTACTCAAAAGAAAACGGTTTAAACTAATGTTAAAATCTTGTTGTCTTCTAAACATACGTAACTTGGTTACTGTATCAATTAAATAGAATATATTTCAATATGCTCTAGTTCTCAGAAGCCCGATCACAAAATCAACCAGAAACCCAATCACAAAATCAACGATTGATATTATAACTGAAACTCCCCATAATCTGTCAGGTAGCATGGACTATCTCGAATGTATGAGCGCATTCATTCAAACACGAAACCTGAGACTTGACGCCTAAGTTAACTATATATAATTTAAAGTGAAAAGTGGGTCAACTCAATTCTACATCATATTTTAACATTTTTCATGAATCACTATTATTTTAGAGAAATTTGTATACACATCGTTGTATCGAGTATTATGTTTTCCCTGCTGATGATAATGACTGACTTTTATGTAAATATAGTTTCGTTAAGAAATTCTAAAATTATTTGATATATTTATAATTTTATTTATAAATTTATAAATTTAAAATTCTAAAATTCATTGATGCATCAACTAGTTTACGTATTTCCCTTATAAATTTGTATATATTTTGTTTATTTATTTTTGGTAAGTTCGATATGTATTTTATTAAAAATACAGTGGAGTGGAGTAAAGTACAATCAAGAAAATTCAAAGTGGAGAGAGTTGTGTTTGTCTTTAGTGGGAAACCATGCGTGTTCATGTGTCTTGTATTGGAAAAAATTTGAGAAGTGGTGCCAAGCCCTAAACATCAAGAATGGGTGTCATCCATGAGATTTTCTTCAATGATTGGACAACCATCAAAGTCACTATCATTGTCGTTGGCCGAGTTGGAGTTGTCCGTGGATGGGTGTTTGACTGGGAGGCCGACCGTTTTGATGTCAAGAACCTTCAGTGAGTTGTGCGTGCATGGGGAAGTCAACATACTTTTTATACCTGGAGACGTCGTTGTCGTCGAGTTGTGCATGCCTGGAGTTGTCAACGTGCCGCTTGTACCTAGAGGTTTCGCCTTAGTGTTGATGTTGGGTGTCTCGAGAGGCGTCAAGGAGGTGGGAGGGGCCACATCGGGAGGAGGATGAGTGTTGGGAGAGGCCGGAGAAGAGGGAGAGGGGTGAGCTGTGGGGGAGTGGGGTGAGTGAGGTGAGATGGAAGGGATAGGAACAAAGACACCAGGGAGGCTTAGGAGGGCGCAAACAAGTAAATTATTGACCACCTAGTAGCTACGTCCGTTTCTGGAGGTGCGACGAGATGTTGTGAGGGAGCCAAAGACCTCTTCTTCCCAGTCATCAAGCAATTGTCGCAGGGAACCCGTAACATAGCGGTCAAAGCTATCCTAGTTGGTCAGGAAGGGCAGGTGAGGAGCTGAGGAGGTGCATCTTCCATGTCCACTCCGTCCCAGGGTGGGGGTGGTGCACCGACAAGGAGGCATGCGAGAGAAATTTGGAGGGCAAGGCACATATTCGATCCTCCACCGAGCTCTAAGAACATAGGGGTGACGTCGTAGGATCACAGAGAGCTCGTCTGCAAGGGAGACAAGGTGACAGTGAGGGTAATGAGCGTGGACGACCAGAAGAAGAGCCGAAGGAGGGGGGGGTCACGTTCGACGCCATTATGGTTGTCGAACTGTTGGAGCGTGGGAGCTGCAAAAGGTTGCTAAGAGCGCGTGGATGAGGGGTAGGGGCCATGGGTGTAGTGAATGCACAACGCCTCAAGGGGAGGGTAGTTAAGAAGCATGAGGGGGGGGGTGAGGTGGCACACGTCCAGTCATCATGGCGCGTGCTATGAGAGTGGGTGTGGGTGTGGTCACCCGCATCCGGGGTGGCAACTTTTGTTTATTAAAGGGTTTAAAGTTTTTAAATAGAAAACAAACTTTTATATATCTATATATTCCAGTAAGGTAACTAAACTTGTGTAAGTTTATTGAAATTTGATTGTCACTCTGGTATGTTATAGAAAAGAGAAAATTTCTAAAAATCATAAATTTATGTTTACACAATAGCTATTCAATTTTAAATTATATATTTATATGAAATGTTAATTATAATTTTATAAAAAATATAAATTAACCATTTTTAAAACAAAAAATTGATTAATTTTTAAATTTCAATATAATATTATTCAACAATTTTAAAACAATTTAATATAAATATAAATTTATAAATTACATATTTAATTTTTTTTTTTTAAATTGTTAATCAATTTCTATTTTTATTTATTTATTTAAATGGTTATTCTATTTTAATAAGAAAATAAGAAAATAAAGATTATTCTTTAATTAAAAGTAATAAAATTATACAATTCAAATATATTTGAAATATTCACCACAACCTCAATTGGAACAATAACATTGAGAAAAGGATAAATGGAGGGCGAAAAGTTTATTATGGGCTTGAAAAAATTTGTAAGTCCGAAAACCTTTGGCTTTGGTGTAAGAAAAAAATCTTCTTTCTCTTTCACACTCAAGTTTGTATTTATAGAGAATCCCAAAGAAAGATAAAACAAAGATAGAACATATCCAAAATAATTTTATAACTTATAATCTCAAAATTAAGGGCAATACACCCTATCTTATCCTCATAAAAACAAACATTTCCCCCATCTAGAGCATTGCTATGATTAGATATCTAACTTACAAGAACAAGATAAACAACATGGACCAAAGGAGGATCCCAAAATTGCTTCAAACTCTAGCCAAAACCACTAGAGGGTCAAGTTGGGATGGCATAAAGATGTCAAATCTTGGCTAAATCATTTGGGAATACAAGAAGAAGCCACCATGAAGAATATGCATAATATTACAAATAATATAACTTTTAAATTTAAGGAGAATATGTGGTGTGATAAAGAATTAGAGAATAAAATGAAACTAAGATACTACAAGGAGGTAGTCAATCCTAATTTAGAAGATCAGAAGTGCAAAGAATAAAATCAACATTGCTAAAATAAGAACAAACTCTCATAAGCTACAAAGTTAAATTGGGTGTTGAACAATTCAAAAAACACAATGGGATGAAATAATTTTCCATCTTTGTGAGATTAAGAGGGTTGAAGATGAAAAACACTTCCTCTTAGATTGCCCTCCCTAATCCTAAATTAGATCTCAATTTACAAATATTTTCTACAATACACCCCTTCCTAACCTCTTAAGTCATCAAAACTATGGTGATCCTCTCAATGTTTTTTGAATACAAAAATACAATTTTAAAGAAATCCTACCTGATTAAGGTCTTATAAACCAATTAGTGCACCACTACCACTACCACCACCACCACCACCAAATAAAATTTAACCAAATAATTTATTTTTTTATTACTTTTATTCCAATATTGAAATTTAACTTGAGAAAATATTGAAATTTGACTTGAGAAAATTTCTTAAAAATTGTAAAGTTTTATTATTAATAACTTTATGTTTACACAACTTTATGTTTATACAAATTAATAACTTTATGAAATGTTAATTGTAAATTAAAAAAAAAAATACAAAATTAACGATTTTTAAAATAAATAATGATTAGTTTCTTCATCATCAAATTAATAAAAAAATCTTAATATAATTTTTTTAATATATAGAACTAAATAAAGCCAAATAAATTATTTTTTTATTATCTTTATTCAAATATCGAAATTTGACTTTCACTCTTATGGTAAAGAGAAAATTTATAAAAAGTAAAGTTTTATTATTAATAACTTTACGTTTATACCAATTACTATACATAAAATTATTAATGTTATTTTATATTCATATAAAATTGATATAAAATTATAAAAGGTTATTTTATATTTATATAAAATTATGAAAATGTTATTTTATATTCATACAAAATTATGAATTGTTAATTGTAAATTTAAAAAAAATGTATATAATTAACAATTTTTAAAATAAATGATTAATAATTAATTCAATATAAAACTAAAAAATAATTTTAATATAAATATAAATTTGTAAATTATTGATTTAAATTTTTTTTTTATAAATAATTTATCTATTAAAAAAATCAATAATTATATTTTATTAAAAAATCAATAATTATTTTTTTAATGTCCAAACTAATATCAAACGAACTGAAATATATTTGTATTATACATATAATACAAAGTAATAATAAATGATCTAATTAAAAATATGAGTAAAAATTTTTATTGCACATAAATAAATAACATATAACCAAATCAACTAAAATTTTATTATCTCCACTCTAATGTTGAAATTTGGCTTTCCCTCATATATTAAAGAGAAAATTTGTAACCATCATAAAGTTTTATTCGTAATCATTTTATGTTTACACAAATGAGTAGAATTTCAATTTTATATTCGTACAAAATGATAAAATGTTAATTATAAATTTATAAATAATATAAATTAATAATTTTAAAAATAAAAGATTAATAGTTGATTTCTAAAATCCAATATAATACTAATAAATAATTATAAAATAATTTTAATAAAAAAAAAAATTAATAAAAAACAAATTTATAAATTATTTATTTTTATAGATTGTTAATCTAGTTTAATAGTCAATTGGGTTTAGTTAGAGTGGTTTGTGTTTAGGGGTTTCTTGCAAATGACATGTTGAGCTCTTAAATGATTAAATTATAGAAAAATCCTAAACTTTCTACAAAATTTAGTTTACCTTCAGTACCATCTATGCCCTGTGGGTTTCTCCAAGTTCTATTACAAAGTAAAACAAAAAAAAATCTATCTTAATAAGAAATTAATGATGATTTTTTAAAGTCCAAAGTAATAAAATTAGACCATCTAAAACATATTTGCATTACACATATAATATAAAGTAATGTTACATGAACTAATTAAAAATATTAATATAATATTTGTATTACATATAACTATAGGTTGTGAATTTTATGGAAATTAAATTATTTAAATAATAAAAAATAACTAAATAGGTGTTTAGGAATTGTCTAAAAGTTTTGGGTGCATAGATTTGAATACGTGTATAAATTTGAATTACAACATTGTATGTAAGCATCTTGAAGATGCTTATATCAATACTAAAACCAAGAAATTATTATTTATTCTATAAAATAAATCTTCGATAAAATTGAAAGGAGATGTGTTAAATAAAAAATATGTCTATGTAGGTCTCAACTTAGCATTAACTTTTGAAATGAGAATGTTGTATGTTAAATTATTTATGAAAATTATAATGATGATGATGATGATGATGATTAACCTCCACTGAGACATAATTGGTATATCGAACCTTAAGAGGGTGAGGGATTTACTTACAATTCTTTATAATTTTGTTTATCTCAAAAAACATTAAGAGAAGCTTTCCCAGATCACCATTGTTGAGTTAAAAGGTTAGGAAGGTTAGTAGTGTGACAAATATTTTGATATTGAGATATAATTTGGGTATTGGCTAGAAAATCTAAGAGAAAGTGATTTTCATCTTCAACATTCTTAGAGTCACAAAGGTGACACACTCTTTCATCCCATGGAATTTTATAAATTGACCAACACCTAGTTTCACTATGGAGCTCATGAGAATTTGTTCTTATCTTAGTAATGATTACTTTTTACTTTACACTTGTCAAAATAGAGAGATAATTTTGATCTTCTAGATTGTGGTTGATTACATCCTTATAATACCTTAATTTTCTTTTTTCCCTCTAACTCTTTATCATGCCACATTTTCTCCTTAAATTTTTATTTAATGATATTTCTAATAGCATCCTTAATCTACAAAATGGTCTCTTCCATGATTCTCCAATGGCTTAGCCAAGACTAAGCATCTTTATGCCATACTCGCTTGAGTCGAAGGTGGTTATGACTGGATTTTGAAGCAATTTTAGGAAGCCTCTTATCTTCCATGTTGTTTAACTTGATCTTATACATTAGGTATCTAGTCATTGCAGTGCTATCAATGGGGGAAATCATTTTCTCTAAGAGGATGATGGGATAGGGCGTATTTTTTCTAATTTTGAGATTATAGGTTGTAAAATTCCTTTGGATTTTCTCTATGTTTCTCCAGGATTCACGAGAGATACTACATCCCCGGACTTCACATCCATATAGAATAAAAAGTGTAACAATATTATCAAAGAGGAATTTATTCCTATCCCATATCCAAAGATCGGTTGATTGACAATTGTTTTCAAGCCCATAATAATCTTTCCATCCCACAATAATCCTTTTCTCAATTCTATAATTCCCTTTGAGCTTGTGGTGAATATTGATTCCAATATATTTGTATGAAGTCGCTTCGTCCAAGTTTTTGTTGTCATACATGAAGGTATTATAAGTGATCTTATTGGAATTAATGATCATAACCTTAGTCTTTTCAATATTAACAATCATACAGTCTGTATTGGAGAAAATATCCTTGAGGATTCTTAGTTTCTTTCCAAGCTATTTGGGTATCCTCTCCATAAGAACGATATCATCAGCATAAAGAAGAATATTGATGACAATACCTGTGAGAGTAGGGTCGACATAACCTGCTTCTTCCAAGCAATATTCTAACTTGTCAATGTATATGCCAAAAAGGGTAGGGGACAAAGGACAACCTTTCTTGACTCCAATATTGCAGTTGATCTCTTTCGACCAGCCCTCAGTGTTCTTAAACTTGGAAATAACATTCTTATACATCCTTATTACAACAACCCTCAACTCAAAAGGCGCTTTTATCTTTTCCAACCCATCCCAAAGGTTTTTCCTAGGAACCCTATCAAAGATTTTCTAAAGTCAACAAAACAACAAAGAAGATTAGTTTTAGTATTGTGGAACTCCTCTGCAATGATCCAAAAGGTAATAAAATTGTCGAATTTGAATTCTATCTCCTAAACCTAGGTTTTCCTTTAGAATTTTTACCATGACTTTCTAGCGAAAGACTAATCTTATTTTCCAAAATAATTCCATAAATCTTGGAAAAAATCGAGCTAATCATAACGGTCCTATAATTAGAGGGAATGTTTCTGTGCCCATTTTTAGATATAGGAACAATGAGGATTTGCGTCCAGGGTTTAGGGAATCCCTTCTTGATTGTTGAATTTAATAGTTTGTGTATGTGAGGGATGAGGAAATACCCTTTGCTTTTAATTTTTTTTGTTGGATTACTCAGAGGGGGGGTGAATCAGTAATAAAGATTTTTAATCCTTTTAACCACAATATTCAAGTGTTATTTATCTTTATGATCAATATAACATTAACATCCAATAAGTGCAGAGTAATCAAACAATGAACAAATGAAAAATCATACACATACAGAGTACACCAATATTTTTATGTGGAAACCCAATGTGGGAGAAAACCACACAAATTTTTTTCTTATATGTCTTTAAGAATTACATTCATTGGAAGCACAAACTTCCTTTGTTCTCCAACTACAACTAGAAGGAGGCTCTGACCCCCTATATTTTCAGGCTACAACCTTAGGGAAGCTACAACTCCCCAATTCTCTGGCTACAACCAGAAGGAGGCTACAACCCCCTATGTTCTCCGACTACAACCGAAAGGTGGCTACAATCACCTATCCTTTCCCCATCATGCAGCCATGGAATATAAGTAAGATGATGAAACCATTGTCACACTGCCACTCTGAGATATACCACTGCAAACCTGTACCAACTTGTACCACTTTCCTGTAGCCAACCTGTACCACTTCCTTGTAATCAACCTATACCTGAACTGAGCATGTATCAACCCAAAACCCAAAGATAAACGACCTATCTATTTTACAGCGTGCGTATGTACGCAACCTATCTATATTGTAGACCACGTGTGTAGGTGGCCTATATGTATTGGAGTCTGTGTATTCCTTCTGAAGACTAGGGCAGGGGGTTAGAGGGAAAGGATGAGGTTTTGGGAGTCTTAGGGTATTCTTGGTGAAGGGAGGGATTAGAGGATTTATGAGCCTTTGGATTACTAGGATTGGGAATTGCCTGGGAATTAGGAGGGAGGAATTAAGGGGAATATCTTGTTGGAGAAATTTCTATTTTCGACACACTAGTTTAGTGGGAGTTAACTGACTAGTTTTATTTTAGACTTTCTATTTTAGATCATCACTATTATGGTATTATGAATGCATAAATTATGCTATTATGGAATGTTATGTTCTATATATGAGTGTATTCCACTCATTCATTGTATCATATTGATCATGATCTATGTATCAATGATCAACTCATTGGAGTAGTGGGAATATATTTTGTCATTCTTCCATATTGAATCTCTCTTCCTTTCTTGATAATCTTTGTTTGTAGTTTCTTTAGATAGATATCCTATGAAAGTTTTAATGAAACATTGACATGGTATTAGAGCTACGCAGCTTGGAGCAAGCGAGACAAGCCAAAGAATAGGGAAATCATAGTTTTGGCGAGAAAAATCCGTGGTTGTACCTTTTGGCAGTGATTTCTCCCAAAATATTAACTTTTTGAGGAAACGACTGAYGAGAGAAGTAGATCGGCCCATTCCGCAAGTGGTTTTTCAACTGTTTGGCGAAATTATTCACCATTTGCTAAGAAAGGAAGCTAGAATATCACCTTCTGAAATTGATATGAATCTGTGGTTGTACCTTTCTGTAAYGATTTATCCAAAAAATATTAACTTTTTGAGGAAACAGATCGTTAGAKAAGTATATCGAACCATTCTTCACGTGGGTTTTCAACCATTTGGCGAAATTCCTCACCATTCTCTCAGAAATTAAGTCGTAATATCATCTTCTGAAACTAATATGAATTTTCACTTAAAGTGCCCTTTATGCAGTGATTTCTTAGTTTTCCACTTTCAGATTGAGAGTAAATTTTTAATGGTTCTAAAAAACAATGGGAGATATGGATAGGACGAATATTATACATTCAAATGTGTTGGTAATCCTAACACCATACAATCATTTTGATTGGAAGCCTAAGGTAGAATTCCAACTTAGAAGGAAAGGACTGTATAACTCACTATTGCATTTGGGTCAAATTCCGACGGCGCGTTCGACGCAATTGCCACTTTCTATTGTCGGAAGACCGAAAAACCTCGGACCCCCTCAAACGTTGTTTCACATGACGTCGTTTTTTCGACGACCTAGTTTTCGTCAGTATTGCGACGTTTCAAACGTGGCAAAAGAGAGACGTTGCAAACGTGGCAAGACCGACGTTTCAAACGTGGCAAGAGAGACGTTGCAAACGTGGCAAGATTGACGTTTCAAACGTGGCAAGACCGACGTTTCAAACGTGGCAAGAGAGACGTTGCAAACGTGGCAAGACCGACGTTTCAAACGTGGCAAGACCGACG
>JASDQU010739382.1:440879-457457 GCA_032191745.1 Picea mariana | reverse complement strand
CTACTTTTTTGTTATTAATTCCAATTGATATTAAGCACACACATTAATTATCCAATTAAGCAATATATGATGAACAACCAACCCTTATGAACACAATATTTTATCGTGGAACCCAACAGGGAAAACTACCAACTCTTTTCTCATTAATAAATTGTTCTTTTATAAAATTGTTTTCAAGCTACAACTTGATGGAGAGACTGTCCCCAAGTTTCTTCAGCTACGACTGAAGGGATGCTTCCACACCACATTTACTAGCTACAACTGGAAGGAGGCTACGACCCCCTAGTTTATCAGCTACCACTGAAAGGATTCTTCGACACCCAATTTACCAGCTACATCTGGAAGGAGGCTATGACCCCCTACAGGCTTGTAGCCTACCCTAACACCACTCTACCACCCTGTTTAAGTTTATTGTCGATATGTGAATTTATTGCTAACATCCAACTGATTTTACAATGCAATTCAATATTTGCTGCTCTTCATATTGAATTTGATTTATGCAGCCATTAACACAAGTCCTGTCAGATTTGACTTTTTTACTTTGACTTGTTTTCCCTTGTTCCACCCTTCCTCCCTTTATGTAGGTTATAACACTTATAACTCTCTTACTGTACTATGTTCAAGGTGTTCATAAACACACAAAGATATTATTAATTCTTCAAGTCTTCTTAGAATCATTAACTGCTGCACTTTCTACTTGTCTGTTGTAACCTTTGCTTCTATGGTCTTCTGGTTATCTACAGTCAAACTTCATCTCTTTCTCTCTGGATTTTTACTCTATTTAAAGCTTCAGTCTTGGAACAACTTTATCACTGCTGACATTTTCTTCAATCAATTATCTTCTTTTAAGCATTAGCTAAAAGCCTTCAACACTTTCTCGGCTTCTAAAAATGATCTTTTGATAAGAAACCCCGAACATCTATGTTCCTTCCTTTGGTTACTTCATACCAAACTTCTTGACATCAAATTCTCTTAATATAGCTGGACTCCTCTGCTTCTTTGATCTTCATATATTACATTATGAATCACATACAAAGAGATGCCTTGCTTTCAATATATGTTCAAGTATATATATATATATGTGTGTGTGTGTAAAAAAAAACTTTTGAATACGAAATATTATGACTTTTCACATAAGTCACGTGCCTCTTTATTAATTTTCAATAACTACGTAACTCTTCATTTTCAGGCTAATAACCTTCGATTTTTAATAACACAGTTATTAATCCATTGTGTCTTTGTTCTTTCCAGCCTGCAGGCTGATCATCCTTTTCACCATGCCCTTCATCAACATCAACATCAGTGTCACTATTTTCTTTAACCTCAGAATCCATTTTGTTGGCATCACCATCTTCGTATTTATCTTCAGTTTCTGGATCTTCAAAGACTTCACAACAAGAGCCATCATATTTTATGTGTGATCCACCTTTCACATGATCCTTGACATTTTGCAAAAATCATGACTGTGAAATATTTGGTGTTGTTCAGGATTTTAACTTGATTTTGGTGAACCTCCACAATTGGCATTATGCCAAAACTCCAATAAAATTGGCGGTTTCACTTCCAACTGACACAATGAACTCTCTTAAGCCCATGGTCACTCATATGACCGTCGTGCCAACAGTTATATAAAAAATATTACTTCAACAGTTTTAGTCGCTTTGACCAAAAGGTAGGGGTCTTGATAGGTCATCCCGGGATTTGGGCTAGTGATATTCGTGTGAAGTCCAAACACCTAGAGCCCCCACCATACCTTTGCAATTTGCGTCGAATATTCATAGTGAGGGCTATGATTATCAACCAATGTAAATCTTTTCGCACTATACATGTGGGATAAATCCCATTGACTTGGTTAATTAGCACCATCGATCACATGATCGGAAGGTTGTTGAGTCTTCTCGCAACACTGTCATTCTTCCTCCTCGCATTTTCCATGGCTTTGTCAGGATCAAGAATTATAGTGACAAACTCGCACCTATCCAAGCATTCCTTTCATGTAAAACCTTCTCTCTCTCAACTGTCTGCGTGATCGTGGAGAAATCTCACACATGCTTTCCAGAATTCTCATACATGTCGCAATAGCCAACGAAGCCACTACTGGAGCCTCACCCTCCTAAATTCCTTCATTAGAATAAAGTCTTGAATCAATCACAAGGAGCAACATCCAGATGACTTCTGAATAGAACATATGCTCGCAGAATTCATCACTTTCAGAGAGGTGTTCTAAGATGTCCAATAGTTTCTGGTACCAGTTAAATCCAAAACTTTGGGGCACGGGCCACATGTTTCTGACAAGTGCTTCTACAATTCTTCCCATTCAACATCAAATTTGAAGTCCAAGCTAGATAATGGTGTAATTACACTAATCAGGCTGGGAATAAATCTACTCCTAAAAAATGTAGTCACAGTCTTTTCAACATTTGTTGCCTCTGTCATATTGAACAACATAGCTGATAAAAGTATTCAACTCCATCGTTATGCTAAGAATAGAACCCTACCACATGTATATTTAGCTCTTAATTTTTAAAAGCATCATCGTCGTCGTCAAGGAGAGGTTGTGTTGTAGTAGCTACAAGATCTGCCTCATGCTGCAGTTGTGTAGCCATATCAATTTGAACCTTTGGTGAAGCAAGAGTAGGCGACTCCACAAAATGAAGGTTGGGATCACCAGAAAGTTTATGTGCAAGATAAAGATATGGCCTCTCAAA
This sequence comes from Picea mariana, assembly GCA_032191745.1. Lineage (NCBI taxonomy): Eukaryota > Viridiplantae > Streptophyta > Pinopsida > Pinales > Pinaceae > Picea > Picea mariana. Next base: position 454,749 of record JASDQU010739382.1, on the reverse strand, counting down.
TTGTAATTTCTTTTAGCTGATATTTCATGATATTGAAGACTCTCTTTTTTTCTTGTTGAAAGTAACCTGTTTGGCTTTAACTTGTCCATTCTTCACATCGACCTTGTTCCCACAAAGATAAATAGGATTATTCTTCACATACCCTGCAAATATCTCTGTGCCAGGTTGGTACATTTTTGTAAGTCAAACGTACAGTAACATCAAACATGATTATAGCAAATTGGCCATTGTAGAATAGATACTCTACAAATATCAAGCTCTGAATTGAGACAAGAACTTGCAGAAGACTTGACTTCCCATGTTGCCATCCTGGACCACTCCATTTTCCAAGCAAACTTAAGCAGACCTTTCCATTAGCATATAGATTTGTATTAAAGAGCATTGATCCACATCCTGTTGTAAGAAAGGTTACCATAGGTGGGACTTGTGGATAGTCTGGTGGAAGATAAATGTCAAATATATAGACTCCATTTTGTGTTTTGTCTCCACATAAACTATTCTTTAGGAACAACAACTTCCTCCTCTGAAGTAGCTTCAACATCTTCTTCGCATGCTCCAAAACCATTAGCTTCTTTCTCTTGAAACCTTTCTTTTTGAAGTTTTACAATGTTAGTATCCTCGTATTCTTCTTGATGCCATAGTTGAAGCTCTGTACACTCTATTTAAATAACTCTTTCATCACAGTCATGCTGCCATCATGATCTCTACTCTGTCTTTTTTTTTCCCAAGTCTATTTCATGATTACACTCACACTCTTCTACACTGTAATATTGTGGATGGTGTGATTACATCAGTGCCAATGCCATCAATGCCAACTGTATTTCCATATTTCCTACACCCCACCATGGGGTAGAGACTTGACTTCACAGGTAAGTACAGGTAAGTACGGCATTTGCATCCATTGTATATACCATATGCATATCATGCTAGTGTAGTGTAATTTAATTTTGTATTCTTTCATTTTGTATATATGCATGCTTGTTTTTATTTTCACTATATCATATACGAGTGAGGGGTGATATCACCACCATGAAGATTATTGATTCATTTTGTTAAGATCTAGCAGATACAGGTCATGCCAGATATGTTGAGGTTCTCATGCACTCTACGGTAAGCACATGTCCCTGATTTGGAGCCATATGTTATCCCCTATCCTAGGGACAACTAAGGAGATCATGTCTCGAGGCCCACAGGTTCTAGACATGGAGTGTCGAGAGCCAAACAACTTGGGCTTGGCCCCATAGGGCCCATCTTTTCTTTAGTGTAGTGCATCTATCAACAACAATAACATCCATCCCACCAACATGGTCCTGAAGTAGTAGTAGGTATTGATCCATGAGGTAATGAGTCTGGGTATCATGGTATGTGTTACTCTGATTTTCAAAGCATTTGAATATGTTTCACTAAAATCTCCTTCATTTCATACCGTTTTCTTGGAAATTATGCTCTTTAACTTGTTCATACCTAGGGGGGGTGACAAAATTCCCTAGTAAGCTGGTTCCCCTTTAGGATGAGTTGCCATTGGGTAGGTCTATGAAAGTTCATCATCCATTCCTTCCATACTTACCACTTTTCATCATTATTCCTTTCATCTTCCCCTAACTTGGTTCGGGGATTAGGTTTTCCACACTAGGAATGGTTGTACCTTGCCTTGTGGGAAAAAGGGTATAAAGGCCTAGAGGGTAAAATTAGTTGGCAAGAGTTAAAATCGAAAATGAAACCTTTGAGATGCTTTGCCCAGGGATTCCTGAGAAATAAATAAAAGGCTTCTCGGTAAGAAAAGGGGACCCATAAAATAAAATAAAAATCAAGGTACTAGTTGGTGGATGGGAGGTCTCATCATGAGCCGACCTATTAGGTCCATGGGCATGTAGCGGTATGACACTACCATCTATCTGGTCACCAAAACAAGGTAGTGGCTCTTGGTGTCATAGCGAAGGGAAAGGAAGGTCTCCTCATCACGAGCCAACCTTCTCATTTCTTTGAAATGCTTGTGAGTAACATTGTCACCTCTAGTCACCACGCCAGGACAATGTCCCCCAGTTTTTTCCTTGAAAAGAAAAAAAAACAAAAGAAATAAGACTAAGAATAAAAGGCATTGAATGGGATAGGAAACAATGGAATCCATGATAAGGTGCAGCTCACCCTCTACAAAGGCACCCACAGGCAATACCTACATTTCCTTGTTATCACTGCACCCTCTGCCCAAACACTCCCCTGACACCATTTCACATGCTTACATGAACTAGATTGGTTCTCACCTAGGAAACACCCCAAACTCAAGGAGGATTAGCCCAATAGGACATCATGAGATCCTCTCCAAACCTGACTTGTTAAAATGCATAACGTCTTTAAGAATTTGTCTGGGTAAAGGGGGGTTTGATGCACATGTTTAGGTAATTTGATTATTAGATGTGATTGACATTGCTATGATGCTTGTGAATTATGAGCCCCTAGAGGATGTAATTGTTGTTGTTGCAGGACCATTCCTAGTGGATAGGTTCATATGGGGAGATGATTAGCTCAAACCTCCATGGGGCTAGAAGCCCACAGATGGATGATGTGACCCCAACTAGGGGTAGAGAGACGTCAGAGACTTGCTCTAGGTAGAAAGAAGGACGTTTCACTAGAGACACTTTGGCAGACCTAGACCCAAGGGGATATTTCTCTTCCACCTAGACGTTGGCCTTGAGAGGCCCATGACATCACCTTTGTGACCCTAGACATCACCCAACATCAGGATTGGCATTATGGAGGCAGTTGTGTGCTAATTGGTACGTGTGGCATCATCCAGGGCCTTGGGAGGCCTAACGTTTTGCAGATGAGGCCCAACATTCCACCCAGGAGACTCAAGGCCACCCTAGAAGGGCATGACATCACCTCTAAAAGTGATTTTAGGGTTTAATTATTTGAATTTGTGTAAAAATTGGTTTTTTCATATAATTTGGCCATGCGGCCTTTTGATGATCTAAATTTAATTAAAGGTCATAAGTATTGTATAAATAGAGAGATAAAACTCTATTTTTTCATCATTCATTCATCACACAAGTGTGTGGTCTGAAATTTGGCCCTCTTTAAGGGTTATTGGATGAAACTAAGTGGTGCACAACTTTTGGAGAGTAAAATCTTGGTGTATTTTTGGCAAATTTCCATTATGGAGGATCTTCAACTAGGGTTTGGCTTGATTATTATTGGTTAAGTAAGTAGAAAATCTATATTTCTTTATTGTGAATGAAATCTTATGGTAAATTTACTTGTTTCATATTAAAGATTATGAAATTGCTTGCTTGAAACCCTAGGAGAAAGACATATGTTGTTATCGTTTTCTCTATAATCTTCCACTTGCTAAAATTTCTTGAAGAGCACCCATCTAGAAGTAGATACTAGATCCATACCATTGTAGCACTCTAGTAACCCTACTTCATTTCCTATTTCATATTTTATTTCAAAATTGTCTAAGGAAAAGAGAAATCGGTAGGGCCTAATTTTCATTACTTTCTAGCAATTATCTCTAGGACTTGGATGTTTCAAGCCTTGGGCTACCAACACCTCTCTCATATTCTCCACCTCCTTTGACTAAGTATTATCATTACTATTTCCCTCTAAGAGTTTTTTCTTCTATCATTGACTCCATTACCCTAGAAGGAACTAGTCTAACCACTACAAGTGTTGATTGATCAAACACTTTTCAGAACATCTTCTTTTGAATACCCACTAACTTCTACTAACACTATGCTATCCTATTTTAGTGATTAACTTATTGTTGTTGCAAAATATTTCTACAACTATCTTACAATAGAAATCTCACCTTAGAAGTGACATCTTATGCCAGCTATATCTTTCTAAACTTGCTTGTGACTATTGAGTATCAATTGGCATAGTTAAATCTATCATTTATAGTCTTTTATCAAGCATTTTGAAGCATACTTATTGTGGTTGTTACAAATTTATCATTGTTGTTATAAACTGTTATACTGCTGCAATTTCATATCAACCAGTCTATTTTTTAAAGTTCATTTTCGTATGAAGAATTGATATCATTTTGGTACTTGGAAAGTGCCCTTTTTTATTTTTGTTGTCTTGTTCTTGGAAGGTACACAACATTACTCTTCTGCTTCATCTCTAATAATACACAAGAACCTTTTTTGAGTGACCTGTGAGAGGGGAGGGACTTTCTTATATCATTTTCCTTAACCTTCTCAAACCCTCATGTCACCGGGGATGTCTGCCCTGGGGTAGTCTTGACATAATCCAAAATAGAAAGGGGTTTCCTATTAAGGTGACAGTGATAGGTCCTCCCAATTACACCAATTTTGTATCCACTTGCCTTGAGATTTGGGCAAGTATAAATTGTATAACAATAACCATTGAGCCCACTAATTTTTCCTTTCAGATCCAAAACACCTCAAATATGTTTCCAAACACTTGTTGACAACTTCAATTTGACCATCAATATAGGGATGATAAGTTGTTCTTAGATGCAATTGGGTGCTCTGTAGCTTGAACAATTCTTGCCAAAAATTGCTTGTGAAAGTGGGATCTCGATCATAAACAATAGAATGAGGCATGCCATGAAGTTTGAAGACATGATCCATGAAAATTTGAGCCATAGTGGAGGTGGTAAATGGGTGTTGAAGAGCACAGAAATGAGCATACTTGGAAATACTATCAACAACCACCATGATGACTGACTTATTTCTCGATTCAGGTAAGCCCACAATAAAATCCATAGAGATATCCCTTTAAATAGCAGGTGGAATCGAAAGAGGTTTTAGTGTGCCATGATATTTGACTATTTCTCCCTTTTTGCGTTGACAAGAATCACATTCTACCAAAAAAGTGTAAATGTCTTGTTTCGTACCATCCCAGAAAAAAAACGTTTGACCCGGTCATAGGTTTTGGTAAACCCCGAGTGCCTAGTTGTAGGTGTAGAATGAAGCTCATAAAGCATCATTGATTTAATTTGTGATTGTTTACTTAAATACAAATGGCCTTTGTAGCGAAGCTCATCATTATGCCAAGAGTACCCTGGGGAAACTAGATAATTGGCTTGCAATTGTTGGATCAAATGCGGAATTTTGGGATCTTGTAGCCATTCCTAAAAAACAACTTTGAGCCAATCTGGTACAATGAAGGAGAGGAAAAAAAGGGACCCTTCATCTTCATATTTTCTTGAAAGAGMATCAACAACCACATTTTATTTTCCTTTCTTATAGATGATCTCATAATCATATCCAAAGATCTTAGTCACACATTTTTGTTACTCCAGAAAATACTTGAGGCTTTGATGATCTGTCTTAATTTGGAAGCATTGCCCCAATAGATAACGACGTCAGAGATCCACTGCATGAAGAATAACAAACATTTCATTTTCATAGATTGATTGGCCCAAATGTCACTATGAAAGTTATTTTCTAGTAAATTCCAAAGGTCTCCAATTCCTCTCCCAGAAGCATCACATTCCAGGATAAAGGTCTTTGTGAAATCAGGAAGGGCCAGGACCAGAGTGGTGCACATAGCCTCCTTCAAGGCTTGGAAGGCCTTATCAGCTGTGGGAATCCAATTGAAAGAATTATTTTTAAGGAGAGAAGTGAGAGGTGCCACAATCTTTCCATAATTCTTAACAAACTCACGATACTATCATGTTAAACTTAGAAAAGAACACAAGCTTTTGAGAGTCTTTGGGAAAATCCAATCCTGCATAGCTTCAATATTCTTAGGATCCACCATGATACTTTCCTTGCCAACAATATGACCCAAGTACTCGAATTTCGAGGCTCCAAAAGAACATTTAGATTGTTTGAGTAAAAGTTGGTGCTCAGAGAGTAGATGTAGAAATCAATCCACATGAGCTAGATGGGTTGTATATGTTTTACTGTAGATGAGGATATCATCAAATAAAACTAAGACAAAATGATGGAGAAAAGGATGGAAAACATGATTCATGAGGCTTTGGAAAGTGGAGGGAGCATTACATAAGCCATAGAGCATGACCAAAAACTCATAGTGGCTCTCATGAGTTAGAAATGCAGTCTTAGGAATGTCTGCCTCTTTCATATGTATCTGGTGGTAGCCAGAACGAAGATCAAGTTTAGTAAAGAACTCGACACCACTCAATTCATCCAGGAGATCATCAATGACAAGAATGGGAAATTTGTCTTTGATGGTTAGTTTTTTGAGGGTGCAGAAATCAAGACACATGCACCAAGAGCCTCCTTTCTTAAGGACCATGACCACAGGAGAATAATAGGTGATCGTACTAGGATGGAAAACTCCTGCAGTGAGCAATTCTTGAACAATTTTCTCAATTTCATTTTTTTGGGAAAAGGAATGATGATAGGGATGAACATTGGGAGGAAGGTTGTCGGGGACAAGGGGAATGGAATGATTATGAACACCACGGGAAGGAGGAAGTCCCTGGGGAGTGGAAAAAATAGCTTGATGTTTGAAGAGGATGGATTGGAGGTCCGACAATATAGAGGGTGTCTCAGTGGCGTGAATGGAATGGAGTTGTGCAATAATGTCAGAATGGCCTTTTTTGAGGAGCTTTTCCATGTGACGGGAACTGGTGATCTCAGGGGAACCTGTTATGATTCCTTGGAACTGATATTGTTGGCCCTCTTGGTTGAATTGCATGGTTAATTCCTTAAAATCCATGAGAATGGGACCTAGAGTCCTTAGCCATTTGTCACTGAACACAATGTCACAAGAACCCATGTGAATAACAAACATATGAGATTTCATGTGGTACTGACCAATTTGGAGATGCACATTTTCACAACGCCCCCCACATTTCATGGACCCGCCATTGGAAATCATGATTTGAAAATTATTGACTGCATGGATATAGAAATTAGTTTCCTGGGAAATGCAACGATGAATAAAATTATGGGTGCTTCCACTGTTAACAAGGATGATGACCTTTCTATGCTTAATGTAACCAATTAGCTTGAGGGTTTGGGGAGCAGAGAAGTCAGTGAGAGAATTCATGGAAATGACCGGTTCAACTTCAGGAGGGTCGGAAGGTGGGGTCATGTCAGTGGGTTCAGGTGACTCGGCCACATGGGGGGCCTAAACATATTCTTCAGAAACATCCTTGGAGATGGCCATAAAAATATTTTTTTCTTGACACTTGTGCCCAGGAAAATATTTTTCATCACAATTATAATAAAGGCCCTTGAGTTGGCATTCATCCATTTCTGCCTTGGTCAATTTCTGGATCCTTAGTGGAGTGGAAGGAGGAGTGGGAGTGATTGGTTTAGGGCAAGGAATAAAGAAGGGTTTTTTGGGTTGAGAAGAGACAACATGTTGTGCTTCCGTAGCTCTTTTAGTAGATTCCACCCAACTCTGAGTCCAATCCATGAGGACATGGGCACAGATCTCATCCTTGAGGCCACCGATAAAAAATTCTTAGAAAAAAGCATTAGACATGCCCTCTGTGCAGAAATCCAATTGCTCAAAAGTAGCTATAAAGTCTTCCATTGTGCCAGATTGTTTCAACTTTTTCAAATGACCTAAATGGTTGGTGTCAGTGTCAAAGAATTCATAAATCTCTGCCACAAATTGTGTCCAAGCCACATACCCTTGGCGGTCATTTTTCCTCCAATTACACCATTGCCAACGTTCTTGATCTAGATGGAGAACACCATACTTGAGTTTGGAAAACTCGTTTGTAATGTCATACAAAGATAAATAATGTTCCATTTGAGTTACCCAGTTGGTGGGATTCGAGCCATCAAATTTGTTCAAATCCACACGCGGAAGGTGTAGGTCACGCTGAAAGTGATGGGGTTGAAAAGTCTGGGAATTAGAGGAAGTTACACCTTCAGGATGAAAAGGTGGGTCAGAGGAGGTAAGGTCTGTAGGGATATTCATGTTGGTGCAGATCATGGTAGTGAAGGATGCAAGCTAGATATCATCTGAGATATGAGATTATATTTTCAAATATAGATCTAAGATCTGATGATCTCTACAAGATCTGGTTTACCCTGGGTACGATTCTTAGAAATGAATACAAATTCCCCAGGAGTTGTTCCGTAAAAANGTCTGTAGGGATATTCATGTTGGTGCAGATCATGGTAGTGAAGGATGCAAGCTAGATATCATCTGAGATATGAGATTATATTTTCAAATATAGATCTAAGATCTGATGATCTCTACAAGATCTGGTTTACCCTGGGTACGATTCTTAGAAATGAATACAAACTCCCCAGGAGTTGTTCCGTAAAAAAATGCAAATTCCAACTCTGCAAGCTAGATATATATTAATATAATATGTGAGAAAAAATTATGCCATTCTAAGTGTTGAAATTTTTTCATCAAACAATACAGACGTGTTGTAGTGAAGGGAAGGGAAGTGAGACGAGTTGACTGGTTTGTTTCCAATATTTGTACTTTCCACAAAGGATAATATTCTCTTACTGACATTTCTTATCCCGTTTTCCAACTAGATATTCGGGTTGAATGACGATATCATCCAATACTTGATCTTTTATTTCATTGTTTTTATATCTCACCCAAAACAAACAACCACATATATTTTTCGCTGATGATTTTTTGAAGTGCAGTTGTATACCGCCCACCATGCATGATTCAGGTAGGTTATTCGAAATGTTTCATCCAGCTGAGCTAGCTTAGCATGTCGCCATTGATGCATGGGATGATCAATGATGATGTGGACCGCATGGATATGGTCAACTTTCATTAGTTAAAGAAAATTCCAAGCCAGGGATATGGTCAACTATGAGCAGTAACTCCCCTAAAGATTTACAACCTATAAATGATCATTCAAATCTATTTGGTCGTAGTTTAAACATTTTAAGTTTTGGTTTTTTCCTGGCATTTTTTCTATTTAATTTTACTCGAAATCTGGTAAACCATGCTAGAAAATGTTGGATTTGTAAGTGGCTAAATTTTTATAATCCAAGTACCACATGGTTTTTTAACACACATTTAATCAACACCATTCATTTGTAGGAAACTTACAGGAGTTTGGGATGGTTTTAGAGGGAGATCTGAGTTTTGACAACTTGATATCATGGAATCAATGATGGCTCTGGGGACTAGATTGCAAATCTAAGATAACAAATCTAGGTACAAGTTGACACTAGAGTTGAATGATCAATTTTAAGTTTGGTCATGTATTGTTGTTGGAATTAATAATATTATTTAATAATATCATTTATATGAATGATATACTTTAATAATTAAATAAAAAACAACCAAATAAATAATTAGTTGAGAAACAAGATTTTGATTAACTTTTCTAATAGATGAGCGCTAAACACCTTTAAGAATGTACACTCCACCTCAAAATTTAGATCATCCAATCAAGCTGAAAAACCTTGAGATGAATACAAACTTTTAAAATACGTAATCCTAATATATACAATAGCATTTGTAATCATTTTATTAGATGTGATATTTCTACATTCTAGAATTCTTGAGATGAATACAAACTTTTAAAATACTTAATCCTAATATATCCAATAGTATTTGTAATCATTTTATTAGATGTGAGATTTCTACATTCTAGAATCATTCTATGAGCTATCATTCTATCTTTGAGGAAGAATAACTCTTAACTAATCATAAACAGTTCTAAGTGTTACTCCATAATCATATACAGTTCTAAGTGTTACTCCATGATCTAAAGGTTTAAGTTTAACCTCTCACCTAAGAGGAATCTTTGAATAGTTGAAGATTGCACATTACTAAAAAAATATTTAAATTCAGTTTTATATTTTGTTAAATTCTAATAACGATGATTAAGGGAAAGGCATAAATTTATAAGACTCATATGTAGACTTTACATGATAGTGGATTAAAGTAAGGCTAAAAAGCATGTCAATTTATAAAAAATTCTTATCCAATTTTAAGAGTTTCCAAGCTTATAAAATTATCATTCTAATTTTATTTTAAGGATGCTAGGAGTAGCTCAAAAGAACACATTTTGGAGTAGTTCAATAGGGATCAACTTCTTGGGATAACGTGTGAGGAAACTTTAGGCAAAGGCTTTTATAGCTAGACAACATAGGAGCAAATTGGTAGTTTTGGAAATGAGAGAGCCATGAATAGGGTGAGAGCACATTTGAATATTTAGGTTTGAATTAGTTATATATTGTTGTGGATATTAATTATTTTTTATTTATTTAACTTTAAAAACTATGTAGGTAGATAGGAAGGGTTTCAACACTATAATGACATTGATATTGATTATAGAGTTTGTTATCACATAAACTTGTCAGAGTCTTGTGAGTTATGGTTTCTACCTAAGTGTGTAATTTTGCCTGCTTTTCCTCCTTTTGCAGACCTGATCATAGGTTTTTCCTCTCGGCTTGTAGTTTTCTGTTGTTTGTCTTCACCTGTCTGATAGACCTATTTTTCACTGATCGACCGCCTAAGAAATAACGGTCCTCGATTTTATATTTTCTCTAAGGTCGACCGCTTCCCTCCTTACCTCTATCACTGATATTTTTCTTTCCTGAGCCTTCAACCAGCCACCCAAGTGTTTATTTACACAGGCTGCAGTCATGAGCACAAAGCGCAACACTTAGAGTGGTCTGATATGGAATCAAATCAAACGAGCGAGCAATATCATCTTTCAACGGTGGAGATCCACTAGGCAGATCAGATCGACGACCATCGGGCGATCGGGATCATAGAGTTACACGAAGTTTAGTCTCAGATAGAGTTCTGATATCACAGGGCCATCCTAGTTGTCGATCCTGGGAAGGACACGTGACGCAAGGTTATCTTTTCACTGACTCACAGAATAGATCAGTCAAAGGAAAAAGTCATGAGGACTCGCGAAATGCGAGGTCGCGATATGATTTGGGCCGTCTATTTCAGGAGGATACGTGGCACAGGATTCACGAAGAAAGTCTTTTCGGGAAGGCTGAAGTGAGAAGTGCCAATGGTCCGAGGTCCCAAAATGTCGATATAATCTGAGCCGTTCGATGCAAAGAGACGCGTGTCACCCGATTCGAGCGATCGTGATTTCACGACTTAGATATTTCAACATGGAGCACAATGTGAGTTCGTGAAACACAAAATCGCAATGCGCCTGGGAGTTGGGCCCATGATCACAACCCGCGGTCTTATGGAAGCAGGGCCATAAAGAAAGGGAAAGCGCCTGTTAAGCAATGGGTGGATGAGATTGTTTAAGGAAATGATCGTGGCCATCAAATCCAAAGTAGATCCGACCATTGATCTAGATGGGTCATTTCACAGGATCAAGCATCAGAATATTTGAAATCAAGGGGAGTGAAGACTCCCAAAACGCGATATCCTGAAATTTCATGTGGGATATACGTAAGGTCATGGCCAGAGGGCATGGGTAGTGATGGATAGGAGCTGCGCTAAGGGCCAGAAGTGCTCATCTTAGTCTCATCAGAAGATCTGCGCGGTTTCGAGGTGTCGGGCTTGTCTTGGAGGAGTTGTGGGCACCACCTAGAACATTCATGGGTGTCAAGCCTCACCCTAATCCCGATGAAAGTAGTTAATGAAAATGGGGAAGGTGGTTGAAACCTCATTTCACCACATAAATAGAAAGCATGGAAGAATCGGCCATGGGAGCAGACTGTCAGCCCAAAGTTCCCCTGTCAACGTATTTCCCTGCAAAGCCCATACTGATCTGAGATCGCGTCGGACAGAAGAATACAAGTGCAGACTGACAGAAGAATATGCAGATGCAAGGCTTTGATTGTAATGGTCAGGTCACACTCTTGGTGGTGGCAATTTGTTTTGGGTATAAATACTCATTTTTGATCTTTTGTTAGGGTCGATGGTTGAGCTAAGCTCTCGTATTGTAAATTTTTAATGAAGCCTCTGGTTATCTGGTTATGTGTTTCCATTTGAGACTTCTTGTTTAATGACAGTCAACTTTCTTATCATATTTTTTGCTTCTGATATTGAATACTCGAGCATGGGTGATCCAATCAAGTTGTTGTGACTATATTATAATCTATGTTTGATTGCAATATTGTTATGACGTTTTCAGTTTCCTGAAGTTTTGGGTTCAAGAAGATCTTGTATTTGAATCTTATTTCCTCACCAGTTCTTCCCCCTACTCACCCTTTACTACAACTTACTGACTGAAGTTAAATCAAGACCTCACTTTCTCATGTGTTGCCTGGTCTGGATTTCTGAGTTAAAGCGATATTTTCCTGAGTCTGCACCCATTTGACCCCCTTTAATTTATTCGTTGTGACATACAAACTGATGGGTACTGGGCTTACCTATGCTGCAATCCAAAGGTGACTTCTAGTGCTAACATTTATGGCGTCGTTGTCGGGGACGAATTGGAGATTTTCCCTAGGACTGAACGACAAAGATTATTGATTCTGAAGGTGGATCAGAACTAAGTACCATTAAATATTTCAAATGTGCACCTGGCGAATCCACTGTTACGACTCCGCGGTTTCACCTATGGCTTCCAGAGGCAGACACACGAGGTTTACTCCACAACTGCCTTTAGCAACACCTGAAGCTGACCCAGAGAAAGTTATCAGAAGACGAAAGATCCTTCAGGAAGGTATTTCAGCTGTTGAACCAGGTATTTCTAATGATTTTCACCATCCTCCTATAACAACTCTAGTAGTTGTTTCTCACTTTCCTATTACGCCATCTGCTGGAGCTTCTAGAAGTTTGAATTTTGGAAGTGTTCCTACTGATTTCCCCTCTCCTAGTTTCACTACTTCTCCTCTTTTCAAAGTTGTTGCTTTGACAGAGAGGGAAACCTCTGTTCCCTTGAGCCCTGAGGCATTTTCCCCAGAGCCTCGGTTGTTTCCCTTTGTTCCCATAAGTACACCTCCAGCCTCCCCTGTCCGAGTTCCATCCCCTCCTGGTTATCCTCTTGTTCACACTCCCATGGAAGGAGATAATCCCCCCAGAAATAGAATGGACGCTATAGTAGCYGCCAGATACACCCCTCTCATTTTACTTCAGCCTCTTAATGCCCTCCCAGCCAGTGGCTACCTTAAGCAACTACCTAAGTTTACGGGGAGGGAGATATCATTGTAGAGGAGCACCTTGCAGCTTTCTATAGTTATGTTGATAACTATGTCATAGTAAATGAGGATGTGTGGATGAGGATTTTTGTCCATAGTATTGATGGAGAAGCCAAAAAGTGGTTCACGGCCCTAACCCCTGGAACCATTGATGGGATTGAGGCTTTAGATGATGTTTTCTTGAGACAATGGGGGGATAAAAAGGACTTCAAGTATTATATCACAAAGTTCGTATCCCTAAAGAGAAAAGAGGGAGAGTCTGTCTCTGACTTCTCCAAAAGATTCAACAAGATGTACAATAATATCCCTGCTGAAATAAAGCCTACAAAGGCCTCTGCCAAAATCACATATGCTAGTGCTTTTGACCCCGACTTCTGCCTCCTGTTAAGAGAGATAAGAGCTACCTCCTTGGCTCATATGCAAGATGCAGCCCTGGAAATAGAGTATAACATATTGGAAGTTGACCAATTCAGGAATAAAGCATATAGAGATAGAGGAAGATCTGAAGCCTCAACCTCCAGTTCCTCTGCACCCCACCCCCCTCAAATGGACGAAGTAAGCAAGTTACTAAAATCAGTTTCAACTAGAATGTAAAGGTTGGAATTATAAGGGAAAAAGACATACAAAAATCCTCAAAATGTTGATAACAGAGGCAACTTTAGGAGCCCGAATAAAAATGCTCCTTAGATTATGCAAAGAGAACCTCGAAATAGAGAGAGGGATGATCAGAAAATCTAGACCCCTCTTCAAAACAATATTGTTGTAGAAGATGGGGAAGAGGAAGAAGACCTCAATCCAAAAATTCACTATCTTGAAGATACATCCTCTTCTCCTCACTTAACTCAATCAACATATGAAGA
>JASDQU010739382.1:420444-435857 GCA_032191745.1 Picea mariana | reverse complement strand
GAAAAAACCGCAATTTTATGTCGTAACTTATTGTTCTATTTTTTGGGGTTTTTCATAGCAACATGTATTTTACGGGGAAATGTGATGGCCCTAGTATTGAATCACTCATTAAAGAAAGAAAGTCAACATGGAAAGAGAATTGGCCTCATTGGGTAGATCTCAAATTGCAAGGTGATGCTGCCATTTGGTGGAAATCGCTTGATTATAAGGAGATGATGACACTCTCCAATGGAGAATTTGAAAAAATATTATTAGACAAGTGGTCTCATAGAGAAAATAAGGATAAAGAGAGAACCAAGAGTTTATTTTCATGTGAAAAATCTATATTACAGGTTCATGGTTGTATTCATAAAGAAAATATCATTGTTTCTATTAACCCTAGTTTCATGCATAATTTTATGAAAGTTCAGTTGGTTAATAGATTGAAAATTCCAATAAAGAATATTCAAAGCACACAGGTTGAGGGTGAAAATGTTCAATTTTTTAAAGATTTGAAGATTACCATGGATAAATATGTGTTACATTCATATTTTTATGCTATGGATATAGATGAAGTGGATATTGTTTTGGGATATCCTTGGATAGAAATAGTGGGTACCATTAATATTAATGTGCAAAAGAAGTTTTTAAAGTTGTGGTACAAGAAAAAAAAAATCACATTGCAGGATGTGTCTCTTAGTAAGAAATATGGACCCATGGAAGCTAGCAAAAAAGTTATTTCCCATTCTAAAGTTGAATCAAAGGCAGAGTCTACAGAAGGAGATGAAGCAAAACTACAAGAATGACATAATCAGGAAGCTAAGGAGGTCATTGACTCAAAGGCACAAAGTATTGCAGATTTGAAGAAAAAAGAACAAATTCCTACAGTTGTTGTATATCGCCATCCACATCATATAGAGACACAAAAGTCATCAAGGCAAGGGCATGTTCATCAACACATTTATGCACCAACAGAGCACCAGACAAGAAACCGATCAAGAGTTGCATGGATGACTACCGACACTACGGGAAGAGCTCAAGCTACAAAAAGAATCCCATGGCAACCCCGACATGATGCAGAGAAAGATTAGGGTGGAAAGGTAGCAGATAAACATCATGTTCGACTTCCATTGGGATGGATGGATGGTCGTACTTGGTACCAGTTGACTACATTGCTTAGCCGATCATATTGTATGGTTTATTCTCATGTTTCGAGGACGAAACATGTGAAGGGGGATGGAATGTAGTATACCTAGGGAGGTAATATGGGGTACCTAGGGAGGTACCCAATGGGAATGTAGTTATGTGTTATTAGTGGAAATCATTTAATATATGAGAATGTGGTCATTCAATGTAAGGTGGACTAGGTCCACTATATTAATAAAGGTGCACTATGGTAGTTGGATGTAATAAATGTGAGAAGGCTCGCTAGAAGGTTCCTAGGAGATAGAGAGAGCTATATAAATAAGTGTAGGCAATTTAATGAAACATAGTGAAGAATTTTGTGAATGTACAAGCAAGGATTGCTTGAGGAGTTTTATCCTTCCATAAGGATTAATATATGGTGTTACCCTACCTCAAGGGTTTTCTCTATTTCTTGTGTTCATGTTATGGTGAATGGTTTATGGTTTATTCTTGGTATTATTGAAGTACATTTGTAGATCTGGTATAGGCACTTAACACTGGTCATCTCTCCTTTCCAACTTGTATATGGAACTGAAGAAGTTTTTCCTTCTCAACTTGCCCTGCCTGTGGTGAAATTATTCCAAGACTGTCACAGAGAACCTGATGATATGATTAGAAGAATTCATCAGCTGGTAGAAGTCCAACAGACTAGAGAGTAGGTGATGGACAAAGCGCATGACCGTCAACAGAAAATCAAGCAGGCCTTTGACAGGAAAAGCAATAAGGATGATTTCCAGCTAGGAGATCTAGTACTCAATTAGGATGCACCCAGACAGGACAAGGGAAAGCATGGTAAATTTGAATCCCTTTGGATTGGACCCTTCAAAATTTCTAAGACACTTTCAAATAATACTTACAGGTTGCAGAATTTGGAGGGTGACAAAGTTTTTAGTGGCCCTGTAAATGGACACTTCCTGAATTTTTTTTTGTTTAAAGCCGCATTCGGTGTCCCACCATTGTAAATATCGTTCTTGTTTTATGTTTTTTTTTTTCAACGGCTAGACGCCATAACCCAAAGCAAAGGCACTGGAACTACTTGTTCTTGGCAGCTCGCAGGGAGCATGCCTTCCCCTGTGGAGCCAAATGTTATCACGTAAACTTGTCAGAGTCTTGTGAGTTGTGGTTTCTACCTAAGTGTGTAATTTTGCCCGCTTTTCCTCCTTTTGCAGACCCGATCATAGGTTTTTCCTCTCGGCTTGTAGTTTTTTGTTGTTTGTCTTCACCTGTCTGATAGAACTGTTTTTCACTGATCTGCCACCTAAGAAATAGCGGTCCTAGATTTTTTGTTTTATCTAAGGTTGACCACTTCCCTCCTTACCTCTATCAATGATCTTTTTCTTTCCTGAGCCTTCAACCAGATGCCCAAGTATTTATTTACAAAGGCCACGGTCATGAGCACAAAGCGCATCACTTAGAGCAGTCTGATATAGAATCAAATCAAATGAGTGAGCAAGGTCATATTTCAATGACGGAGATCCATTAGGCATATTGGATCGATGACCATCAGGCGATCGGGATCATAGAGTTACATGAATTTTAGTGTCAGATAGAGTTTTGATATCGCGGGGCCATCCTAGCCGTCGATCCTAGGAAGGACACATGGTGCAAGGTTAGCTTTTCATTGACTTGCAGAATGGAGCAGTTAAAGGGAAGAGTCACGAGGACTCATGAAACACGAGGTCATGATATGATATGAGCCGTCTATTTTAGGAGGATACGTGGCATAGGATCCGCAGAGAAAGTCTTTTTGGGAAGGCTGAAGTGAGAAGTGTCGATGGTGCGAGGTCCCAACATATCGATATGATATGAGACGTCCGATGCAAAGAGATGCGTGTCTCTCGATTCGAGTGATCGTGATTTCGCGACTTAGAGATTTTAGCATGGAGCACAACGTGAGTTCACGAAACGCGAAATCACAACGCGCCTGGGAGTTGGGCCCACGATCATAGCCCGCGATCATATGGAAGGAGGGCCATAAAGAAAGGGAAAGTGCTTGTCAAGTAGCAAGCGACTGAGATTGTTTAAGGAAATGACTTTGTCCGTCAAATCCAAAGTAGATCCGACTGTTGATCTAGACGGGTCATTTCGCGGGATCGAGCATCAAAATATTTGAAATCAAAGGGAGTGAAGACTCTCGAAATGAAAGATCCCAAAATTTCATGTGGGATATGTGTAAGGTCATGGCCCGAGGTCATGGGTAGTGATGGATAGGAGCTGCGCCAAGGGCCGGAAGCACTCGTCTTAGTCTCATTAGAAGATCTGTGTGGTTTTGAGGCATCGGGCTTGTCTTGGAGGAGTCATGGGCACCTCCTGGAACATTCATGGGTGTCAGGCCTCACCCTGATCCCGATGAAATTAGTTAATGAAAATGGGGAAGGTGGTTGAAACATCGTTTCACCACATAAATAGAAAGTATGGAAGAAATGGCTGTGGGAGCAGACTATCAGCCCAAAGTTCCCCTTTCAACAAATTTCCCCTCAAAGCCCATACTGATCTGAGATTGCGTCAGACATAAGAATACAAGTGCAGACCGATAGAAGAAGATGCAGATGCAAGGATTTGATTGTAATGGCCAGGTCACACTCCTGGTGGTGGCAAGTTCTTTTGGGTATAAATACTCAGTTTTGATATTTTGTTAGGGTCGATGGTTGAGCTAAGCTCCCATATTGTAAAGTTTTAATGAAGCCTATGGTTCTCTGGTTATGTGTTTCCATTTGAGACTTATTTTTTAGTGACAATCAACTTTCTTATCATCTTTTTTGCTTCTAATATTGAATACTCGGGCATGGGTGATCCAGTCGAGTTGTTGTGACTATATTGTAATGTATGTTTGATTGCAATATTGTTATGACGTTTTCAATTTCCTGAAGTTTTGGGTTCAAGAAGATCTTATATTCGAATATTTTCCTCCTTAGGCTATTGGAAGACCCGATGTCCATAGAAGACCTCTAGATTTCCTCATTAGTTCTTCCCCCTACTCACGCTTTACTACAACTTACTCATTGAAGTTAAATCAAGACCTCACTTGCTCATGCGTTGCCTGGTCTAGATTTATGAGTTAAAGCGATATTTTCTTGAGTCTGTGCCCATTTGACCCCCTTTAATTTATTCGTTGTGACATAAAAACTGATGGGTATTGGGCTTATCTCTGTTGCAATCCAAAGGTGACTTCTAGTGCTAACAATGTTTATTTATTAAAACATATTTTTTTATTGGAATTGTTTTCTTCTTGTTGAGATTATGAATTTTTTATTAAAATACACGAACAGTGATATTGATTATGGAATCTATTTATTAAAATGTATTTTTCTGATTGGAATTGTTTTCTTCTTGATTATTTAAGACTTAGAACTATTTATGATTAGTTAAGAGTTAGTCTTCCTCAAAGATAGAATGATAACTCATAGAAGGATTCTAGAATGTAGAAATCTCACATCTAATAAAATGATTACAAATGCTATTGGACATATTAGGATTAAGTATTTTAAAAATTTGTATTCATCACAAGGTATGTCAGCTTGATTGGATGATCTAAATTTTTGAGGTGGAGTGTACATTCTTAAAGGTGTTCATCACTCATCTATTAGAAAAGTTAATCTAAATCTCGTTTCTCAACTAATTATTTATTTGGTTGTTTTTATTTAATTATTAGAGTATAGCATTCATATAAATAATGATTAATAAAATGATATTATTAATTCCAACAACAATGCATGACCAAACTCAAACGCAAACATTCAACTCTATTGTCAACTTGTACCTGGATTTGTTATCTTATATTTGCAATCTAGTCCCTAGAGCCATCGATACTTCCATGATATCATGTTGTCAAAACTTAGAGCTCTCTCTAAAACCATCCCAAACTCCTATAAGTTTCATACAAATTAATGGTGTTATTTAAATGGGTGTTAAAAAACCACGTGGCACTTGTATTATACAAATTTAGCCACTTACAGATCCAACATTTTTTAGCCTGGTTTACCATATTTCGAGCAAAATTAAATAAAAAAAATTCCAAGAAAAAACCAAAAATTAAAACGTTTAAACTACGACCAAATACATTTGAATTATCATTTATAGGTTTTGAATCTCTAGGAGAGTTACTGGTCATAGTTGACCATGTCCCTGGCTTGGCATTTTCTTTAACTAATGATAGTTGACCATATCCATGCGGTCCACATCATCACTAATCAACCCCTGCATCAATGGCGGCATACCAAGATGGCTCAGCTGAATGAAACATTTTGAACATGGCATGTGCCTTCCATCTTGATAACCTACCTGAATCATGTATCATGGGCGGTATATGGTTGCACCTCGAAAAAATAAACAACAAAAAAAATATGTGGTTGTCTGTTTTGGGTGAGATATAAAAACGATGAAATAAAAGATCAATCATTGGATGATATCACCATTCAACCCGGATATCCAGTTGGAAAACAGGATAAGAAACATCAGTAAGAGAATGTTATCCTTTTTGGAAAGTACATATATTGGAAACAAACCAGACAACTCGTCTCACTGCCTTTCCCTTCACTACATGAGGTCTGTATTGTTTGATGAAAATTTTTCGACACTCAGAATGGAATAAGTTTTGCTCACATATTATATTAAGATATATCTAGCTTCCATGGTTGGAATTTGTATTTTTTTTTAGGGAACAACTCCTGGGGAATTTGTATTCATTTATGAGGATGGTACCCAGAGTAAACTAGATCTTGTAGATATCATTAGATCTCATATCTATCTTTGAAAATATAATCTCAGATCTCAGATCTATTCATCCCTAATTCTTATGAAATAAGGATGCTTGTATTAAAAGAGATGCATAATGTTCCATATGTTGGACATCCTAGTTATCAGAAGACAATTGCAGTAGTAAGATGCCAATATTTTTTGCAAGGAACAAAGAAGGATGCGCCTGATTATATAACCAGGTGTATGGAATGCCAAAGAGTAAAATATGAGTACAAGCATATAACAAGTTTTTCTATATCCATTACCGATTCTAGAGTGGAAATTAGAAGTGGTAACTATTGATTTTATCACTCAGTTACCCAAGACAACAAGGAAACATGATTCAATAATGAAAGCAGTGAACAAATTAACCAAAGTTGCTCACTTTAATATAATTAAGATGTCTCATAAGGAAACTAATATACCAGAGATTTACTTGAAAGATATTCCCATCTTGAAAGGGGTACCTAAGGAAATTATTTAAGACATATATCCAAATTTTACCTCAAACTTTTGGAAACTTGGATTATTCAATGGTTTTGGTGCAAATTTGAACTTCAGTACAACCTATCATCCACAAATAGATGTGAAAATAGAGAGATTCAATCAAGTGATTAAAGAAATGTTAATAGTGTGTGTGATGGATAAGCCATCCAAATGGGAGGATTACTTACATTTGGTATAATTTTCCTACAATAATGAATATCAAGCTTCATTGAAGATGAGTCCATTTGAAAAATTGTATGGCAAAAAGTGTAATACTCCAGTTAGTTGGGAAAATCGAGTAGAGAGAGTAGTATTTGGTCTAGAGTCACTTAGATAAATGGAAAATAAAATGATCAACATCAAATAATTTAGAGGAAGCACGATATAGGAAAAAGAGTTATGCAAATAAAGGAAAAATGCCAAGGGTATTTAAAATTGGAGAGCATGTGTTTCTAAAAATGAAACCAAAGAAAAAATTCTTGAATTTAGGGAGATATACTAATATAGCATATAGATATTGTGGCCCATTTGATATCTTCAATAGGATTGGGGATGTTGAATATATGGTTTCATTTCCTACTACCATAAAAGTTCATAATGTGTTTCATGTGTCATTGTTGAAAAATTATGTGCATGATCCTAACCATGTAGTTGATTGGGATTTGATATACATGAACTAGAATGAGAATTCTAGGTGCTAGTGTGTATATTATACAAGAAGGTCACTACACTCAAAAATATATCCATAGGGAAGGTAAAGGTCCAATGGACCCACTACATCTCTAAAGAAGCAGCGTGGGAGTTGGAGGACGTTATGAAAGAGGCACATCCACATTTATTTTGAAAACTTTTGATGTAATAATTATTGTTATTGTATATAGTGATGTTGTGCACCAAGTAATGGACCAAAGAATTGTAACGAAGATGTTCAAATCCTTTTCTTGTAACTTTCTATTTCCAACTCAAGAATGTACTCCTTTGATGAGGTTCTATGCACTATATGTGAAAACTACATAAGACACCTATCTATGAAGGAAGAGGCATGTTAACCCTAGGAATGCAAGGTCTACTTACTCAATGGAAAGGATAAAAAGTACTAAATAAGAATCATAGGAAAGCTACAAAATGATTTACATGAAAAGAGTTGCAAAACAGAAATTGAAAGAACCTACTAACCAAAGGATAACCCTACTTAACTTGACATAAATGAGATCTGAAATGAAGTGTTGCAAAACCAAGTAAAACCAACTAAGTTTCTATACTACAGTGCAGAAAGAAACCTATTACACAACATAATTAAACCTACTTAAATTATCCTACTGAAAACAAAGTTTATTCTACTACACTTAACCTACTACAAGGCTAAATCAAAGCACTAGAAAATAGACATAATTCTTATTGAAGTGACCTGGTACAAGGTTGAAGTAAACAATGGTAACAAGGCCTCCTTATCAATGACATAATTCCATGAAGTTTACTTGAAATGACATGCTAGAATTTGCTACATGAAATAAAGATTAGTTGCAAAAAATGATGCATAACATGAAATGGAAAAAAGATGGACTAAACACAGTTGAAAGGAAAGGAATGTAACAACTATGCATAGGTTCCTTATTCAGCCTTGAGTGGGCCCTACCCAAGGTTTCTATAGAAAACCAAAATGGACTACCGAAACTAAGAAATCTAAAAGTAAACTTTCCGCATTATAATATCATTTCATGGAAGCAATACATCTGCAAAGAGTTAGAATTACTTAGCTCTAGAAGAGTTCCTAATTCTAAAAAATAACTAAGAATTTCTAAATATATCCCCTAAATCATATTTATGAAAAAAATATTACATCAATCATCCCTTCAATCGATTCTTGATTGAAGGGCTCATGTCCTCAATATCCATATAATTAGGGCCTATGTTCTAGGGATCAAATCCCTTCCCAGATCAATCTTTCTCAATCAACAATTTGAATGGATATGATGTTGGATTTGGTGTCTTGGGTGATTGAAGGATTGGCAAGCCTTGGAGGATGATGAGAGGGGGGAATCCCCCTTTTCTCTAATGTAATGTGGGTGAAGGGTCTCCTTGAACTTTGACCTGCTTGAGTCATATGTTAGTAGAACCTAACACATGCATGAAACCATAAATATCATAACTAAACTAGATTACAACACACACTCAATCATCAAAATCATTTCATTAACAATAAATTGCGAAAAAACCAACATAATTGTTTTAATCATGGTCAAGAGAGGTCTCATGGAATACAAAGGTGATCATAACATTTCAAAATTTGGCTTCATGATACAACTATTGGGAGGCCCATCATCTCCCCTCGGCTTGATATTTTGCACACCCTTGTGCAAATAAAATTGATGATGTAGGTATTGTCACTACCTCTCTTTTTTATTTAATGATGTTGATATCTACAAGCCTACCTCAAATCATATTCCAAAAATTGGGTGATGGAACCCAACATCTTTTTCAACCTTCTTCCATGCTTCCCTTTTCTTATCTTCATCTAATAATTTTGTTGTTGTAGGGTGTAGAGGGAAAGGGGGATTGAACCTAAACCTAATCCAATTGAGCTTGACCCTCCTTAATGAGTTCTTGCACAATTGGGATCTAAACAAGGTATCTTTCAAGTTGCTAAGAGAATGAAGTTCAACCCTCTTGAGGTCATGAGACAATGGATTCCATCTTCTTTGGAACGCTTGGTGTTATACCATAAATTTCCACATCAATTGCATTTGTGAGATGACCTAGCCCTTTTCCCTAGCTTGGAAAATTAAATCCCATCCTCCTTCATCAAAATATTAATAAAATAAACATTTTTTTCCATCCATGGGTCACCCATGTGCAAACCACGGATGTCTGCGTCTTGCTAGTTTGCAACTCGCGAATTCCCTAAAACAATATTAAAAAAATAAAATATTCCACATTTTTGGGTGGGTTTTTCGGTTGGGCTCGTTCCCAAACTCCCCTTGGTCCGTAAAAAATGGAATTCAACCAACTCAACCCATTTAGCATGGTATAAATGCACCTTTTATGGCATGGATGAAGAGGACAAATTAGGTTCAAGATTGTGCGGACAAATTTGCAAGCTTCCCTATTTTCCTTGATCCTCTGAGTAGCATCCCTCTAATCTAGAGCTTGTTTTCCAATACTCCTTCTCTCTTATATGAACATAAGGTGTGTTCCTATCCCTTTTGGGTCATCTGAGGAAGGGACATCTTTTTTATTTTATGCTTGAAGGACCAGTGGAGGAACCTGGGTGGTTGGCTTCGAGGTAGTGTCGGCGGTTAAAGTCAGGTTGTAACTACCTACTTACATTGTTTTCAATAAAAGAGTTCCCTTTCCCTCCATACATGTGTAAATTGATTCAATATAATGATATATGTTACTTTGCTTCATATACTTGATTTTTTTCACATTATATGTATGATTTGAATTCATAACTACCTTGTTGCAGCATAGACTTGGTCTCTTTTTGTAGGTTGATACCAATAGATATTAGGAGAAAAATCAAAGGTGGAAATCAAGGATCTACATCAGATGTAGGATACAAGGTGTGAGGCCTCTCTCTTTCTCTCCTCTCCTCAAAGMAAWTATTTTCTTATATAATTGTTGTGTGTGAGTGTAGGTTTTATCTTTTACATATGGTCTCCCTCTATTGTGACATGACCCAAGGTCATAGGGGGGAAATATYATAACACTTGGGCTACTTCTTCCCCTGATAACCTAAGCCTTATAAGAATTGAAAGATACTGTGTGTACCACCCGAGTACTTTCTCTTATTGACTTAACTAAGGMTTTTGTTTTGGAATGTAATGCCTCAGGAAAAGGAATAGGAGTAGTTCTAATTCAAGAAGGTAGACCCTTGTCCTATACCAGAAAAAAAAAAACTATGTGATAGACACTTGGGAAAGTCCACCTATGAAAAATAAATGTTGGCCATTTTGCACGTTCTACATATATGGCATCCTTACTTGCTTGGGAATCATTTCTAGATCAAAATTGATCATCATATCGTCAAACACTTGTTGGATAAAAGGATTTCATCATCGTAAAAACATAAATGGGTTACCAAAATGCTAGGATATGATTATGAGATCATTTACAATAAGGGTAAGGATAATGTGGTTGTTGATTCTCTTTCTAGAAAATATGAAGAATAAGGGTCCCTCTTTTCACTCTCCTTCATTGTAGTTGACTGGATTAATGAAATACATAATGAATGGTTCATCGATACTGATATTTCTTTCCTAATCCAACAACTTCAACATGATTCTAATGTATCTCACAACTACACTTGGCAGAATGATGAACTTTGTTATAAAGGGAATCTATATTTGATCAACCAATCTAAATTGAAAGCCAATGCATTATCTGAACTCCATGCATCCCAAATGAGAGGTCATTCTGGATTTCATAATGTTGGCATGTTTATAGGAAGAATGTTCTTGTCATTGATGGAAATAACAACAACAAACCAAACCTTGAGAGAACAGAAGACAAGAAAGCTCAGAAGAGATAGCGGTTTCCAGAAGTGCAGATGTGGTCCAAGAGACGGACTCGCAGGTGGAGCAAAGGTCAAGACCCGTGAAAAATTAMAAAACCTTCTAAGTCAGAGAGATCAGAAGCTCAGGAGGAAGAGCGACAATGGTCGTTGGATCACCAATCCATAGGACCAAAAACCGTTGGATTGAATTAATGGAAGGATAGGATAAGCGGGGAAAAATGATTGAGAATTAGATCATCCGAATTTTTGTCAGTCGTCAGATTGATTTATGTGGAAGGGCAGGATAAGCAAGAGACATTGATCTAAGATATTGATCAACGAACAACATTTGTTTCGGGTCTAAATATTTGAGGAGATTACGCTCTGAAGAAATCACTTCGAGAGTTTTAGTTTGAGATCTGAAATCCTCGAAGTCTGGAGAGCCGGAGTAAACGTCAGACGTCATATCATTTTAAAGTGGAAGGACAGGATAAGATAGAAAATAATCATCGAATAAAGATCGAGTCGTCAATCTAAGAACATGATCGACAAATAACATTTAGTTCGGGTATAAAAGTTGTGAGGAGTTTACTGTTTGGGGATTCTCACTTCGGAAGAATTGGCGACCTGAAAATTCGAAATACCCAAAGTCCCGAAGATCAAAGTCTCGAAGTGAATGAAGATCCACATAAGCAAGACTATTTCAACAAGGCAACGTGGCACAATCAGAAAATGACAAGTGTTAAGCTGATTTGGCATTTCAGGTACGTGCAAATTACAAATTTGAGTGACACGTGGCAACTACTAGGCTCATGACACGTCATCAAGTGACGTAGGTAAGTGACGTCACTATGGGAGTTTTACTTCGAGAGCTTTACCACCAGCACTTGCCCAAAGTTTTGAAATCCCGAAGTGGTTTGGAGCCGTTTATCATCGAGGAGGACAGGTGACGCGAGATCCACAACTTCAGAAGTTTGTGGATGGGGAGAATGTGAAAATCGCCAAAGACAAATCTCGATCGTTGGTCGTCAAGGGGAGTACGTGTTAGCTAATCTGAGATTTCAGAGAAATCTCACTTCAAGGATTTGCAGTTGAGACTTGAGAATTCCAAAGTCCGGAGATGCGAAAGGATCGTGATCATTGATCCGAAAGGGACAGATGTCATTGGATTTTCAGCTATGGGAAAAAGCAAAGGAAGGTTGAAAGGTTGGAAAGTTGAGATTTACGAACCCCGAATACCTGAAGGGATTGTGACTGTTTATTTGAGAAGACCAAACGTCGTTAGATCGTGGACTTCAGGTGAAATACTCTAGGAGCAAGCATAGTTTGAGAATTGAGACTCCTGAAGCCCCAAAGGCGAAATCGATCTCATCCATTGGTTTGAAGGGACACATGTTACTTGGTCTTTGAGACTAAGGATTGCACGTGGACGGAGGTAAGAAGGCAGGAAAAGACAATAGATTGGAGCCGTTGATTGAGTGAATCTGGCAGAGACCACGATATCGACGATCACTCCTGATTGCGAGATTAAAAGTTGCTCGGAAGTTAATTTTCTGAGGGCAGGCCGCAATTGAAACCACAGTATCAGAGAAGGGGTACATGGCAGATGGAGGTATATTGCGGGGAGAAAA
This sequence comes from Picea mariana, assembly GCA_032191745.1. Classification (NCBI taxonomy): domain Eukaryota; kingdom Viridiplantae; phylum Streptophyta; class Pinopsida; order Pinales; family Pinaceae; genus Picea; species Picea mariana. Next base: position 423,344 of record JASDQU010739382.1, on the reverse strand, counting down.
GTGGTTAATCCCAAACCAATTTTGGACGTGTCCGTAATCGTTCACCTACGAAAGGATGTAGCCCGAGGTCACATACAAAAGGAGGCTAATAAGAAGAGAGCTCATACCCGCAATCATGTGGTCATGTGAAGTTAATTGCCCAAGGTCATATCGGAAAATAGGGAGCTAGTGCTCGAAAGACCAAGAATATGAAGTGCCTTTTGAATAGGCGTATGGTCACAGCTAGAGGTCACATGAAGGAAGGGACTTAGAAGCCAAAGAAGCCAAAAAAAGACTGGCTGTAACCGCCAGATAAGATGAGGAATTTTGACTGACAAAGAAGAAAAATATTCTAAAGGTAACTGCTGGAGAAGCCAAAGAACCTTTAATAAAGACCAGAGAATATGAAGAGTTCATATGATGATCAAGCGGATGAATCGACGTGTGAAATACATGCATAATAGAGAAGAGACAGGGTGTCTCTCGGAGTGTGATGCATGTGGGTAGGACGAGATGCAGTGCATAATCGGAAGGGGAGATCCGTGGCATTGTGAAGAGGATGCAGAGGTAGCACATAGCATAAAAGGCATAAGAGAAGCGGAACAGGAAGCGTTGTTGAGCGCAGGAGGAAAAATAGCAGAGCATAGAAGCTAAATGATGAAGAAGCAGACCAGAGTATAGAAGCTGAAGAAGGCAATGGGTTCAAGAGAGGAACAATTGACAACAATATATATATAAAAAAAAGGGGGAATGATTTTCTCATTGTGTTGGTCTATGTAGATGACATCATCTTCGGAAGCAATAATGCTTCATTGGTACAATGGTTTGCTTCTACCATGCACTATGAATTTGAAATGTATATGACAGGGGAAATGCCATTTTTTATTGGTCTACAAATTACTCAGAGGTCTGAAGGAATTTTTTTTCTAAGGAGAAATATCTAAGAGAAATGTTGAAAAGGTTTCAAATGGAAGATTCTACACCTATGAGCACACCTATGGTCATTGGATGCAAGTTAAGAAAGGATGATGACTCACCTAATGTTGATCAGAGTTCATATAGGTCTATGATAGTCAACCTATTGTACATCACAACATCCCGTCCAGACATAATGCATGTTGTTAGAATGGTAGGAGGGTATCAGGTTGCACCTAAACAAAGTCATATGTTAGCTGTCAAAAGAATATTCAGATACTTGAAAGGAAGAATGAACTATGGCCTATGGTATCCTAGGAATGATGATTTTCAACTATCAGTCTATTCAGATGTTGATTGGGCTAACTGCATGAATGAAAGGAAAAGCACGAGTGGAGGTGCATTCTTCTTAGGAGATTCTCTTATAGCATGGTTGAGCAAGAAGCAAGGTTCCATTTCCTTATTGAATACAGAAGTTGAATACATTGCAGCTGCCACTTGTTGTACCCAAGTATTATGGATGATTCAGACACTTGCATACTTGGAGGTAAAATATACTGCACCGATCCCAATTCATTGTGATAATACTAGTGCGATTAGTGTGTCAAAGAATCCTTTATTTCACTCCAAGACCAAGGATATACCCATCAAGTATCACTTCTTGAGGGAACAGGTAACCAACATGGTTGTTTCTTTGCATTATATTCCATCCAAAGATCAGATTGTTGATATCTTCACTAAACCGCTTGCAAAAGCTCAGTTTGAGTATCTACGCCAGAAGTTGGGCGTGACCCTGTTATCAAGTTAAATTAGTCTATATGATCAGGGGGAGAGTGCTCCTWTTATATCTGATTAGGAGGAGCACATAGTCACTCTCTATTTTCTTTGACATTGATGTCAAAGGGGGAGAAAAAAGTGTTGTCTATATGCTACAGTTGGAGGTCTAAGCAAAATAGTGCAGCCTTTCAGGGTTGCCATCAATGACAAAGGGGGAGATTTTTGGCATGTTTAYAGGAAGAATGTGCTTTTCATTGATGACAAGAACAATAKTTAAACAAACCTCGAGAGAACATAAGAAGAGAAAGCTCAAAAGAGATAGCGGTTTCCAGAAGTACAGACGAGGTCCAAGAGACAAACTTGCAGGTGGAGAAAAGGTCGAGACCCGTGAAGACTTAGAAAACCTTCTAAGTTGGAGAGATCAGAAGCTCATGAGGAAAAGTGAGAGTGGTCGTTGGATCACTGATCCAGAGGATCAACAATCATCAGATTTAATTAATGGAAGGATAGGATAAGCGGGGCAAAATGATTGAGAATTTGATCATCCGAATTTTCGTCATTCATCAGATTGATTTAAGTGGAAGGATAGGATAAGAAAGAGTTGTTGATATAAGATATTGATCAACGAACAACATTATTTTCAGGTCTAAATATGTGAGGATATTACGCTCTAGAGAAATCACTTCCAGAGTTTCAGTTTCAGATCTAAAATCCCCGAAGTCCAGAGAGCTGGAGATCTGGAGTAAACACCAACCGTCAAATCATTTTAAAGTGGAAGGACAGGATAAGATAGAAAAATAACATTGCAGAAATATCGAGTCGTCAATATAAGAACATGATCAATGAACAACATTTAGTTTAGGTCTAAAAGTTGTGAGGAGGTTACTATTCACAGATTCTCACTTCGAAAGAATTGGTGACTTGAAAAGTCAAAATAACCGAAGTCCTGAAGGCCGAAGTCCCAAAGTGAATGAGGATCCACGTCAGCAAGACTACATCAACAAGGACACATGGCAGAATCAGACAATGACAAGTGTCAATTTGATTCGGTATTTCAAGTACGTGCAAATAAAAAATCTGAGTGACACGTGGCAACTACTAGGCTTGTGACACATCATCAAGTGACGTAAGTAAGTGACATCACTCTGGGAGTTTTAATTCAGGAGCTTTACCACCATTAATATCCCAAATTTTTGAAGTCCTGAAGTGGTTTGGGGTCGTCCATTGTC
>JASDQU010739382.1:408583-419631 GCA_032191745.1 Picea mariana | reverse complement strand
TGGTCATGTGAAGTTAATCGCCCAAGGTCATATCGAAAAATAGGGAGCTAGTGCTTGCCAGAACAAGAACACGAAGCACCTTTTGAATAGGTGTATGGTCACCGCCAGAGGTCACATGAAGGAAGGGACTTAGAAGCCAAAGAAGCCAAAAAAATGACTGGCTGTAACTACCAGAGAAGACGAAGAATTTCGACTGACAGAGAAGCAAAAGATTCTTCAGATAACTGCGAGAGAAGCCAAAGAGCCTTGAATAAAGGCCAAAGAAGATGAAGAGTTTGTATGATGATCATGCAGATGACTCGACGTGTGAAAGACATGTATAATAGAGAAGAGATAGGGTGTCTCTCAGAGTGTGATGCATGTGGGTAGGATGAGACGCAGTGCATAATCGAAAGGGGAGATCCATGGCACAGTGAAGAGGATGCAGAGGCATCACATAGCATAAAAGATAGAAGAGAAGCAGTGTTGAGTGCAGGAGGAAAAAGAGAAGAGTGTAGAAGTTGAACGATGAAGAAGCATAACAGAGTATTTAGAAGCTAAAGAAGTAAGAGGAGACATGGAGCTGTAACAGACCATATCAAAGATAGAGAAAGTAAGTAAAGTTTTGTAATATTCATTCAGGGTGGCAGGGTGGTGCTAGGGAGGATTGTAGTCCTCTAAATTCTATTTGGTGCTAAAATATATTCTGGGAGTTGGTGCTTCCATCTAGTGGGTGCTAAAGAAACCTGGGAGTTGGTGCTTCCATCTAGTTGGTGCTAGAGAAATCTGAGAGTTGGTGCTCTCTGCAAGTTGTAGCTTGCTATCAGAGGTTGTATCCTCATATTTGAGTTGGATCTCAAAGACTGTGATGTACATGAAAGTTGGATCTTGATTGACATCCTAAGAAGCAAAGGTTTTCAGCCTTTATGGGTTTCCTCAGGAAAATCATTGTCTCTGTGTATTCTGTGTGATTGATCATTGTATATCTATACATGTTAAGTTATCAACAACACATTAAATAATAATCTAGAAAGAATCAGAAAAAAACAGGAAACGTTTCAAGCTTATATACATAACTGATTCACCCCCCCTCTTAGTTATATTTCCAACACATAAAACATATGAATGGATCAAATGTTCCTTATTTTGGGAAGGCATGAAAAAACACATCCGCACTTTTGTGATTGAATGTGATATTTTCCAATGACATAAGGGAGAAACAATGAAGATCTTGGGTTCACTAAAACCTTTACCTTTCCCATCTACTATATGGACAAACATTTCCATGGACTTCATTGTGGGGCTTCCCAAATCTGGAAACAAAAAAATGATTATGGTTGGGGTTGATTGACTTTATAAATATGCTCATTTTTGTTCCCTCCAATACCCCTTTAAAGCTTCCATAGTTGCTCAAGTATTTGTGGATAATATCTTTAAATGACATGGTATGCCCCCAATTGTTAAGGGTACAAGGCACCCAATTGAATCTTGGTAGTGCTTATCATCCATAGACCGTTGGTCAAATAGAAGTTGTCAAAAAGTGTTTAGAAGCATATTTGAGGTGTTTTATTTCAGAACAATAGTCTCAATGGGATTAGTGGTTACTCATAGCTTAATGGTCCTACAATACAACTTATCACTATGCACTTGCATGACCCATTTGAGGTAGTCTATGGCCAAAATCCTTCATCTATATTATCTTAAATACCAAGTGACTCCAAGGTACAAGGGGTCAACAAAACCCTTACATCTAGGGATGAAAATTTTCACACTCTCAAATATAATCTAGCCATGGTTGGAGATTAGATGAAGCAAAAAGGCTATCAACATTGCTCTGAATGTTATTTTGAAGAAGGGGATCATGGATCCCTTCATCTACGACTGTATAACCGAAATTCCCTTAAAGAAGACTACCACTAGAAGATGGATCCAAAGATTTATGGCCATTGTATGATCCTCAAGTGTATTTGGAAGTTGGCTTACAAATTAGCACTATGAAATTGGTGATTAACTTACACAAAGGATCTAGTTTGTAAAATGAAGAAGCAATTTTGCACTCAAGACAAAAGAGATGAAGGGATAATGGGAAAAAATGTGTTCTACACAGAATGAATGGAATGTGATATACTATACATGGTGAGCTAATCTACCATAGTATATCTTCTGTAGATGATGTGAACATCCACTCAATTGAAACGCTAGTAAACTGCCACCTAGTCTTAGTTAACATGCCATGCATTCAACAACTAACTAGTTTGCACAAGTGGAGTGGAGTTACACCCATGCATGCACATGTGATGTTCCCTCCTATCCTCCTACATAAATAGAGTTCCATCCTGATAATGATTCCATGGTGTGCATGCAACACTTGGTGACGATTCCAAGGTTTCCATGCAATACTAGAGTCCACTAGTGCAACAGAAGTACAATTGAAGTGACTCAAGAGGAGATGTGCCCTTGTCCAGGGGAGAATATCTTGGACCAAGGGAGACCTATTTTTCTCTCAACATAGACTATAGAAGATAGGGAAAAAATGTACTAGGTAAGTGTCCATGTATCTCTAATAAGAAATTCCCAGACATTCTAATATCCATCCAGTATTTCATGTCTCCTATGTAAAGAAGGTGATTGGATCCAATTTCCAAGTTAAAACTAATCTACCTGAATTGGATGAAAAAGGTTCCATTTGGTTGTATCCAATGGTCATCCTTTACAAATGAGAGTATCGTCTCCACCAACACATGATCTAGGAAGTTTTAGTACAATGGAAGGATACAAAGCCAAAAAATGCTACATGGGAACCAACAGTCCTTCTGCAACACTTTCCACATCTCAAGCCTTGAGGAAAAGGTATATTTTTAAGAGGGAGGGAATGTTAGGGTCATAACATCACTAACCCCCTAAGTAGATATATTATTATGAATTTCTATGTATGGAGGCCATCACGAGTAAATAAGGCATACGTAGTAGTGTGAACACAATTATTGTAAGAAGGATTACTAGAAGGCTCCTTCTTTAGAATGTTCTTATGGGATAGAAAGTACCATATAAATATATAGAATCATTTGTAAAAGGTATCTTGGAAATAATTTTTAATCTAATATCTATTGTGTTGGAGGTTTCCCCCTCAAAGAGGCAAGTGAACATTGCTTCCATATCAATAAAGGTATCATATTTTGCTCGTGTGTGTTTTGTTCATTATTGTTTCTACGCTATATCTGAGTAATATTTGTGATTTATGCTCTGAATATTTCTATTTGGTACATCACAATATCAATGAAAAGAGGATCTCTTGGAAACATTTTAAGAAGTATTTCTAGTAGCAATATCTTTCAAATCATTATTTTGACAAAAATATGCAAGAATTCTTTGAGCTCAAGCTAGGAAACATGACCATGGATGAATATGAATGGAAGTTCTTGGAGCTATTGAGGTATGTGTGTTTCATAAAAGAGGACAAGGTGAATATGCAAATATTCTTAAGTGGATTTTCATAATTTTACAATGATAAAATCCAATTTGATGAACCCAAGATGGGAAGGCCAAGTTCTTGTATGAGTAGAAAAAAGGTAGAGTAGTTATTCAAAATTCAGAGAGAGATAAGAAGATTGACAAGATTTATCAAAGAAAGAAAGGATTGAATCCACCTTTCTCTTAAGTGGATTTCCATCATTTTACAAGAATAAAATCCAATTTGATGAACCCAAGACTCTGGAAGAGACTATTAGGAGGGCCAAGTACTTGCATAAGTAGAACAAAGGTAGAGTAGTTTCTCATAATTCATGGAGAGATAAGAAGAATGAAATGATGAATCAAAGAAAGAAAGGATTCAAGCCACCTTTCTTCAGGAATATCTCTAATACATATCAACAAGGTTAGCCAGCTCGGAGTGAGTCCAAAATGGCATAATATTTGGGAAAAAGAGAAATACAACTAATTAAATGTTGGGGATGTAAGGGGGATCATATGTACATGGATTGTCATCATAGAGAAGATAGAATGAGGACTGTGCAAAATATATAGGAGGATACTATATTAGAATATGTGGGTATAAATATTCCAAGGATCTATGCAACCTCAGAAGATCGACACGCAAATCACCCGTCCCACATGATTAAAGTAGAAAGTAAGATTTCAAATCATCATGTTTCTATTTTAATTGATTCTAGATAAATCCATATTTACATTGATCCTAAGTTAGTTGAAAGATTCCATTTGAAGAGAAGTTAGGATGAGATATCTTGGTTGGTTCAATGACCCATTGGGACCAACAGGAATATTAATGAGATTGTTAAAGGTTGTCCAATAGACATGAATGGAGTGAACACCATTGCAGATCTAAACATCATACTATTGGGGTCCTATTATGTTCTAATTGGAATTGGTTGGCTAGACATGCATCATGTTGTGCTAGATTTCCATAACAATAATCTCACTTGTCTTGATGAAGAATGGAAGTAGATAAGAATGAAATGGATTCCAAGACCCATTTCCATAAGGGAATTTCAACTTTATAGTTGAAGAGGTGCTTCAGGAAAGGATGCATGTTGTTTGCAGCTCATGTGGAAGAGCCAACCAAGATTAAAGGTCCAAGTATTGAGGACTTTTTAGTATTGTGAGATTTTGAGGATGTATTTGGGGAGATACCAGGTTTTCCAACAAAGAGAGATATATATTTCTCAATTGATATGATACTTGGACTTGCTCCAGTATTCAAGACTCCATACAAAATGAGTACATCAATTTTTAAAAGAGTTACAAATGAAACTATAAGAATTTCTAAAGAAGGGGTACATAAACTTGAGTGTCTCACCTTAGCAAGCAACAATACTCTTTGTGAAAAAAAAGGATGGGATCTTGAGGTTGTGTATTGAATTTATATAGTTGAATAAGCCATTGTGAAGAATGAATACACTTTGCTTAGGATTGATTATCTCTTTGATTAAATAATAGGAGAAAATATATTTTCAAAGATATATCTAATATCAAGTTACCATCAAGTAAGGATCAAGGATGAAGACATAATCAAGAAAACTTTCAGAGCTAGGTATGAGCATTATGAGTTTGTAGTGGTGCCATTTGAGTTGACAAGTGCACCAACTACCTTTATGTGTTTTATGAATGGTATATTCAAAAATTACCTGGATACAATTGTTATTGTATTCTTGGATGACATACTTATCTATTCTATGTTAGAGGAAGAACATGAACATCACTTGAGGTTGGTGATATAGGTTATAAGAGAGAATTAGTTGTATTCCAAGCTGAGAAAGTGTTCTTTCTATTAGAGGAAGATCCATTACTTGGGACACATAATTTTAGAGGAAGGGATAGCAATAGATCCAGAGAATATTGAAGCCATTAGATGATGGCCAACACCAAGGAATGTAACCACAATAAGGTCATTTATGGGGCTTGTTGGATACTATGAGAGATTCATAGAGGGATTCTCCAATATTTCTCACTCCATCACTTCTTTTCAAAACAAGGGAATGGAATTTGAATGAACTCAAAGTGGGACAAAATTTTCCAGCTACTAAATGAATTTTTAACTAGTGCACCTATTTTGAAGATTGTAGACCCAAATGAGGATTTTTGGTATGCACAGATACATGCAAACATGGACTTGGTAGACTCCTTACTCAAAATAGACCTACCATTTGTTATGAGTCCATGAAACTCAAAGAGAATGAAAGGAATTATGCCACACATGACTTGGATCTTGTTGCCATAGTTCAAGCACTAAAGATGTGGAGACATTATTTAATGGGAAAGGAATTCGAATTAAGGAGAGATCACAGTGGTATGAATTATTATTTTGAGTTACAAATTTTGAATTCCAGGGAAACTAGATGGACAAAATATCTTAGTGAATATGACTTTGATGTCAAACATATCAAAGTTAAAATGAACAAGGTTGTTGATGCACTCAGGAGAAGGGTCCATGCAATGCATGCTACAACTATCAACACATATAAATTAGATTTAAAGAACATGATTTTAGAATTTGTTGTTACAATTGGGCATTACCTACAGGTAAAAGAAGGCCTACATCAGGAAAATGTACAATAGAGGTACACAAAATATAAATTAGGAGAAGATGCAATATTGATGCATAAAAATTGAGTTTGTGTTCCTAATTCAAATGAATTAAATAATTTGGTACTAAAATAAATGCACAATGTTCCATATGTTGGTGATCCAAGAGGATCTAGAACGCTCATAAAGGTTTAGGAGGATCCTGAAATGCTCGAAATTTGGTCGTCTCAATTTTTTTTTAAAAGGACTTCAATGTGTAGAGCCCAGAGAGAGATTTTCAACAGTGCAAAAATAGCCTCAAACGAAGTTCATATGAAAAATATATGGACAGTCAAAGTTTTGGTCAAACATGTCAAAAGTCAAAATCAAAAAAGGGGGTGACATGTGGCACCATTGGAAGGGTGACACATGGCACACATGTACAAATGAGTTGGCAAGATGACAAGGAAACCATACAAGTCCAAGTGGACCAATCAAGTCTTGACACGTGGCATGTTAGTACAAGCTTAGATGGACCAATGAGAGACTACCATGTGGCAGTCTCCCATTGGCCTCTCATGGCTATGGGTTATCAAAATTGTTATGAGGTTGACCAGAGTCGAACCCTCGACCTCCCATACAACAATCCAATGGCTTACCATTATACCATACCATGTGACTTAATAGTCATATGTTAAAACTTAAAGTTTGTGGAGTTGTATAATCGATGGAAAAGGGGGGGGAGAGGGCCAAGCCCCTAGCCCACGGTTTATTTGTATATCATATAACCAACACCAAGATTCGCAGAAGGGGTTACAACTATCTGCCACTATATACAACGACCACATACTATATATGTTATTTGGTTGCAATAAAACGCTAAAGGGGGAAGAGAGCCATGGGGTCGAACTTGTGACTTCCTCCCATATAAACCCAAGCCTTAACCAACACGCCAATGGTTCCATTTGTTACAGAGATTCCATAGGGACCGGTTTTAACTTGATTCCATTGTTAACCAAAGGTTCATACCATAGACAGGTCCACGCCCTATTTAAGACTGGGCATAGATCTCAAGGGAAAGGAGGAGTGCATCAATTTTTGTGCAAGGTACAGTTAGTACATTGAGATGTGTGTTGAGGAGTGGAACCATGATGGCATGGTCTCATTTTATGTTCCATTAAGGACCATGTCCAAACATAGCCTTGTTTATTCTCATTTTTCTCGTCTTTCCAAGAGGAGCGTGATGGTGATGTTGTTTTTGTGCTAAGATGTTGTCTATGAAAGTCTTAGTCCAAATTTCCATGTATGAGAACCATAGTGCATCGATTGGCATGTAAGGGGGTAAAATTGATCCAGTTCAGAATATGGTTGAGTTTATACTCATTTTTCTTAGAATTTCATGAGGAATTCAATGGTAAAATCTATTTCTGGATTTGAGCAGCATAATTGAAGAGTGACTTCAAGATTGTCTTTGTAAGTCCATTTTCATTGTATTTTTTACAATTGAGATTAATGAAGAGCATTCTCACTATTAAAGGGGACTCAGAGATGTAGAATAGGAGAGGTGAACTCTGTCATCAAATATTGTCTTATTTAGTTCTTTTATTTTTCACTGTATCATCTCACATAATTCTGCAAAATTATCATCATTTCATGAAGTTTTGGATAAGTAAAAGATTCACATGTGTTATGTAAATATATCAAATATGATCAAGAATTATTCTGAATCAAGTTAGATGTTGAAATGTGTGTTTAAAGAATAATTTGGCATCTAAGGATTTTCAAATCAAGTTGGTATTGAAGCTAGTTTTTGACAAGTATTTGCAAGTTGATGTGACGAGGTCCAAGACTCAAATTGGTGAAGGTGTTTGAAGACTCCTAGTGCAGATCTCTTGTTGCAGAGAATAACATGAGTAAATATCTCATGAATTTAAGGCTTCAGAAGGACATTAACCGACAAATTCAAAAGGATAATTCTGAATTAAGGATACAACTACAATCTCTCGAGGAGGAGAAGTAGAAGATTTAAGATTGATTGATATGTCATGAAGAATTCCATAGAGGTATTTTTCACGAATTAGAAAGAAAGTTGTAGGCTAAGAACCGAATATTAGCACCATTCCATGAATATAAGAAAGTAGAGAATGAAATATCTCAAATTCAAGAGAGACTATCTCCTACAAACTGTTTAACCGAGGAAGATAATTCATTATATTCTTCTTTTCCCCATCAATATGGAGAATGCTCAAGTTTGGGTGAAGTAGGAAGAACTTAAAATTAAAAGGTCCTTCATAAGTAGTTAGTATTACCTTCCATCCCAGTGAAGGGTAACAGATGCAAGACATCTCCAGGAAGAGATGTGCATTTTAATGAGGGAATGAAGACATTTCCCACTTGTAAGACCGGTATGAATTTATGGTCTAAGTATCCATGTTCTTCCTATGGAACTAGTAGCCATAATATGGAGAAATGTTGAAGAACACAATCCTTGCAAGAAAATCCATCCCAGAAAAAAGCTAAAAACAAAGGTCATTTTCCAAGATGGAAGAAAAGGGGGAATAACAAGAAGGGATTGTGGTTCCAAGATGGAACAAGAAACTCTGCTCTTATTGTGGTAAGAGTGGAAATCAAATAGAGAAGTTTTGGACACTTTATAAACACTTATGTCCAAAGAAGAACCAGGAAGATGTAATGGCACTTACAAGAAGACAGGTATCTGCCCCAAGTGAAGTTAATAGTCTTGCTTAAAGATTCGAGAAATAATACTTCTTAATGGATGGTCTTAATAGTGTAATGTATGAAGACATCGAGGTATGGTTCATGGACAGTGGCTCATCCCACCACATGACAAGAATGAGATTGGTATACCTTACTTTCTCAGAGATCGACACATATTGCTATGTAAGATCTAGAACTAACACCAGACAAGCAGTAAGAGGGATTGGATATGTAAGATTCCATCTCGAATCAGGAGGATTTCCGGGAATAGAACATATGTTATATGTTCCAGATTTGAAAGTAAGCCTACTCTTAGTTGTAGATTTTGAAGATGAAGGATATGCAGTTGCATTCTAGGATGAACATGTATTTGTGTATTCAAAGGAAGCTACTCGGGACACAACAATAGTGCTTGGTGTTCAAAAGGAGAGGTTGTAAAGGTTACTGGGAAGACTTATACTTGGGTCCAATTGTTTCTTAGATTCAACGTCAAATTCAATGTCAGATTAAACATCAACGTCATAGGCATTGTCAGAGACATGAATATTTGGGACTCCTTCTAGTACTAAGGGAAGAATGAGTCCATGAAGAAGCCACCTATCAAAAAATGATTCATTTTGGAAAAATATTGTAAATATGTATGTTTGTAATTAAGAAAAAATAATATGCATATGTAAGTGCCTTTTATAAGTCTATTTCTATTGTTGTATTAGAGGGCTTGTTAGCCACTCCTTAGAAAATTTTAAGAGTGAGAGGAATCTTGTAGGTATTTCTATATAGCCACTTTTTATAGACTTTAAGAGTGAGAGGAATCTTGTAAGGATTTCTAAATCCTTTCGACAACAGTAAAGACAATTATAGTTGTCTTATTAATAGCTAATGAACTGCATTATTGTCTATGTAATAAAATTCTTATTCTGAAGTACCAAAGGTGAAGGAATAGAAGAATGCAAGCAATTGGAACATGTAGATCAAGAGCGGGAAAAACATCAAAGTTATGCAAATCTTCCTAGAGCTAGAAAATAAATAGTCATAGTTTGTAAAGATGTATTCTATAAACATATCCGAGAGGTTATTCCATGTTCATGTATATGTATACCTTGAGTAGAAGTAAGTCAAGCAGTACAAATGTTTGTGGAAGACATGTTTAGAGTTGCTTTCACGGCAGGAGAGAGGAAATGAATAGGGAATTCATTCATAGACTCCTATAGATACATCATCAATACATGAACAGTTAAGCCAGATGGGAAAGACATAGATCAACATTTGATTTGGTTTTTATGATTGTTGAGATGGACTATATTCAACAAAGAAAGATATGGGGGTGGATGTTGAGTACATGATTTAGATTTGGATATTGTATAACAAAGAGAATTAATGAGCAAACTTTTGTGATGAAGGAGCTAATGAGATAGAACCAGAGATAGACCTAAGTTAGTGCCAATAACCATGAGCAAAGAGTCAGAGCTATTGCCAGGATCCAAAGTGAGAGCCATGTTTTAAACAAGAATACATAAGTACACAGATCTAGAAAGAAAATTTGTATCCAAGATCGAAGATCCTCGATGGAGCTCCAAAATTAAAAAGTCTAAGATAAGAAATTAGTCCCAGAATATTCAATAAGGTGGAAGAGTGAAGAAGCTTCATAATCACTAAGTTATTGAATAAGATAATTTCAGCAAGGTGGAAGAGTGAATAATATTTATCATCATTAAGTTGTTGAAATATTTATACTTTTGGAGGTCCAAAAGTTGTTCATTGGAAAGGTGTGATCCAGGAGGATCCTAAATGTTCATAAAGGTCCAGGAGGATCCAAAAATGCTCAAAATTTTATCATCTCAATTGTTCTCGAAAAGGAATTCATTACGTAGAGATCGACGTGAGCTTTCCAACAACGCAAAAATCACCTCAAATGGAGTTTGTATGAAAAATATATGGTCGGTCAAAGTTTTGGTCAAACATGTCAAAAGTCAAAAGCTAAAAAGGGGGTGACACATGGAATCACTGGAATGGTGACAAGTGGCACATCCATACAGTTGAGTTTCCAAGGTGACAAGGAAACCGTACAAGTCAAGGTGGACCAATCAGATCTTGACATGTGGTATGTTTGTACAGGCTTAGATGGACCAATGAGAGACCACCACATGGCAGTGTCGCATTGGCCTCTCATAGCTATGGGTTATCAAAATTGTTATGAGTTCAACCGAAGTTGAACCCTTGACCTCCCATACGACAATCCAAAAACATACCATTATACCATACCATGTGACTTAATAGTCATATGTTAAAACTTATATTTAATTTTGTGGAGTTGTATAATCAGTGGAAAAGGA
>JASDQU010739382.1:393989-408557 GCA_032191745.1 Picea mariana | reverse complement strand
TTGGGGGGGGGGGGTGGGGCGGGCAAGGGTTGAGCCCCTGACCCGCGGTTTATTTGTATACCATATAACCAACACCAAGATCCATGGAAGGGGTTACAAATGTATGTCACTATATACAACGACTCCATACTATATATGTTATGTGGTTACAATAAAACGCCAAAGGGGGGAGAGATCCGTGAGGGTCGAACCCGTGACTCCTTCCACATAAACTAAAGCCTTAACCAATGCACCAATGACACCATTTGTTACAAATATTCCATGCGGACCAGTTTTAACTTGATGCCATCGTTAACCAAAGGTTTAGATCACGGTTGGGTCCGCACCCTATTTAAGACCGGGCACGAATCCTGAGGCAGAGGAGGAGTGAATTTATTTTTGTGCAGGGTATAGTCAGTGCATTGAGATGCATGATAAGGAGTAGAACCATGATGGCGTGGTATCGTTTTTCATTCCATTAAGCACCATGTCCAAACATAGCCTTGTTTTTATCATTTTTCCGAGAGGAGCATGATGGTGATGTCATATTTGTGCTAAGATGTTGTCTGTGAAAGTCTTAGTCCATATTGTCATGTATGAGAACCATAGTGCATTGTTTGGAATGTAAAGGAGGTGAAATTGATCCAGTTCAGAATATGGTCGATTTTATACTCATTTTTCTTACAATTTCATGAGGAATTCAATGGTAAACTCTATTTCTAGATTTGAGCAACAAAATTGAAGAGTGACTTCAAGATTGGCTTTACAAGTCCATTTTCATTATAATTTTTGAAAATTGAGATTAATGAAGAGCAGTCACATTGTTAAAGGAGCCTCAAAGATGTAGCCTAGGAGAGGTGAAATCTGTCATAAAATGTTGTCTTATTTAGTTATTTTATTTTATGTTGTGTCATCTCACATAATTCTGCAAAATTATCATCATTTCATGAAGTTTTGGATAAGTAAAATATTCACATGTTTTATGAAAATCTGTCAAATACGATCAAGAATTATTCTGGATTAGGTTAGATGTTGAAATGTGTGTTTAAAGAATAATTTGGCATCTAATCATTTTCGGATCACTTGGACACCCAAGTTACTAGAAAAAAATTGCAGCAATGAGAAGCCAATAGTTTTGGCCATGGATGAAAAAGGATGTGGTTGATTACATATCCATATGCATGGAGTGCCAAAGAGTAAAGGTTGAGGATGGACACCCAATAGGTTTTCTATAGCCATTTCCAATTTAGAGTGGAAGCAAGAGGTAGTAACGATCAATTACATTACAAATTTCCCTAGGATAGTAAGGAAAAATGACTCAATAATTATGGTAGTGGATAAGTTGACAATGTCTACCCATTTTATTGAAGAATATTTTTCTGGATGTAACTATGTGAGAGGTTTCGAAACGTCCAATGTTTCAAGTGGACACTCCACCCATAATCAAGGACACAGGAATACAATATGATTGAAAGAGAGTGATTAGGCTTGTTTATATAGAAGAGGAAAGATCAGTAGACCATACATGAGAGATGGAAGCAAAGAGACAGAAAAGGTAAAAATAATAACTTAATAGATTAAAAGAGGTAGTCATTGAATAAAAGATAATGGTAAAAAAGATTGGAATAATAAATTAAATAAAAAGCTAGTCGTTGAGATTAGGGCTATATGGGATAATCATAGAGGAGGTAAAAGTTAATGGGAGGAATGGGGAAAAAATAATTAATAGAATAACTTATGTTAGTGTTCAAAATTTACAAATAGATAGGGATAAGATAAAACAATAGAAATATAGGGGGGGAATAATTATTTAAGAAGTTAGTAAAATATTGGGAGATCAAAAAATGAAAGGGTTTTTGATGGGATAATAAAAGAGCAGGAAAAGGGTATGGGGGGGAGATAATATAAAGATAATAAAGAACGAGATAATAATAATAAATAAGGGGTGGGGGGTAAGGTAACACATTACTGAGATTCAGAGAAATATATGGAGAAGGTAATAGTTAAAAAAAATTATCAAGGAATTTAAGGGGGGACAATGATTAAAGAGATAACATTTTTTGATCAAGAGGTCTTGGTAAGATTAATAATAGAAGCAAAGGAAATCAATAATTGGGAGTGGTGATATTATAATGAAATAACAAAGGGAAAGAATTTTTGAATCAAAGCTAGAGGAATTCTTTGATAAAGATAGAGATTAATGAAAATTCCAAAGAAGGTTAACTTTTGAAACCAAGGTGAAAAGGGGAAATTGAGGTGAAGAAGAGAAATAAGCAGGGAGAGAATATTGGAGGCAAGGAAAATACCAATAGAGTATCCAGGATGAGGGATAGGAGGAGAAGATCAAAACTTAAAAAGGAGGGAGGTAGCCTAATGATCAAGGTGATGGATGGTGGGATTCAAGGATTGGCTAAGATTGTAGTCATCTTCCTGATTAAAGTTATTGGGATGTTTTTTGATTTGAAGGGATTTTTGGATGCGTCGGGAGGAGTAATGAGGGGAAAAGGATAATATTTTTGTCCGTTCAAAGAAAATAAGGTGCTTACATTTGAAAGAGTGTTGGGTGATAGATGATTTGGATGTTCGGTTATGGGTGGTATCAACAATATGCTCTTTAAGCCTAGTGGTATCGGACTAATCGGTAAGTACAAACACAAACAAATATCCCTAGATCCCACTGGAAACTAGAACAAAACATAACATAATATAATACTTTCCCTAATCTCTAATTATTGAGTTTACTATCTACAAGATATAGACAACATACCTTTTAAATGTTGTTTCCTATTTCCATTGCCATCCTAGCTCCATTCCAATGGTTCTGTGATATTGAACCTACAAGGTAACACAATCCAACCAAAGTCAAAGAAACACAATATACTCAACAAGAACCTATGTATGTGATCAAGGAATCATACAGTAAAACAAACATATTAAAAGGAAAGAAACATATCGTTGCATCATATTAAAAGGAAAGTGGAAAATACAACCAAAAGCCTTGATGTTGCAAGGTCCCCTTTCAATGGTCCTTTGCTCCAACACACACACTTTCTCCAAAGCCTTTGAATGAAGAAGATCCACCATGTAGCTTGTAGAACCAAAGCAAAGATCTCAAGAGGAAGTAGAACTCTCCATACAAATCTTAGCCTATTCAACCTTAGCCTTTCCATGAGAGATCCCTCTTTATATAGTGTGAAAGAGAGATGGATGAGGAGATTAGGATGACCCCACAAAATCAGAGAAGCGAGTAAGATCCAAACCGATCAGAGGCCACCTCATCTTCTAGAATATCCCCTTCTAGAACATTCATAAAATTTGACTTTTCCTTAGCTTTTAGCATCATCACACTCTAGGTATAAGGCGACCTGTGACGACCCTCCTTAATAAGGTTTTTGAGAAAGGAAAGCAAATCACTCTCTTCATGGAGAAAGACTCTTTTTATCTTTTTCAGGGAACATGAACACATGTTGTCAATAGATCACTGGGGTGACCAAAATAATGTGTAACAGAATGCCCCCGAAAGTATGAAGATGGAAATCGTGACATCTGAAATACTTTGTAGAATGTGTGTGTCAAACAAGGAGCACACCGATCGGGAACCTACAAACAATCAAGAATCTGCATAATAATATACCATCGTTTGAGGTAGGCATTCCCATACTCAGATTACAAAATTTCAAGTGAGTCATGGCCAATAAATATACACTGTGTATCCATGTCATTATGAATCAGCATAGCCACAAAGAATACACTATGGATCTACGCTCTAAAAGGACTCAAGTTCAAACATAGCCACAAGACATACAAAGTGGATCTATGTGTCAACAAAAGTCATGAATACTCCATCGCAATCTGGACCAAAATGATAAGATACATGGTCTTCATTTCCATCGTCTCTAAGTACGAATCTAGCCATGTGATTACAGGTGCTGAAGTCAAACATGGTAAAAACCACTTGATTACCGTTCATTAATGAAAACTGTTAACAAGTGTGAGGGAAATCACCATTGATGTCAATGACTCCTAAGGTACCCCAGTACAATCCAACGAATGCGAATAAATGAGTTTAAGTCGAACACTCGAAGGAATATTCTAATCAGGGGTCAATGATGTGAACCCACTGTTGACACAGGGGCAGACCCAGGGTTCAACGCTTCAACAATGCACCAACAAAACCCTAACTATTGACCCTTTCGACAACACCTTTGAAGCAGGCGAAGTATCACCTGAGGTAGAGGCAGGGGGGGTTACAAGACTCAGGTGTCTATAACCAAGCTGGGACACAAATCTATGATTACAGTTACCTCACAGAGTACTTAAGAACCACATGCATTAGTTTATCAACTTGATTCACATCACAAAACAAACCCTAAGAATAGATCGACACAGTAACACTAACAAAATACACATCGCACTTAGTATCATAAGTTAGATATAGCACCTTCAACATAAATAAAGCACTAAGAATTTGTGGATCTATCTATCATATATAACAATCAATGCACTAAGCATATTCACAAAATAAACATCATAGTACAAAGCAAACCATCAACACATGATATACGTGGTTCGCCCCAGTGTGGGGCTACGCCCACCAACTGCTTCTTCTTCTTTATTAGGTTTCAATCTCTTACATTATTCTTCTCTTGTGCACTAAGCCACAGAGCCAAGCTTCACACTGGACAAGTGATATGCGCACTAAGCACCAGATCCACCTTCCTAAAATTAGGTCAAGGCACAAATCCAACTCCTCTATCAAGCACAGAGCCTTACAAAAACAGTCTGCTGCACTAATAAACCCAAAACTACTTGCACTTAGCCTTGCAAGCTACCGACTCCGCTTCTACTACTACTCATCCTTACAATCTTATTCTTATTTATACTTTTACATTTACAAAAAGCCCTAATCATGGGTAAACCCATGGGACAACATCCCATAACCTATTACAAAACCCTAAGAACCTCGTGCTGGGTCCACAAATCCCACGAAACAAGTGATATCCATGATCTCATCTCTGCCTAGGCGCTCCTTCCTTGATCACTACGTCGAAGTACAAAAAGTGGTCAAAACTGACCAAGATTTCCTCAAAAACTTGGTCGATGGCCAACAGGCCCCCAACAATCACATGTGATGCATCAAGAGTCACTCAGATCTGGGCAACGCTGCTTCAAAGGCCTCGAGATGCCTCGACTTGCTGCTTCACTTGAGCCTCCTTCTCATCGAGCTCTTGACTCATCTGCTTTGTAATAGGCCCTTCCAGGCATTTTTCTACTGTCACAACCACTTGGTCCAGTTGCGAACCTTGTCCTTTGATCTCTTCAAACACCGTGCAGGCTTTCTCCTGCATCGGTTGTAGCCTTTGTGTAACTTCCATTACTCTGCCCTGGTTGGAAGTAATCTACTATTGGGGTGCACATTGTTCTTGTGATTTCTTCATTCTCTCGACTGCAGTGAGTCACTTCATCTACGCTTGAACTTTGAGTGCATGTTGTTGTGCCTCCTGTAGCTACGCTTCCAACTTCCTAAGCTATAGATATTCCGTGAGACATTCATAGGTCTGCATGATTTTGTCGCTCAGTTGTTTACATTATAAGGTGAGGGCTCTGATCCTTCCAACTACATTCTTAGTGGCTTCCTCCCTCTGATCGCACACTTCCTGCAGCGTGCTTAGTACTGCTTGGATATCCAACTCCGTTACCCTTTCTTGAAGTTGTTGGATAGCCTCAGCGAGCTTCATGACTTGAACCTCAACCGTCTCATGTTCCTCCTGTGCCAAGCCTGGCATAGAGAAAAGTGCTATGCTCACCACTTCTTTGATTGCAGTCTTCTCTATGAGAAACTGGTCCTTTTCCCTCTGTATCTTCACTTTGTCTTCCTCGAACATCACCCAAAACTCATCTTTCTCATTTTCATAAGCAGTTACATAGTACCGCACAAGTTGTAATTGCTCCAAGATCTCTTCTTTTTCTTGTTTCAAGTATTTTGTAGCCTTGTCCTTCTCTTCTTGGACTTGTTGAAGTCAAGCCTCTATTTCATCTCCAAGTCTTCGAAGTTGGGCTAGATCATCCCCCAACTCTACAGTCTCTGACAGGGAAGGTGTAGTAGGGACTGCACGGACCGAGTGAATAGCTTCCTTTACTTCGCTCAATTCCTTTTCTATCCTACCATATAGTTCATCCTTCTTCACTCCATATCTCTACAAGAGATCCTTAGAAGCATCCTCCATCGCTCTGCATACTAGACTGATATCATCTTTTGTGACCATGGCCTCCATTTGGGGCTTACTGGCACAGGTCTTCTCTCTTGCCAAAGGTTTCCGCGAAGAAATATTCCTCTTCTGCGAAGTTATTGTTTTGACAGGGGTATCTTTTGGCGAGGTAGCTTCACCTTCTTCTTGGTTTTCTCCTTCATCCCCTCCTCCCTGTCCATCTACTTCATCTCCTCCTCCTCCTAGGGAGCCAAATCCTTTTCCTTCAAAGGCGTTGTCTTCCTTATTAGTCTCTACATCTTGGACTTCCTCCTTTTTCTTCTTCTTCTTCGCGCTGGCATTTCCAACATGCTTGACCCAGGTGACCAAGGGGATTCCTATAATGTCAGCGTCGGAGAGCTTTGCATCTAAAATGGATATAAGGAACTCCTCTGGCCATTCCTTGGTGATCTGCTCCATGTTGGTCAACTTGTAATAGGACTGTAATTCTTCCTTTCTCTCATCCTTGTGCGCAGTGATATATATGAAATTTTGATCTGCGTGGAACTTAGCGATTGGTCTGTACTGGTGCAAGGTGTGCAGTTTCATGCATGGGAATGACTCTATGGAAACCTTCAGTTGTTGATAGTAGGCATGGAGCACTACGTTTGACTGCCATTGATTCGACATGTCATTCATATACCATAATGTAGAATATCTAGCTGCCAATGGCTCTGACGGTTCAATTTCTGGAAAATCTGCTCCCTCGTGCATTTTCCAAGCGACAAATGCAATCAACATAAGTAGCCATCTGAATTGGAACTCGTATCCTTGATCCTACACTTCACGATATTCTTTCTCAAGCTCATTGACGAGGTGACTCACCCAATTCATTTTCATTCCCTCCATGCATTTCCCTGGGAAGTCCACCACAAAACTGGTGACCTGTGTGAGGCGGTTCTTTTGGATGAGCTTACCAGCTATGAGATGGAAAGTGAGGCACATTGTGCCATCTTGGATAGAGGCTACCTTGTAGCCTCACTTTCCCTTTTCTACTTCTCCATATGCCTCTTTTATGCGTTGTGCCAGGGAGAGGTCTGAGGCCTTCTCTCGGTAGAACTGCTAAGGGTCAGGTCTCTGCATGCTCAATCCTGTGATCAGGTGGATCAACATCAGATCCACAGTAATCTGCCTATTGATCCATATGTATCCACCATGATAGGATGACAAGAGGCATTTAACGCAAACGTTAACCTCCTGATGTCGGCCAAAATGAGGAATATCCATCACGTTGAGTATAGTGGACTGCGCCATCTCCTTTATCCATGACTGGGTGATAATGCGAGGATTCTTCCCTGTGGTCTTCATTAAGTATATATGAGGGGCGAGCATGGCATAGTTCTTTCTGTCTCCAATGTTAAAGTCATTGTTCTTTAGGGATTGGATCTGTCCCAACTGGCTTCCAACTACATGTATCCCTTTTGGGATGTACGCAGTGATCAAAGTGTACTCGTAGTCCCCTGGGATGCTATCATGGTTAACCATGCCAGCCAAAGGCGGGATATAATCAGGTAAGATCAACGTGATCTACTTCGCATTGGCCAGATCATCACGATGCTTACTTCGCTTCTCAGTTGCGGGGTTAGTATGGCTCGAACGTCGTGCAGTCGAAGGGGAAGCCTGCAATCCCCTAGTCGACGATGCCTGAACACCTTCAAACATAGCTCTGTCAACCATAAACTTCTTAACGACCTCTTTGACAAACTTCTCTAACTCAGTATGTTCTCCCAACATTATCACTTTTAAATGGATAAGTCAGGGTAAGAGAATGGACGGGCGGGGTAAACAAGAAGATGGAAATGTCTAGTTTCTTAAATCAAAACTCAACACACAATCAATTCTATGTTAGCAATGTTAGTCACGGATGACGAAAAGTGGTCCTGACATAGCGTCTGATGGGTTAAATAAGCGAACGTCGTAATAGATTCTTCTAACGGGTAGGACTGATTCTATTAATGTGAATCTGTCCATTATGGCATGGTCTCAACATCCCAAACACAGTCTATTCACCCATAAATGCGTTTCCTAGCTGTTCTGGAGCATCGTTTTAATGGTCGTGGCACCTCCAACGATCATATAGCTTTGTCGAGGCGAAGTCCCATTCTGCGTGGTCCTGTTGTTCCGGCGAGGTTTAGAGCCTGCAACCCTGCCTCCTGTGAAGTCTTCTCTATAACCTCATGTAGATTTTCTAACTTGGCTTTGTTCTTACTGAGCTTCCTTGCCTTCTTTCCTATGATCTGAGTCTCTCTAACTGTTTATGGATTCCTCTTTCCATTCTTTTTCTTAGTTTCTCCTATCGTAGTTGTTGATGTACTTCCAATGGGTTTGAAGTTAATATCCTTTCCCTTGCCACTTCTTGGGTGGATTTACTTTCTTCTTGCATGGATAGGTCCCTTAATCCTTCTTGCGCTCTTCCAATTTCGACAGCTAATCCTCTTGCCTTCTACTGCTTCGACTTAACTTCTGGTTCTTCTATCAGTCGATCTATTTTCCTAGCTATGAAATCCCTTAGTTCTTGATTTTTCTTTTCTGTATCTTCTCCTTCTTCTTTCCTTCTAATCTGATCCTTCTCAATCCAAGTCTTTCCTAACAAAAAATGGAAAGGGGCATTGTTCTTGACAAACTTAATGACTTCAAATTCCTCTTCAGTCGATGTTCCATGAATAATAATAGGTACATTAGTAATTCTTCCACATAAGGTTATCATATTTCCTTTGAATAAACCTATTTTTCCCAATGAAGATACTATAATAGGCCTTCCCAAAATTTCCCAAGTGCTTTCTGTCATAATATTCACTTGTGTTTCCTCATCCAAGACACAGTCTATGTCGAAGTCTCCTATTCTTGTACCTATGCGTTGTTTTTCTTTCATGATCTATAGTAAACTGACATCTTTGTGATCATTCATTGTTGGCTTCCTCTGATCCTTTCTCTCTGATATTATAACATGCTCTTATTCTCTTGAATCATGTTCATTGTCAACTTTAGCAATCATCCTTGGGAAATCCTCAAGCTCATGACCAATAATTTTACAACAAAGACAAATAGGACCTATACCAGGGAATTCCTTAGCAAGATGTCCCAGTCTTCTGCAGTTATAACATAGGGTTAATCCTCTCTTCCTCTTGTATTGCGCAGTAGGATCACAGTGTTGGACCTGCAATCTGCAAAAATTCTTTATAGGTTCCTGCATCCACTTGTTAGTCCAAAACTTCTTTCTATGCATAGGAATAACATATCTTTCTTCATTTATATTAGCCTTACTTAGATCAACTCTTTCTTCCTATTGTGCCCTAGCTTTCAGACTAGGACAAAATCTATTAAACATACCTAAAGTCATGCTTTCGAAACAAAAAATTTCACTTATCTTACTCTTATCAAATTACAAAGCTTTACCTCTTTCAAGATCTTACCTTAGATTAGGTTTCTTTCTTAGCACATAGCTTCGCAAGTCAAGTAGAATGTTGCGCACTACAGCGACAGATCTACACACAGAGCTTCTCTTTTCTTTACTTCAGTTCCCAATAATCACAGTTCCAGTTCCCGGCAATGGAACCATTTCTTGGCATAGGGGAAGACCCAGGGTTCAATGCTTCAACAACACACTAACAAAACCCTAACTATCGAACTTTTCGGCAACACCTGCGAAGAAGGCGAAGTCTCACCCAAGGTAGAGGCAAGGGGGTTACAGGACTGAGGTGTCTGTAACCAATCTGGGACACAGATATGTGATTACAATTACCTCGCAGAGTACTTAAGAACCACATTCATTAGTTTATCAACTCGATTCACATTGCAGAACAAACCCTACGAATAGATCGACACAATAAAAGTAACAAAATACACATTGCAATTAGCATCATAAGTTATATCTAGCACCTTCAACATAAATAAAGCACTAAGCATTCATGGATATATCTATCATATATAACAATCAATGCACTAAGCAGATTCACAACATAAACATCATAGCACAAAGAAAACCATGAACACATAATATACGTGGTTCACCCCAGTGTGGGGCTATGTCCACCAACTGCTTCTTCTTCTTTATTAGGATTCAATCTCTTACATTCTTTTGTTCCTATGCACTAAGCCACAGAGCCAAGATTCGCACCGGACAGGTGATCTGTGCACTAAGCACCAGATCCACCTTCCCAAATTTAGGTCAAGGCACAGAGCCAAATCCTCTATCAAGCAAAGAGACTTACAAACACAGTCTGTTGCACTAAGCAACCCAAAACTACTTGTACTTAGCCTTGCAGGCTATCGACTCCACTTCTACTACTACTCATTCTTACAATCTTATTCTTATTTATACTTTTACATTTACAAAAGGCCTAATCATGGGTAAACCCATGGGACGACATCTCATAACCCATTACAAAACCCTAAGAACCCCATGCTGGGTCCACAAAGCCCACAAAACAAGTGAGATCCACAATCTCAGCTTTGCATGGGCGCTCCTTCCTCAATCACTGGGTCAAAGTCCAAAAAGTGGTCAAACCTGACCAAAATTTCCTCAAAACTTGGTTGAGGGCTAACTCCCACTGTTGAAAGCGAAGAAACCTTCCATTGAGGCATGCAAGCTCTAAGGTATTGAATGATTTCTAAGCCTTATTCTCGGATAATGTGATGAAGTCAACAGGAAAAGACTCATCACAGGAGGGCATTGATGTATCCCCCATCAATGACATGAAATATGTAACAAATTTGAGGTAGATCAGAGTATGAAGTGATTCGAAACTGACATAGGGAAGACCGACATGGTATAAAATTTATAATTGCAAATGGCCGACTAGATAGAAGGCTTGTTTAGGTTGGACTTCTCTTGAACATATGAACAACACAACAATGGTATTGGCAACATTGACTCAAGGAGGACCCAACATATGAATTTGTGTATGGTCAAACAAGAGACAAATGGATTTCCCAACCCAAATACAATGATGAAGGGGGGTGTCATGTTCAAAAGCGACTATTACTGCCACTAACACAAAATATAGAGACACATTTCTTTCCCAATTTCCCCCCACAATTTCTGGCAAGTACCTCTTTATTTTTATGCAAGCTTGAGGAGCATAACATATGATTTTTTATGTAAGCTCACTCTTCGGACGAGTCCCTCAGAGTATATTTAACAAACCCTAAGAAGGAGCGGTTTGTTCCCATATGGGTCTTTCAATGTTTTTTTAACAAGTCCAAAGAGAGAAAACTCGAGGGTTTTTCAATTTTAAAGAGTCTGAAAAACACTTAAAGAGAACTCCATCGGGTCCCTTTTCATAAATTAATCTGACGAGACCGAAAAAGTGATAATCTACCGCTCATCAGATGTTTTCTTCAAATACTTTTAGAAGCATGAAAAGATCTTAAAGGATACTCCATAGGATTCATTTTTCGTGTCACCATTACGAGTTCGAAAAAATGACAAAAGACTACTTGATTACATTCTCATGGTTTCACAAGCGTGAGAAAGAATCAAGACTCTGCTCGGAGTTTTTCCTGAAAAACCCTAAAAGGATCTGTACATGTGACAAATATAGAAACAAACCAAAAAAGTGGGCCCTTGTTCCAGCGTTTTACCTCTAGACTTTTTCAATCTGCAAAAATCAACCACTTGCAAAGTTGTTAGGACTTTAGGGTTTGGATGAAGCATAAAAACTAATATATTATACAAATGAAAAGTAATAAAAATCAATAAAATAGGTAAAAAACCACATTTCACTATTTAATTTGTAAATTCACCCAAACATTGATCCAAACCCTCTCTTTACCTTGATTTTCAACTGCAGATTGTGGAGTGCACAACTGATCATTCCATGAATCATCTCCGCATAAAAGGTAATCTTCATTTCCTTCATCTTTCCATGGATTAAAATTTGATTTTCATTGGTTAAAAATGTGATTTTGGGTTGAGTTTTTGAGGTTACCCATGTGTTTTGATTGTCACAGGTGCCCTATATCGAGACCTGTGATGATCTAGGATCTTCGCAGTCGACCCTAAAGATAGGGTGCGAGGACTCCACACTGTGAAAATGCACAGGCCTACGACGACCGCAACCCAAAATTTCAAAAGATGAACCCAATAAGGAAAATCCATCAAGAAATAAAATTATGTTGCTAATCTCTTTTTATGTTTCCTTGGCAGGTCTTCCACGGTTAAGATGTTGGAATGGAGTGAGAGAGAGCATGAAGAAGAAGACTACTTCACCAGGAATGACCCAGGAACAGTTATGGCCCTCCGACAGTGTGGGTTGTTGAAATTATTCAAGATACAGGGTATGAGGGCCCAACTGAGACTCCTTGAGTACTTAGTTCACATGTGGGATGTGAACGAGCAAGCATTTTATTTGGGTGCCCACACACTCACCATAGATATCAAGGATATATATTTCCTAACAGGACTTTCTCGTTGTGGATCACAGGTGACACTTATAGGTAGTAGGGGTGGTGGTGAGACTATGAACCACTACATCAATGAACATTTTGTGTCGGGTACCTAGAAACATAGCATTAAGGTCGCTATCAGGGATGTCTGAGACTTGCCTCTCCAGACTATCCTCTATACCATAACTCGCATGGAAGGGAGTGAAGCTCCCCATATGGCTCTACAGAGCTATTTTCAGTATTCATTGGAGTGTATGGAGCCCCAAGTCTAATGGTAATAGGAAACAACATGGAATGGAGAAAGGATGGAAATGGCAATAGGAAACAGCATTTAAAAGGTATGATGTCTATCTCTTGTTAGATAGGAAACTCAATAATTAGAGCTTAGGGAAAGTCTTATATTCTTTTCTATTTTTTTCTAGTCCCTAGTATGGTTGCCAATTTTGTTATAGGACTAATCAGTAAGTGCAGACACAAACAGATCTCCCTAGATCCCACCGAAAACTAGAAAAAAACAAAACATAATATAAGACTTTACCTAAACTCTAATTATTGAGTTTGTTATCTAACAAGAGATAGACAACATACCTTTAAATGTCATTTCCTATTGCCATTTCCATCCTAGCTCCATTCCAATGCTCCTGTGATATTGAACCTGCAAGGGAACATAAGCCAAACAAAGTGAAAGCAACATAATATACTCAACAAGAACCTAGACATGTGATCAAGGAATCATACAATAAAACAAGACTAGTTTTATGGGAAAGAAACATATCGCTGTATCATATTAAAAGGAAAGCAAATCCTTGATGTTGCAAGGTCCCCTTTCAATGGCCCTTTGATCCAACACAGACACTTTCTCCAAATCCTTTGAATGAAGAAGATCCACCATGTAGCTTATAGAACCAAAGCAAAGCTCTCAAGAGGAAGTAGAACTCTCCATACAAATCTTAGCCTATTCAACCTTAGCCTTTTCCATGAGAGATCCCTCTTTATATAGTGTGAAAGAGAGATGGATGAGGATATTAGGATGATCCCACCAAATCATAGAAGAGAGTAAGATCCAAACCGATTGGAGGCCACCTCATCTTGTAGAAGATCCCCTTCTAGAACATTTGTGAAATTTGACTTTTCCTTAGCTTTTAGCATCGTCGCACCCTAGGTATAAGGTAGTCTGCGACGACCTTCCTTAATAAGGTTTTTGAAAAAGGAAAGCAAATCACTCTCTTCATGGAGAAAGACTCTTTTTATATTTTTCAGGGAACATGAACACATGTTGTCAGTAGATCACTGGGGTGACCAAAATAATGTGTAACACCTAGCTTTAAATCTTCTACCAGTTTGTCCCATGTAAGTATTCCCACAAGAACAAGGAATTTGGTAAACACTTGGGCCAAGAATCGGGTTGGATTTATCGTTAGTTGTTCTGAAAAGTTGTTTTAGGGTTTTTTAGGGTTTGAACACGGTTTTTATATTCTTCTTAGATATAAGTTTTACAATATGATGTGTGGTGCCCTGGATATAAGGAAGAGATAGGAGAGCCCGAGGAGGGGAGGAGGTTTTTGGTTTAGGGTTGTCGGTTGAGCGGAAATCTCAATTGATTCAAGAGATATAGTAGTCATTTGGTAGAAGGGATTTGGTTAAATGGGAATTTTTAACAGTGAGGAATTGGGGGGGGAGGGGGAATGCGGAGGATGCGAGTAATCAAAGTTTTTAATACAATGTATTTTTTAGCTGGATGATGGTGGGATCTAGAAATAAGGTATATGTCCATCTGATTTTTCTTCCTATAGAATTGGTGAATGAGAGAGCCATCAAGAAGATGAGAGATGAGAACATCTAAAAAGGGAATAGAGTTTTCCTTTTGGGTTTCCATAGTGAATTGGATGTGGGAGGAAAGGTTATTGAGATGATTGAGGAAGGATATAAGGTTGGCATGGTTGTGTGGCCAAAT
>JASDQU010739382.1:354710-378931 GCA_032191745.1 Picea mariana | reverse complement strand
TTTTCTTCCTATAGAATTGGTGAATGAGAGAGCCATCAAGAAGATGAGAGATGAGAACATCTAAAAAGGGAATAGAGTTTTCCTTTTGGGTTTCCATAGTGAATTGGATGTGGGAGGAAAGGTTATTGAGATGATTGAGGAAGGATATAAGGTTGGCATGGTTGTGTGGCCAAATGACAAATGTGTCATCTACAAACCAGGACCAACATTTGGGTTTGATATGGAATTTTATTAAGTATAAATCCTCAAAAGTGTTCCATAAATATGTTATCCACCACAGGGGACTGGGAGGATCCCATGGATGTACCTTTGGTTTGTTCATAGAAAACCCCCTTAAAGGTGAAGAAGGTAGAAGAGAGGTAGATATTGATTAGGTTAAGAGTTTTTGGGTATAATATCCAATTTGGTAGATCTAGAAACTATAAACCTAATCAAAATCTTCCTCACTTCTACCTTCTTCACCTTTGAGGGGTTTGCTATGAAAAATTCATAGGTACAGTCATGGGATCCTCCCTTTCCCCTGTGGTGGCTAACATATTTATGGACAACTTTAAGTATTTATCCTTAAGCACCTTCCATCTCAAACCCAATTGTTGGTTACACTTTGTAGATGACATGTTTTTCATCTATCCACATGGCCATGCCAACCTTGTCTCCTTCATCAATCATCTCAATAGCCTTTCCTCCCACATCCAATTCTCTATGGAAACCCCAAAGGAAAAATCTATTCCCTTTTTAGTTGTTCTAATCTCTCATATTCTTGATGACTCCCTCACTCACCAAGTCTRCAGGAAGAAAAATCACATGGACATATACCTTAACGTCAGATCCCACCATCATCCAGCTCAAAAATCAATTTTCTTAAAAAAAATTATTACTCGCACTCTCATCATTTACACCCCCAATTCCTCACCGAGGAAAAGGCCCATTTAACCAAATCCATTCTATCRAATGACTACTCTATCATGAAAATCAATCAAGTCCTCTTATCAACCAAAAACCCTAAACCAAAAACGTCCTGCCCTCCTTAATCTCTCCTATCTCTTTCTTATATCAGGGTGCCACATTTTATATCGTAAAACTCTTGTCTAAGAAGAAATTAAAAAYTRTTTTCAAACCCTACAAAACCCTRAAACAACTTTTCAAAATAGTTGAAGATAAATCTGACGCGATGCTTGGCCCAAGTGTTTACCAAATTCCTTGTTCACGTGGGAAGACTTACATAGGACAAACTGATAGAAGATTTAAATCTAGGCTTAAAGAGGATATTGTTGATACCACCCATAACCAAACATCCAAATCAGCTATCTTCGAAGACCCTTTCAAATCCAAGCACCTTGTTTGATTTGACCAAACAAAAATATTAGCATATGCCCCTCATTATTCCTCTCGATTGATCCGAGAAGCCCTTGAAATTGAAAAACATCCCAATAATTTTAATTGGGAATATGGCTACAATCTTAGCCAATCCTAGAGTCCCACCATCCATCACCTTGATCATTAGGCTACCTCTCTCCTTCTTTTTAAGATTTTATCTTCTCCCCCTGTCCCTCATCCTAGCCAGTCCACTAGTCATGTCGTCGCCTCTAGTATCGTCTCTCTGCTTCTTTCTCTTCTTCACCTCAATTTCCCCTTTTCACCTTGGTTTTTCAAGTTAACCATCTTTTCCATTTTCATTAATCTCTATCTTTATCAAAGAATTCCTATAGCTTTGATTCACAAATTTTTTCCCTCTATTATTTCATTATAATCTCACCCCTCCCAATTATTGATTTCAATTTCTTCTATTATCAATCTTACCAACACCTCTTGATAAAAAAAAATTATCTCTTCAATCATTGTTCCCCCTTAAATTATTTGATAAAAACTTTTAACTATTACCTTCTCCATATATTTCTTCGAATCTCGATAGTTTTTTACCTTACCCCCACCCCTTATTCATTATTCTTATCTCGCTCTTTATTACCTTTCTATTATCTGCCTCCCCATCCCCCTT
Source organism: Picea mariana (assembly GCA_032191745.1). Taxonomy (NCBI): domain Eukaryota; kingdom Viridiplantae; phylum Streptophyta; class Pinopsida; order Pinales; family Pinaceae; genus Picea; species Picea mariana. The sequence goes on along the minus strand of JASDQU010739382.1, from coordinate 376,935 downwards.
TTTCTGCTCTTTTATTATCCCATTAAAAACCCTTCCATTTTTTGATCTCCCAATATATTTTACTAACTTCTTAAATAATTATTTTCCCCCTATCTTTCTACTGTCTTAATTTAGCTCTATATACACATAAACTTTGAACCCTAACATTATTTATTCTATTAATTATTTTCTCCATTCCTCCCATTAAATTTTACCTCCTCTATGATTATCCCATATAGCCCTAATCTCAATAGCTACCTAATCTCAACGAATAACTTTTACTTTAGTTTATTATTCTAATTTTTTTTACCATTATAGTTTATCTCAACGACTACCTCTTTTAATCTATTACTTTATTATTTTTACCTTTTTTGTTTGCTTGCTTCTCTCTCTCCTTGTAACGTCTACTAATATTTCCTCTTCTATATAAACAATCCTCATCACTCTCTTTCAATCATAATAGCTTATTGTGTCCCTGCTGATGGGTGGAGTGTCCACTCTAAACGTTGGACGTTTCGAAACCTCTCACACATTTACATACAAAAAAATCTTCTTCAATTATGATTAGTTGTGGAAACCTACATACTCATAACCATTTTATTCCAGAAATGTTGATTCATATGGAAGATAACATTATAGATATTTATATGAAGGAAATTGATGAGATGCATGGAGTAGTTAGGAAAATTGCGTTAGATCGAGATCCCAAGTTTACATCAAACTTTTGGAAGGGATTTTGCAAAAATATGAACTTCAGTACAAAATATCATCCACAAATGATGGATAGACACAGAGAGTGAATCAAATGATTGAAGATACGATGGATATGTATGTTATGGATGAGCCATCAAAGTGGGAGGATTATTTCCATTTGGTTGAGTTTGCCTACAAAAATGGGTATCAAGCTTCACTGAAAATGAGCCCATTTGAATTTCTATATGGAAGGAAATGCAATACTCCGTCTAGTTGGGATAATTCAGTATATAGAGTAGTACTTGGGCAGGAGATTCTCAAGGAGATGGAAGAGAAGATGGTGAATATCAAGGAGAAATTGAAGGTAGGATATGATAGGAAAAAGAGCTATGTAGATGAATGCATGATAGCCAGAAAAATCCAAGTGGGAGAGCATGTGTTTTTGAAAGTGAATCCAAAAAAGAGCTCACTAAATTTGGGAATCTACACCATGTTGGTAGATAAATTATGTGGATTGTTTGAGATAATGGATAGGATAGGGCCAATTGCATACATGCTTTCATTTTTTGCATCCATGAAAGTGCATAACATGTTTCATGTTTCTTTATTGAAAAAGTATGTGCATGATCCTAACCATGTCAATCAATAGACTTTGATATGGGTGGATCTCGAAGGATACTTTCATGTGGAACAAGTACATATCATAGACTGGAAATTCAAGGTGTTGTGGAATAAATCCATCAGGAAGGTAAAGGTCTAGTGGACCTGTTACAACTTTGAAGAGGTGATAAGGGAGCTAGAAGATGCCATGTGGGACCCATACTCGTAGTTATTCTAAAATTTTGATGTAAACAATTGTGTGTGTGTGTGTGTCCTCGGAATGGGAAATTTTCCCTCTCTACTTTTCCTTTAGGATAGGAATAAGCTCTAGATCATACGTGAGGTTCATGATTTCTATTGATCTCTTTAGGCCCAATGGCCTCTACTATGATCCATAGGGGGTTGTTTAATTCTTATTCTCTATAATTGTGTAGCTCAAATGCCTTGGTTTCCTCATGGTGAATCCAAGAGCATGAGGCTCTTAGCTTAACTTCACCTCAGATATGGATTGGGGATCCATTTTTAGGGGTGAGGCAATGAAAAGGTATGCAAGTAAAACTCACACACATGTTGTTCCCTTTATTCTTCATTGTTTTTCTATCATGTGTCAGTAAAATCCTTAGGGGCGTCCACGCTGAAGGGGATTTTCTTTATCAATCTACCAATTAGTAACTTGTGCCATTGTTCCTTGAGGAAAAGGGTGTAAATTTTGGTTATTTTCATGTAGTTTATCATTTCCTTTGATATCTCTGCCATATTAGAGATGGATTCTTCCATGATTTCCACTTTCTTAGTTTGGCTAGCTAGCTCTTTACTTGTTTTGTCAAGTTCTTATTTTAATGACCTATTCTTACCCTCAACTTTTCTTCTACTATCAATGTTTTGCATTTTCATTATTTAAAACTTCTCTTGAAAATTGTTGAGATGTTTTTCTAGGTCATATGTACTACTCTTTCCTCCAACATCCTTCTCCTTGCTACTCTTTTTTTTCTTTTCTAAGCTCCTCCAATTGAGGTTTCAGCCCTGTCTACCTCTAGTTCACTCAAGATGAGCATCATAGATGGATCTATCTATGGATTTTGTGCCTTCTTCTCTTCTAGTGTCTCTGATGGGATCTTGGTAGTGCTAGTAATGTTCTCCAATTATAATATGGTGGTATACATGGGCGTGATCATTTTGGGGGTTGTTTGAGACCTTGCTCTATCCCTTCTAAAGGTCTGTCCACCCTTTTCTATAGATGGATTCTTCTCTATGATCTTCAAGGGTATTTTTTCTAGGGTACCCATCTTAATAAATGTGGGATTTGTCTCTTTATCTTCATCCTTGCTTTATTTTTTGGTATTTTCTTCTTCTTCAGACCTCTTCCATTCCATCTTTCTTATTTCTCCATATATCCCTCTATGGGCAGTGTTCCTTGAAAATCTKCTGAGAGCCAATAATTTATCTATGTCCATGCTCAAAAAATCCTCCCAAGATACTATAATAGTGTCTCTATATATAATCACAAACTACAATTTTAATGTGGCCATAGTGTGYCAATTCCCCTTCTTTACCCTTATGGACCTTGGAACTCATCTCCCTAAAAGATTGTAGCCAAAAATAAGGGACGTTGACGTTTTCCTMAAATGTTTAGTGAAACATATTTATAACTTGGTGTAAAAAACTTAAATGGTATGCATACAACATACTCAGTCTCCCTTCATAATTTAAATACTTCAGTAAATGATATGTTATCTCATACCAAGGTGCGAGGAGACTTTCCCTCTTGGCTCCATTCTTATTCTCTCGTGGTTCTTCATATCTCAAGAAAAATAATTTCTTGGCATCTGTATCATGTCATATGCCATCCTTATCCTAAGGTAGAACCACAGGGAGGCCTAAAACTCTACTTATTATAGCCTCATTTACTTGGATTTACATTCCTCTTACTGTTGTTATGTATTCCTAGTCCCTGACATTCTTAAAATTGTGTGCAAACTCTAGTGCCACTATGTCATCATATCCTTGCAACCTGTCAAGGTAGACCATCCAATTTGATTTTTTAAATACCTATACTACCTTTGGGTTTTTATATTCCCTAGAGATTTTTGGAGGCTCTATCCTATTAAAACTACCCTCCATATTTCATTTTGATGTCTTCCCTAGGTTTTTTGTAGGATTGAATACATAGAAAACTTCAATATGATAGAAAATTCTTGTAGGAGGGGACATCAAATAGAAGTATATATGTGAAGGGAAAATTCAACAAAACAAGAGGTTCAAGGTTACACAACATTTACTGAATGTAGATGGAGAGAGATATAGGTTGTGGGTATTGAGATTGAAAATGTTGGAAATAAAGAAATGTTAGTTTCGTAGGGTATTGAAAATAATATCCCAAATTCAATTTTTTTGTGCTTTTGTAGACCCTACTAATCTAGAACATCCCTCTTACAACAGTGATATTCACCTTTAGTTTTATAAGTATAACCAATCGAAGAAACCACAAAATTTCCAGGTAGGTAGGGTTACAGCTTCCTCTGAAACATATGTTCAAGAAATTATAGAAACCAAGTCTGAGCTTGTTCCACATTTCAATTTTTCATGGAAAAACAAGGTGGAATATTATATTTATGATGAATGGCAGTATAAAGAGTGAAATTTGTTCCCAATTTGACCCCTTTTTAGCACTCTGAGAACAGGGGTGTAGAAAAAATGGTTGAAGCAACTCTGTCCGAGGGGAGTATTGTGGTCATGGATGGAAAAAATATAGAAATAGGTGATGGATATATATATCAAAATAGGTGATGGATATCTACAAGGGTTCCAGTAGCCTACAAAATATTCTTGGACACACACACACACACACACCTATGTGACTAACTTCTCATTTATCCTTCTTATAGCTAATTCCAACTCTAGAAACCCTTAATCCTTGACTTCTCATCTTGAAACTATTGTTTGTAGCATCCCTTATCCTATTTTCCTCCTGCATGGTCTTCGAGACTGTATGTCGTCGCATAATGGTAGTTGGAAGAAATTTTAGGGATTCTTTGTCATGCATGCACAAATTATTGTGATTATTATTTTGGGTGGTATGAGTTCTCTTAATTTTTTATTTCAAAAGGTTGGTGCACACTTGATTCATGACATCCTTGCTAGCAATGTGAATTTTTTCATAAATTCCTTCTCACTTGATTATGTCACCTCTGACCAATTGTAATGGTGTCATTTTATTTTAATCTACTGATAATTTAATTTGCCACCCTAGATAACTCAGTTACCCCACCCCCCTCCCATGTGGAGATTCGAGGCCCACCTCACTAATAAAGGATTTGGTTTTATTGACCATGACTAATCTTGAAAATTGTAATTGATCGATTAATTGAAAATGAGTTTGAAGTATGAGTGGGTGAGGTACCTAGTATAGTTCACTTGATTTGCTTGCATGGAGGATTATTGAAGATGTTAATGAAGTATTGTTGGCTTGTAGATATCCTCATGTGCTTTATCTAATCAATTGAGATGAAAAATAATGATCTTTAATGTCTCTCATAGCTTCTTGTAGGTCTACAAGGGATATTGTAGCACTTTGCTTTCTTGTATAGAGTTGATTGGAGTGCTAAAGATTGGTATGACTATGTGTGTCATGGTCCTTAGAGTGGTCCTATACCCTTGAAACTCAAAAAGTTGAAATTGTGTGCTAGAGGGATGATTCATGTAGCTTCCTATAGAGATTTCTTTGATACATTAACTTGTAGCATATTATCATGAACTATCCTATAGCTTCATGTAGCAATGCAAATTGCCTACTTCATGTAGCTTCTTAGCATTGCATGTTTTTAGTGCACAGTTTTAGATTTTTTGGGTTTTAGAGTATGGGAGTGAATGGTGATGATGGGAAAGGTATGGAATGGGTGGATTTAAAATGTGAAATGAATGGAGTTAACATATAGAGTGATGTGTATTATGGATGAATGTTGCATGACTACTAGGGTTTTTGTATGGAGGATAGGTATGATCGTTGAAATGTTGGAAAGAAGAATGAAATGGAATAGTGGAGCCTTGAAGATTTTGAACATCAGACCTTGATGTGTTCCATAGAACTACAACATTTGTTTGATATTGTTTCCATGTAAAAGTTTTTATTTTACCTTTGAGAATGATAAAAACTGTAATCATTGTAGGTGTGCTTGTTGTTATCAATTTGAATTTTTTGAGTGCCTTTGTTGATGTTGTTGACTATGTCAATGCCTTCATTTCTTTGATGCAACTTTATTTGTGATTAATTATTAGTTTGAAGGAATAATATGGTATCTTTGATGGTGATGAGTAAGGTTTCTACCTTTTTATGCTAAAATTATGGAGTATACAGAGTTTATACAATACATATACAGGCCTAGAATATTGTTGTTGTGGACAAAAAGTCACTATATATACTTATTGTGCATGTTGTAGATTGTTGAGGAAGGTGGTCACTCAATATTTGATGCTCTTTGTGATGCTTTGTATGACACATAATCTGGTTCAGATAGTATTGATACAAGATAATTATATTGCTAATTTTGAACATAAGAAAAATCATTGTTTTGTTATCTTCGACAACATAAAAAAAAAATGCATTGTATTGTTATCTCTGACAACAATAAAAATTCATTGTATTATAGTGGAAACACAAAGTTATTTTTCAAGATGTATGATGAAGATGAAGATGGTAATTGTGGTGTTGGTGCAAGTATGTTTTGTATGGTGTAGTGGAGTTTTGATGTGAATTTTTAAGTGGGAAATGATGTTGTTGTTGTTGTTGATGATGATGATGATGATGATGATTATGATGATGAAATGGAGGATATGAAGGTAGTGTGAAATGGAGGATAAGTAATGGAGTATGATGATGATGATGATGATGATGATGGGATTTGCAAATGGAACTTGCAACAATAGGTCCGATGTTTCTTTTTTATGCCTTTGTCATGGTTGTATACTAATCCTTTCTTTGTTTTGTTGTTGTAGTTGTTCTTGATTGATTTATCCCTCAATATAATCTAAGGCTAAATATTCTTCATGGGATTATTCCTAGTTCAGTTCATTTCCTATATACCTGAAATACTTATGAACCAATGTTATTTTTTTTTATCTTTTTCTTCTTTTTTATTCTTATCAAGGAACTGGTGCCATTTCTAGTTTTCACCAATGCTCTTCCCCACCAATCCTATTAGGGTTTCATGGTGGGGAATAACTTATGACAAACCTAAGGCTTCCCCCATGGAGGTTTTCATCCAAATCTTTGTCCTAGGTGCCTTAGATAGGTTTTCACTTGGGAATTTTTATTGTTTTCTTCTCCTTTTTTTCTCTTTTTTCTCCTTTAATTTTATTTTTTCTTCTTTGATATTTTTTTGACATTAGGATGGGTTGAGAGAATTGTTTCTCTCAACCACATCTATATTTTGAGATTTTATTGTGGCTATGAACTCTTCCTTTGATAGAGGCTTGTTGTACATCTTGAGCCTATAGTAATTGACTAGGCGAAGGATGTTCTCCTTATCTATTTTCCTAAATTTAATTGAGCCATTAACATAACATGTATAAATCATTTAAGGGACCAACTATTTGGTTCATTGCTTTACTTTGAAATATGTGAATCTTGGATCATAGAGAAGTTCCCAAACCCCTTCCTTGAAGCTTCTTAGCTTGATTATCTTGTCATTCCATATTTTTCTTTTTAGATGCACCATCTCTATGTGGAACAAGGCTTGTTTTTTGAACTCATACAAGGAATTCAACTAATACAAACTTTCCTTTTGGAATAATGAGAGGTATAGGTTTAGTCTAGGATATATTCTTAGTCTGGCAACTTCAAAATCAATAGGGAACATAGATTTTTTTCCATATACTATTTCATAGGGGGTGAACCTTATGGTAGTCTTCGAAGTTGTGTTATATTCCCATACAAATTCAATCGGCTTATTTTCCCAATATTTCTTATGCATGCTAACTATCTTGGTGATGATGTTTTTCGATTCTCTATTGGTCACCTCTACCTATCCATTTTCTCAAGGATGGAATGTAGTAGACTTTAGGTGGTGTATCTTGTTCAACTACATGATCTATTCAATGAGACTTGAGGTGAACTAGGGACCTTAGTTTGTGACTATCTCCCTTGGGACCCCAAATATTAAAAAGATATTTTCTTGTATAAATAAAGCTACATTTTCTTCTATTGCATTCCTCATTGCCTTCACTTCTACCCATTTTATCAAGTAATCAATGCATATAGGAAATGATTCTTTTGGTTTGAAGGAGGGTCAATGGGCCCTACAAAGGCCAAGCCCAACTTATCAAAAAGGTTCCAATGAGACCTAAGGCTGCAAGGGAATTTCATCTATTTTGGTATTTTTTACCATCCTTTGGCATTCATCACAATGAGATACATAGTGCTAAGCATCCCTATGGAGGGTAGGCCAATAGTATCCAACTTACATTTTTATGTAATTTTTTCTCTTTGTTGCATAATGAACCCCACAGGACTCATCATGACATGCACAGAGGATGTCATGGATTTCATATTGTCTAACACATCTTATCAATATTTGATCATTCCCAATATTGAACAAGTATCCCTTAAGCCAAGTATAGGTGGAACTTTTCCCGATGATTGTGTAGTGCTCTCTATAGGTGAAATGTTTAGGAAACATCCTTGTGGAAAAATAGTTGGCTATGTCAACCAACGATGGGATTTATACTGATATTGCAAAGATATTTTAATCTAGAAAGTTGAAAAATACTACTTCATCATATGTAGTATTGGTTATCCTTGATAAAAAAATATGCAACAACATTTTTTTGGCCATGCTTGTCAAGTATTGTGAGATCAAATTATTGCAGCAAGAAATTCTATCTAATAACTATACCATTAATGTCATCTTTGTTCATCAAATAACTAATGGTAACATGCATGATATGTATTCACAAAGATTGGATATCTAGTCATGTAGGGCTTAAAATTATTAATGGCATAAATAACTATAGGAAATTATTTCTATGTGATAGTATAATTTATCTTTGCACCAGATAAATTTTGATTGACAAAATAAATTACAAATGAAATTTTGTAATCTTTTGGCCTAAACTACCCATAATGCCTTGTTATATGTATTGGATTACTGAGAGGGGGGATGAATCAGTAATAGAGAAATTTAATCCTTTTTAACCATATAATCCAAGTGTTATATTAATGTAGCATTATCATCCAATAAATGTAGAGTAAATAAGCAATGAACAAATGAACAATCATACACATACACACTACACCAATGTTTTATGTGGAAACCCAAAGCGGGAGAAAACCACAGAATGATTTTTCTTATATTTCTTGAAGAATTACATTCATTGGAGGCACCAAATTCCTTTGTTTTCCAGCTGCAACTGGAAGAAGGCTCCAACCCCCTTGTTTCTCAGGCTGCAACCTGAGGGAGGCTCCAACTCCCCTATTCTATGGCTACAACTAGAAGGAGGCTACAAACCCCTATGTTCTCCGGCTACAACTGGAAGGTGGCTACAACCACCTATCCTTGCCTCGTCCAACCACCCTAAAGTAGAAGTAAAATGATGGAACCACTGTCACACTATCACTGTGAGATATACCATTGTAAACTTGTACCAATAAACATGAACCATGCACCAACCTGTACCAAACAACCTGTAATCAACCTATACCATAAAAAAGTGCATCCAACCATGTACCAAGTATGTACCAATCATGTGTCAACTACTCATCAACCATGACTTACCAATATGTACCAACATCATCAACTATACACCTCATGTATGTGCCAACTCATCAACTACTTGTCTCAACCATGTACCCAACATGTACCTTAACCAAAAGCCCTCATCAATTTCATTATCCAAATATGATTTGTAAATTTGTAATAGACCTGGTGTATATGATCACATACCTGCAAACCTTCCTTAACTTTAACAACAAGAGACTAGCATTTTCATCAAACTTTACTAGTCTCACATGACAAGTTTTGGATTAGTCAACAACCCTAACTTGAAATAATCATAACTATGTACCTATAATGAATAAAGATCTGAAAATAAAATACAATTTTCTTTAGTTTGTTTTATGCAATTACTCCAGGTGCCACTACTTGGAACCTCTCAGAAAAGGAGTTATAGCAAAAATGGCATACCTTGATGAATTGTGGATTATTCTAGAGAGCGACCTTGTAGAGCGTGCTCTGCACAAAATATTTTTTGAATCGATCTGAAAATGTTACACAGATTACTACAGACTTTACTATAACCAAAAAAATTGTTCTTAATGAATTTGGATCTGTTATGAAGACGTTATGACGTTTTTACCCAAAACACTTGTTTTAGACTAGTTTTAGGACTAGCCACAAACCCTATTTTCCACGGCGTGTAACTCCAAAAATGCAACGGCCCACAAGCTAAAATGTTTACCATAGATAATTGGATATGTTTCCTCAATGTCCTATCAATTTCACGGCCTGAATCATTCTAAAAAAAAGTTATCGCGAAAATGGCGAGATGACCTGTAAATAACATACCTTATAAAGCATCATCAAAAGAATTTACCCTCCCTTGAATTTCGGCCTTCTTTTCTTCACCATCCCTATGAAATTCGACTTAGATATCCTTTGGTTACCTCAGTCACCTATAGATATTCAATATTCTCAAGTGTGATCTAAAATGAGAGAGCCTTGCCTCTTATTTATACTCTCCAAGTAGCTTCCTTAGAAGCATCTTCTAGGTCACTTTGCCCACTTTCCTTATTTTAGGGTTAACCCACTTCTAATTTCTCCATTATTTTTATTATTTAAATAATTTATTTTGTATTCACTTTGAGTTATAGTACACTCATCACTTCACTTTATTATTTACCTTCTAAAATCTCTTAAACGACTTTGACTACTTTGACCTTTTGGGGCTTCTAGATGACATATGAGGGTCCTCCAACTTCGTAAGGCCATAAATCTCAAATCGTGAGGATTTATGTGACATTCCACATACCACTAGAAATGGCATGACATGTAATATCCATCTAGAATAGTCTTACCTAAAAATATGTCAAAACTCATACCATTATCTATCAAACAAACTTGGGTCCATTACCCAAACTTGGGTTCTCCAACTTCTCATGGCCATAAATATCTAACCGTGAGGATTTATGTGACGTTTCACATACCACCGGAAATAGAATTACATGTAATATCCATATAGAATAGTATTACCTTCAAATATATTAAAAAATCATACCATTATACATGAAACAACCTTGGGTCCATTACCCAAACCTTTGTGCTACTAGAATTCTCTACCGGACTTTCTTCAAGGGTTGACATCAATGAAAACCAACCTTAATCAACAATATCCCCCTTTGGCATTGATGGAAACACTCTGATGCAATACTAAAATCATGTCATGTAATACTGAAGTCATATCACTCATGCTCCCCCTGGAACCATGCCTATGTCCTCTGCATCTCTGTGACCATTTCTCCCCCTGGAGTCATGCATCTATCCTCTGCATCTGATAAATATCCCCCCCTTTGTCATCAATGGAAAAGGTATCTTTCCATCTGGGGCTGCTCCCCCTAACTGAACTGTCTGATCTCCCAACCTAAACTATTCTCTTTATGGTGCTTCCTCGTGTACATCTAAGACATATAATATAAGCATCCAAAAGAATTCATTTTGGAGTAGAAATAACTCTGAGTCTCTAGCGAAGATACTCAAAGGATTCCCATGGAATCAGTTTTGTAAATATGTCTGCCACTTATTCTTTTGTGCCCACATACTCAACTCTGATGTTCTTTTCTTCAACTTGTTCCTGTAGAAAGTGATACTTGATTGGAATGTGCTTCGTCTTGGAGTGCATCACCGAGTTCTTTGATATATTGGAGACACTTGATTATCAAAATATATTGGAATGGGCTCATCATACTCAACCTGTATATCTGTCAGAGTTTGTTTCATCCATAGAACCTATGTACAACATGTTGTTGCTGCAATATACTCTACCTCAGCTATAGATAGAGATATTGATGATCGTTTCTTTCTTAGCCATGATACTAAACACTCACCCAAGTAGAACGTTGCTCCACTGGTGCTTCGTCGGTCATCAATACAACCTGCCCAATATTCATCTGTGTAAGCAATAAGTGTTAGATCCTTTTTTTTTGGATACCATAATCCAAACTCTTTTGTTCCTTTGAGATATCTGAAAATCCTCTTCACTGCTAATACATGTGATTCCTTTGGTGTTGCTTGAAATCATGCCACCTGTCAAAATACTACATTACCTCTGGTCTGGATGTTGTCACATATAGCAGGATACCAATAATTGACCTGTATTGCCTCTGATTTGTAGACTTTGAATCATCATATTTTCTTAACTTGCAATTGGTTTGCATGGGGGTGATAATTGGTTTGCAATCTTCCATTATGAACCTCTTTAGCATTTCTTTGATATACTTGTTTTGAGAAATAAAAATTCCTTGGTTTCTTTGACATATTTGAAGTCCTAGAAAGAAGGATAGTTCTCCAAGTAATGACATTTCAAATTCATTCTTCATATCCTTTGCAAATTTCTGGCTTAACCTGTCATCATCACTACCAAAAATAATATCATCAACATAAACTTTAATTAATAAAATACTGTTTCGACTTACCTTGACGTAGAGATTGTTGTCTGCACTTCCTTTTCTAAACCCTGCCTGTTGTATATATTTATCCAGTCTAGAGTACCATGCTCTAGGAACCTCTTTTAGACCATATAAGGCCTTCTTTAATTTACACACATAATCTATGTTCTCTGACAACTGAAATCCTTCTGGTTGTTCAATGTAGACTTCTTCCTCAAGTTCCCCATTCAGAAAAGATGATTTTACGTCCATCTGATACACTTTAATATTTTTGGATCATGCATAAGCTAAAAGCAATCAGATTGCTTCCATTTTGCAAACTGGGGAAAATGTCTCTTCAAAGTCGATTCCTTCAACCTGTGCATATCCTTTACATACCAATCTAGCTTTGTTCCTTGTAACCTATTCATATTCATTCAATTTATTCTTGTATACCCACTTTGTGTCAATCACATTCTTATCCTTTGGTCTTGGAACCAATTCCCAAGTGTCATTTTTCTCTATTTGATCCAATTCTTCATCCATGGACTTGTTCCAAAATTCATCCTTGTTGGCCTCTTCAAAATAGGTTGGTTCAATCGTAGATGTGAGTGTTAGGTGCGTTTGTTCTGGTGAATGGATTCTTCTTCTAGTATAAACTCATGCGTCTTTGTTTCTGATAATCTGATCTGAAGGATGATTCTTTTGTACTCGTCTACTAGGTTTTTTTGGAGTTACTTGCTGAAATTGCTCTTCTGTTTCTGTTGGATCCTCTTCGTCGTCCCCTTCTTTTTCATCTTTTGTTTCTTCTTCATAAAGTTGTTCGATTGATTCATTTTCCTCTTCCTTTAATTGTTGTCTACCTGTTTCATCAATTGTTACGTTGATGCTTTCCACCACTTTGTTCAATCTCAGGTTGTAACACTTGTATGCTTTTCTTATACTTGAGTAACCAACAAGTACTCATTTTTCCACATGAGATTCAAACTTTCCCATTCTTCCATCTTCTCTTTTGATGTAGCATTTGCTTCCAAAAACTTTGAATCTCTTTACATTTGTTGGTCTTCCTTTCCATAGCTCGTAGGGAGTTTTGTTAGTATTGTGTCTGAGAATTACTATGTTTTGAATGTGAACTACTATAAGCACTGCCTGTGTCCAAAAATTATCTGTCAATTTGGAATCCATTAGCATTGTTCGAGCCATTTCCTATACTGTCATGTTCTTTCTTTCAACAACTTCATTCTGTTGAGGTGTCCCAGTAATAGAGAATTGTCTTTTTATTCCATAATTGATGCAGTAGTCCATAAATTCCTTTGAAGTGAACTCTCCTCCATTATCATATCTCAAGCATTTGATTTTTGTATCCATTTCATTTTCAAGCATTTCATTGTAGATCTTGAAGTTTTCAAAAGATTCTAACTTATTCTTGAGAAATCAAACTGCGGTCATTCTTGTATAATCATCAACTAATAATATAAACTATTTCTCACCTTTTAAGCCCTTTGTGGTAGTTGGTCCAACTAGATCAGTATGCACAATTTCCAGTGGTCTTGTCGTTGAATATTCCTTTGATTTGAACCTAGTCTTTGTTTGCTTTCCTTGTTGACAATGCTTGCATAAAATGTTGGTTAGTTTCGTGATCTGGGGCATTTCTCTGACTGGTTCTCTTTTGTTGACTTTGACAAGGTTATCAAAATGTATGTGACCCATTCTTCGATGCCATAGCCAACTTTCATATTCCTTTCCTAGAAAACACTTTTCATTTTCAATTTCACTTAACACATATATGTTGCTTGAAGTTCTCGCAGCTGTAGCAATCAATTTTTCTGAACCTTCTTTTCTTATCTTGCAATTTTGTGAATTGAAAGTAACGTTATGACCTTGGTCACGCATTTGAATCACACTTAGAATATTATGTTTCATATCTTCTACTAGTAGAACATTTTATGCCTTTGTATTCTTATTCCCAATTCTGACTGTGCCTTTTCCAATGATTTTGGCTGAATCATCATTTCTGAAGGAGACTAATCCATCTCTTTCCTTTCGTAATGTAAGAAACATGTCTCTATAACCTGTCATGTGTTTTGAACACCCACTGTCAACATACCAACCACGTTTCTTCTTCTTAGCTTGTAGAGAAAGTGTGCATTATTCATTGCTATATTGATCCTACTTTATTATCCATGTCCTTTTCTGAGGTTCCTGTCTATGACTGTTGTTATTATGTTGTGGTTCTTTGGCCATGTGTCCAAAATTGTTATATTTGTAACGTTCCACTTCAGTGCTCAAAGATTCAACCCTATTGTAACTTCTTCTCTGTGTTTCACTACGCCTTCTTGGATAACCCCTTTGTGTATGACTTTCAAAGTTGTTTTTGTTCTTGTTGTTAGCTCTGCAATTCACAAATTTATGTCCAAAATTATTACATGCATAAACTAAACCAAAAAACATAGTTTGATACCTGGGAGTTGAAGATCTTCTGAAAGGAGGTACTATTATGAATTCTTCTTCTTCCTGAGGCCTATATGTCGGTTGTTGATTTTGAAATCTGAATCTTCTCGGTGGAGGAGTGTCCTTGTAATCTTCCTTGTATATCTTCCTATCCCCCTTGATTGTTTCTGTAAATCTTTTTGGATATGTTTCTTGCTCTGTTGTTTTGGAGATTTATTCTTTTTCTGTCTGATTGTATCCAAGTTCGGACTTGTCATGATGAGATTTTTTACCAGCTGATAATGTCATCCAAAACTTTTGAGTTGTTCTGCATATTTTTCTTTTGAAGATCCTTTCTTAATGTGGCAATCTCTGCTTCCATATTTCCAATGATCTTGTCTTTTTCTTCTATCTTTTCTTTGAGTGTTTCTTCAATTCTTTTATCTTGTTCTATTTGAACCTTCAAATTTGTGATAATGTTTTCTAGTTATTGAGTGTCTTCTTTCTTGTCTAGTTTTGCTTGTAGTTTCTTGTTTTTCTTCTTTTTTCTTCTGATAACTTCTATGGAACACATTAATTCCTCTCGGTAGTCAACTTCTACCTCTTCAATTTCTTCTTTGTCTTCTTCATATACTTCTTCAACTTCTTTATATTCTTCTTCGGAGTCTTCCTTATCAGAGTCTTCTACTTCCATGAATAGAACTCTTTTTGTCTCACTGTCACTGACTTCATCTTTATCTGACGATGATATGTCTTCTTTGGTGCATAAGATTTTCTTGAAAAAATTATTTGTGTTTATTTTGACTTTATATGTTTATTTGCCTTATGAGTAACTTTTATCATCTCTCTTTTTCTTATAAGGACATTTGTTATCAAAATGACCAATACCATCACAATTAAATTAAATTAAAGGAAGATTACCTCTATACCTATTGTTGGTTCCCTTTTTCAGTGGTGGCACAAGGGCAGACCCAGGGTTTAACGTTCAAGAGTGCACAAAAAAACCCTAAATACTGACCCTTTCGACAACACCTGAGAAGCAAATGAAGTCTCACTCGAGGTAGAGGCAGGGATGGTTGCAGGACTCATATGTATGCAACCTTAGCTGAGACATTGATCTGTGATTACAACACCTTAACAGTCGATCACTTAGTAGTTACAGTTCACCAGTATCTACTTCGTAGATAAAACCCTAATTACAGAGCATCACATTATTCACCCAAATCTATCATATTCAAGCAGTGGTTCACCCCTAGCCTGGGGCTACGTCCACCAACTCTTCTTCTTATTTATTGTCTTATGACAATCATTTACATGTACAAAGCCACAAAATCCTACTCTGCATGGGGAAGGAGATGTAAATCTTAACCTTGTACAATATCTACTGCAAACAAATATTCAAAAAAGAACAGAAAAGATACAATGGAAAATACAAACATTACACAGAGATTTTTCCCCTAGAAACCCAAACCGGGAAAACCAGCATATTCTATATTCATTCATAGTGTTACATTGTTTACAATACAATATACATATAGGAGCCAGAAGCATCCAAAACCCTAACCCAATGACCTGGATTATTCCAAAACCCTAATTCCTTAACCGAAAATAGAAAACCATCGGCAAAAACCATATGCCGAAAAACCACCTAAATACATGACATGTTTCCTGAGGTAAGTGTCATGTTTCCCGAGGTAGGTGTAACTACTACTCGTGCAAAGAATATAACACATACCCAACATCCTCCCACTTGTTGTTTTCTTTGCATACATGGGGTTACAGGGTTACATAGTCAAAAAACCAGGGAAGCAATGCCCATGGATCCTCTACACCAAGAGAACTTCTCAATGCTCACAGATTTTGTTAATGAGTCTGCGACATTCTTCAAAGTGTCCACCTTCATCAGTGATACTTTATTTTCTTCAATCATGTCTCTCACAAAGTGATATTGAACATCAATGTGCTTTTTCTTTGAATGATAACCATGGTTCTTCACAAGAAAAATTGCACTCTGACTATCACACTCTATCCTTATAGCTTGTTGTACCAACCCAATACCTGAATACAACTTTTGTAACCATACTGCTTCCTTACTTTCATGAGTGGCTACCATGTATTCAGATTCTGTAGTTGAAAGTGCCACTATAGCCTGTCTTTTTCTCCTCCAACTTATTGCTCCTCCAAACAGGTTAAACACATACCCTCTTGTAGATCTCCTATGATCCAAATCTCCAGCCCAGTCTACATCCACAAATCCATGTATATCGACCACTCTGTCCAATCCTGGTCTTCCTTCATAGCATAATCCATAGCTAGAAGTGCCACGCAAATACTTGAAAACCCTTTTTACTGTTGTCCAATGCTCCTACCCTGGTTTTGACATATACCTGCTCAAAACTCCCACTGCATGTGCAATGTTCGGTCTAGTACAAACCATTGCATACATCAAACTGCCAACTGCACTCGCATATGGAACATGAGACATGTCCTCCTCTTCTTCATGTGTCTTGGGACACTGATCTGCAAATAACTTTACACCAACAGGAATAGGAACCTTGACCAGTTTACATTCCTGCATATTAAACCTCTGCAATATTGTCTCGACATATTTTCTCTAATTTAACCAGAGTTTCCTTTTTTTTCGATCTCTTTTAATTTCCATGCCCAAAATGAAATTTGAAGCACCAATATCCTTCATGTCGAATTTAGAGGACAACTGAGTTTTCACATCCTGGATAATCTCCTTGTTGTTTCCTATCAACAACATGTCATCCACATACAATACCAAATAAATCAAATGATCGCCAATTAATTTAGAATACACATAGTGATCCTCTTTGCTTCTTTTGAAGCCAAGTCCCAGCATATAAGTATCAAATGTTTGATACCACATCCTTGGTGATTGTTTTAAACCATACAGGGACTTTTTCAGGTTGCATACTAGCTCCTTCTTTCCTTTCACAACATAACCTTATGGTTGCTTCATAAAGATTTCTTCTTCCAGATCCCCATGCAGGAATGTTGTCTTCACATCCATCTGTTCTACTTCAAAATAAAATGCAGTAGCAACATATAACATAAATCTTATAGAGGTTAACTTGGCAACACGAGAAAAAATCTCACCAAAATCAATTCCCTCAACCTGGGAATAACCCTTTGCTACTGATCGAGCTTTGTATTTCTCCACTTTTCCTTCTGCATTCAACTTCTTTTTAAATACCCATTTGCTGCCAATGAGCTTTCTTCCAATTGGAAACTCCACTATATACCAAGCCTCATTCTTATCCAAAGATTCCATTTCTTCTTCCATGGCCCTTTTCTAGAGATTTCCATCCTCTGAATCCACTGCCTCCCTGACAATTCTAGGATCATCATCAGTAATAGACAAAGCAAAATTTGAACGAAAAATAGATGGACTATACCTTTCTGGTAGTCTTCTTTCTCGATCTGATCTCCTCAATATTGGAGTATGAGGATCTTCTTCTTCTGATTCATGTTCTTCTGTAGAGTCTGATTCATCATCCTTTAAATCAAACTCTATCTTCTCTGGTTCTTCCTNTTCTGGGTTCCAAAGCTTATAACCTTTGAGACCATCTTTATATCCAATAAAGATACATTTTTCAGCCTTCTTATCCAGCTTACTCATGTTTTCCTTTAGAACATGAACATATGCATTGCAGCCAAATAACTTAAGATGTGTGAGAGAAGGTTACTTACCAATCCATACCTCTTGTGGAGTCTTGTCACCTAATGCTTATGAGGGTGATCTGTTGACCAGATAACATGCAGTACCCACTGCCTCTGCCCAGAATTCTTGTCGTAACCCAACACCATTGAGCATGCACCTTGATTTTTCCATCAACGTCATGTTCATACTTTATGCAACTCCATTCTGCTAAGGTGTATATGGAGTAGTCTTATACCTTTCTATACCGCACTTCTTACAAAATTCTTCAAATTCGTTCCCGCAAAACTCTCCACCATTATCTGTCCTTAACACCTTAATTATTTTTTCTGTTTGATTCTCAACAAGAGCCTTAAACTCTTTAAACCTGTCAAAGACTTCAGATTTCTTCCTGAGGAAATATATCCAAGTTTTCCTCAAGAAGTCATCTATAAATGAGACATAGTACACAGATTTTCCCAATGATGGGACCAACACAGGTCCAAAAACATCACTGTGAACTATTTGTAAAATTCCTTCTACCCTCATTGCACCAGAGGGGAATCTTACCCGATTCTGCTTCCCATATAGACAATGTTCACAGAAATCAAAATCCAGAGAGCAGTTAGACATACCTTCAACCATACCTTTACCATGTAGTTGTTGAAGACCCTTCTCTCCGATATGCCCCAGTCTTTGATGCCACAACATAACCTTTTCTCTAGAGATTGTAGGAGTTCTTTCTTCTTCAACTCCAATATCAGGAAAAATGGAGCTATTACACCCATCGCTAATAGTTCTTCCTAGCATATTATATAGAGTTCCAAACCGAACTCCCTTCATCAACACCATTTCTCCTCAAACCATCCTGCAAGTTCCCTTTTCAAAAATTGTTTTTACCCCTGCATCTTCCATTTTGCTTACATAAATCAAATTTCTGGCCATACCTGGGATGTGTAGAATGTTAATGTTTATGCCATTATTATAGTTCTTTGCATTTCAATAAATAATAGCAACATAAGAACAAGATCACTGAGAAATACACATCCACAAGAGACACAACATTTATCCTGGGAAACCCTCTAGGGGAAGAAAACCCAGCAAAAACTTCCTTATCATAAATATCTTATACAATGTTCAAGAGATAACTCAAACCAATACAGATAGTCCTCCCCAAGAGATGTTCCACTCTTCTTCTCCTCTCTCTAACTGGTAATTGCAGCTTCCCTCATAAGATAATGAGCAAGTGAGTTGTGTGTTTGAAGTGAGGCGCTAGCCTCTTATTTATACAAGATTGGCACGTGTGAAAGGTCACAACTGGCAGGGCCGTCCTCTCACTCTGGGTGGGTAAACCCACCTTTAATTAATTCTGGGTCTTCCATAATAACTGCTGGGGCCGACTTCTTATTCTGCCCTTTGTAATTGTTCAATGACCAATCCGCAAAAGGGGATTTGGTCCTTATACAATTACCGACATGATTAATCTACAATGGGGATTAATCCAATAAAAATAATAATAATGACATGATTAATCCACAATGGGGATTTAATCCAATAATAATAAGAATGTTCTTCGCAGTTACATTATTTCAACACTCCCCCTTAACAAGAAGGGTATTCTTCATCAGCATCAGGCGAGAGAGGTCTGCATCATTAGTGGCATCTGGAGGACAGTATCATCAATATCATCTTGAAACATTGTCTAGCACATTTACGAGTCATCAGAAGTTTTCTTCATCAGCAACATCATCATTCTCAAAAGAATGTTATCATCATCTGCATCAAATATGTATCAGTAAAAATGATACCTCATCACAGCACTAGGTTGGTACATCACAGTACTACACTAGCTAATTGTCACAGCGGTTAAGATGGTAGCTCAGTGTCAGTCACATCTTGCTTTACGTCTAACAACTAGGTTAGAAGCAAGTAATATCATCATCTCGCTTTACGTCTAACAACTAGGTTAGAAGCGAGGAATCATAGCGTCATGCTTTACATCTAACAACGAGGTTAGAAGCATGACTCATCTTGCTTTACATCTAACAACGAGGTTAGAAGCAAGGAACACATCAACATCTCGCTTTACGTCTAACAACGAGGTCATAAGCAAGGAATCATCTTTCTTTACATCTAACAACTAGGTCAGAAGCAAGGAATCAACGACGTCATGCTTTACGTCTAACAACTAGGTCAGAAGCATGACTCATCTTGCTTTACATCTAACAGCGAGGTTAGAAGAAAGGATCACACAGCGTCATGCTTTACGTCTAACAGCGAGGTCAGAAGCATGACTCATCTTGCTTTATGTCTAACAGCAAGGTTAGAAGCAATGATCACACAACGTCATGCTTTACGTCTAACAACGAGGTCAGAAGCATGACTCATCTTGCTTTATGTCTAACAGCGAGGTCAGAAGAAAGGATCACACAGTGTCATGCTTTACATCTAACAGCGAGGTTAGAAGCATGACTCATCTTGCTTTACGTCTAACAGCGAGGTCAGAAGCAAGGATCACACAGCGTCATGCTTTACGTCTAACAACGAGGTCAGAAGCATGATTCATCTTGCTTTACGTCTAACAACGAGGTCAAAAGCAAGGAATACATCTACTCCCCCTTTCAGGGAGGGTCCTTTCGGACAATACCAAGCTTATCCTGAAAGTGTTCAAACTTTACACGATATAGAGGCTTAGTCAACACGTCAGCAACCTGTTCATCCGTGCTAATGTATTGGAGCTTCAAGACTCCTCTCTGTACCATGTCGCGAATGAAATGATAGCGGATCTCTATGTGCTTCGACCTATCGTGGAACACAGGATTCTCTGTCATTTTAATGCAGCTTTGATTGTCACATAGAATCGCGGTTACTCTCATCTCCAAATCAAATAGGCCTATCAGCAACTTTCGAAGCCATATAGCTTCGCAGCTAGCAGAACATGCGGCAATGTACTCTGCTTCCACTGTGCTGAGAGCAATACTAGATTTCTTCCTACTCTGCCACGAGATCATAGCTGATCCCAAACTGAAACAATATCTGGAAGTGCTTTTTCTGTCAGCAACACTTCCTTCCCAATCTGCATCAGTATATCCACTCAATGTGAAGTCATGATCTCCATCATAGTTGAGACCATAATCCACTGTACCTTTAAGGTACCTAATCACTTGTTTTGCAACCACTAGGTGAACACGTCTGGGCTCTACCAGAAACTGACTCAAGGTGTTCACTGCAAAATAGATGTCTGGTCTGGTGTTCGTCAGGTACATCAACGATCCAATAATTTGTCTGTACAGAGTGGCATCTATCAAATCTGACGAAGTATCGACCAACAGCTTCAGCTTTGCTTCCATGGGAGTATTCATGGACTTGCATTCTAGCATGTCGAATCTCTTTAAGATTTCGACCGTGTACTTCCCTTGGTTAAGGAAGATCCTTTCTGGACTCTACCATACCTCAAGACCTAAGAAGTAATGCATTAGGCCAAGGTCTTTCCTTTCAAATTCTGCAGCAAGTCTCTTTTTACATTCAGCGATGAGCTTTTCTTCTCCAGTTAAGAATAAGGCATCCACATATAGCAGTAAGATTACTAGCTCATTATCCATAATTTTGAAGTAGAGATTTGAGTCTGCTTTACTCTTGGTAAAGCCTAAGCTCATCAAGAAACTGTCTATACGGCCATACCAAGCTCTGGGAGCTTGCTTCAATCCGTATAAGGCTTTCTTCAATTGGCAGACATGAGACTTCATGTCTTCAACCTCAAATCCTTGGGGTTTCTCTATATAAACTTCCTCTTCGATAACACCATTCAGGAAAGTTGTCTTCACGTCCATCTGGTGCAACTTCCATTTCATCTTGGCAGCAAAAGCTATAATGGTTTTGATCGAAGTGTATTTGGCCACAGGAGCAAATGTATCTTCATAGTCAATACCTTCCTTCTGGGAAAAGCCACGAGCGACAAATCTTGCTTTATATTTCTCAATACTTCCATCAGCAACATGTTTTATTTTGAAGAGCCATCTGTAGGATACCCCATCTTTATTCTTCGATCTGGGAACTATTTCCCATACTTCTTTCTTCATTATGAATTGGTATTCCTCTGTCATGGCATCTTCCCATTCCTTCTTTTGAATGGCTTCTTCAAAGCAGGTAGGCTCTTCATCTAGTAGATTACACATCAAAGTCGTGTCACTAGAGAATGGCTTTGGTCTTTTCACCTGTCTCGAGGT
>JASDQU010739382.1:332299-347589 GCA_032191745.1 Picea mariana | reverse complement strand
AGTCTCTCTGAGGCACTATTCAGTTCCTGTACATATTGTTTCTTCTTCCTTCTGCTACTTCTGGGTGCATTATACTCCTCATGGGTAACTATCAGGCTTCCAATGAGGTTTGGGTCAGACAATTCTACCTTATCGACTGGTATAAGGAACTATGTGGGCCATTCCTTAGTGATTTCTTCCAGGTCATCCTCGGTGAGCTTATAGTATGAATGAAGCTCTTATTTATTCTCATTTGTGCACGCGGTGATATATATGAAATGCCTATCTACGTGAAACTTCATAAGGGGTCTGAACCTATCCAGAGTGTTCAATGTCATCTGGGGGAATGATTTGATAACCCTTTTCAGCTACAGGTAGTAGGTATGGAATACTGCATTTGAATGCCACTATTTTCCCATGTCGCTCGAGTACCAGAGCATGGTGAACTTCACAACAAGTGGTTCAAATGGCTCAATGTCCTGGAAGGTCACACCTTCTGGAATCTCCTAATATGTAAACATGATGAGGATCAACAACTAGATAAAGTGGAACTCATAGCCCTGATCATGAGCTTCATGGTAATCAAAATCTAGTTGGTTGACTAAGTAATTTTCCCAGTTCATCTGTAATCCCTCCACACACTTTCTTGCAAGGTCAACTACAAACCCTGTGACCTGCGTGGGTCTATTCTTTTAGACTAGCTTACCAACAATCAACTGGAAAGCAAGTTGCACTGCACCGTTCTAAATGGAGACTACCTATTAGCCTCACGTCCCCTTCTCTACATCGCCATAAATGTCTTTAATCCTTTGTGCTAGTGTGCGATCTGCAGCCTTCCCTGGGTAAAACTCTTCCTTTGTGCTAGTGATCTTATGGATCAACACTGAATTGATGGTAATATGCCTGTCTAACCATAAATAATCGTCGTGGAAGCACGAAAACAAGATCCTAACACACGCGTCAACCTTCTGGTGCCTTCCAAAGTGTGGAATTTTCATGACGTTAAGGATAGTGGACTGCGCGTTGTTCATGGTCCATGGATGGGGAATGATCTTCGATCTATTTCCCTTCGTCTTAGTCAAGTACTTGTGAGGCACGAGCATGCCGTAGGTCTTGCGGTCCCCTAGATTATAGTCAATGATCTTCAAGGTTGGAATCCTCTCCAACTGTGGTCTGATTGCGTGTATCCCCTTTGGGAGGTACACTGTGATGTCTGAGTAGTCGAAGTCCCTCGGGACACTATCACGATTCACCGCGTCGGATAAAGGCGGTATGTAATCGGGAAGAACAGACCAGATTAACTTCGCATTCGCTAAGTCATCTCTGTGCTTGGTTCTTTTCTCATTTGCAACACAGGATGGTCTGGATCCGCGAGCAGTTGGCACGGAGGCTTGCACTCGTCGCGTCAATGAAGCTTGAACTCATGTGGACATCACTCTCTCTGCCATAAGGTCGATCATAACTTGTTCGATGAATTTCTCTATGGTGTTGAGCTTGTCCGACATGCACGCTTAGCTAAGATAACTCAGTTGAATGAATGAGTGCTTAGAGAAATAGAACATGTGTCGATCTCAATAAAGACAGTGTGGTAGCAATGAGTTATCTTGTTGGCTGTGATACAATTCACAAAAGTGTTCTCGATGCAACAGTCAACAGAATAAGTAGACAACGATGTAACGGGTCTTCTCCAATGGACAAGAGGCATTCATCAATGTAGTTATGTCTATTACGGTGTGGTCCCAATGGTCTGATGGTGAGATTTCTAGTCATAACTGTTGTTCTAGCTGTTCGGGGCATTGGTCTAATGGTTATAATTATTTCTATGGCTATATTTCTTCGCCATGGCGAAGTTCCATGTTGTGTTGTTTTGATATCACGATAAAGCTCCAGTTTTTCAAATCTTCCTTCTGCGAAGTCCCTCTTGGAACATTCTACAGCTTTTCTATCTTTGCTCTCTTCTTACTGAGTTTTCTAGCCTTCTTCCCTCTGATCTTCTTCTCAGTATTCCTCTTTCCATTTTGATTCTTATCTCCTTTTATCATAGTAACTTCGCGCTATTGAGATTCTTTCGTAGGGTTCAAGGGAAATACTTATTCTCTGTCTGGGGTAGGTGCTTCGTTCTTCTGTGAGTCTTCTTGTGTTCTTTCAACTTCGACATCCAGGTTTCTGGTTCTGAAAAAATTTGATCTGTTCTCCTATTATTCAATCAAGTGTGCTATCCTCTTCGTCATGAAGTCTCTTATTTCTCGCTTCTTTTTTTCTAAGTCTTCCTCTTCCTTTCTTCTGGTATGATTTATCTCAATCCAGGGTTTTCCTAATAACATAAAAAATGGGGCATTGTTCTCAACAAAATTAACAACCTCAAATTCTTCCTCTGTCGAAGTTCCATGAGCACTCATAGATGTCTGGGTAAGTCTTCCACATAGGGTTATCAATTTTCCTCTAAATAATCTTATTCCTCCTAATGAAGGAATCATAGCAAGCTTTCCAAAAATTTCCCAAGTTCTTTCTATCGTGATATTCACCTATGTTTCCTCATCCAGAATACAGTCAATGTCAAAGTATCCTATTCTTGTTTCTATGCACACTTTTTATTTGAAGATCTCTAACAAGTTGATATTTCGGTGATCATTCAGAGTTTCTTTCATTTGCAGTAATACAGTCTCTGATTGTTTCTGGGGTTCTGTCATGGTTTTAGTTTCTTGACCTTTCTCGGGGTTTGCTTGTCTCATATTCATTCTTTCAACCTTAGCAATCATTCTAGGGCAATCCAAAACTTCATTATCCATAGCTTGAAAACAAAGACAACTAGGTATTTTTCTAGGGCATTCCTTAGCAAGATGTCTCGGTCTTCTGCAATTATAACAAAGGGTTAATATTCTTTTTCTTTGAAATGATCCCCAGCCTTTCCTGTACTGCGTACTAGGGTCATAGTAGCTAACCTGCAAAAAATTCTTTCTACGTTCTTACATCCATTTGTTAGTCCAAACATTCTTTCTATCCATAGGAATAACATATATTTCATTATTTATATCATATCTACTCATCTCAAACCTTCTCTCATCTAGTTATTCCCTACTTTTCAAGCTAGGACAAAATTTATCAAACATACCTAGATCCATACTTTTGAAACAAAAAAATCCACTTATCTTTCCTTTTCAATCAAAAATTTTCATTGTTCTTACCTATAACAAAGCACAAAGCCTTCAGATCTTACCTCTTTTCTTCTAATCTAACTTCTCTTCTTAGCACAGAGCTTCACAAGTCAAGTAGAATATTGTGCACTAGGGAAACAGATCTTCACACAAATCTTTCTCGTTTCTGTTAGTTCCCAGCAATCACAGTTTCAGGTCGGATACTGCGCACTTCAGTAGTAGATATACACACAAAGCTTCTCTTTTTCTTTACTTCAGTTCCCAGAAATCACAGTTTCAGGTCCCAGCAACAGAACCATTTCTTGGCACAGCAGCAAACCCAGGGTTCAACGCTTAAGAGAGCACCAACAAAACCCTAACTACCGGCCTTTTCGGCAACAACTGCAAAGCAGATGAAGTATCACCCGAGGTAGAGGCAGGGGTGGTTGCGGGACTTATATGTCTGCAACCTTAGCTGAGACACTGATCTGTGATTACAACACCTTAACAGAGAACTTAGCAGTTACAGTTCACCAGTATCTACTTCACAGATAAAACCCTAGTTACAGAGCATTGCAGTATTCACCCAAATCTAGCATATTCAAGCAGTGGTTCACCCCCAACCTGGGGCTACATCCACCAAATCTTCTTCTTCTTTATTGTCTTCTACCAACCATCTACATGAATAGAGCCACAAAATCCTACTCTACATAGGGCATGAGATCTACGCGCACTCCGCCAGTTCCTCCTCCCTCAAGCTAGGTTACAACACAAAGCCTTTACACAGTCTCTTATAGTCACTTTCACTTAGCCTTGCAAGCGTCACACAGTATGCATGAAGCATTTACAACTATTACTTGCACTTAGCACTTAGCATGACACACTTTCCACTAGCTTACATCGCCTAACTATCTATTTATACATTACAAAAGAGGCCTAAACATGGGTAAACCCATGGGCCGACATCCCCATAACCGTTAGATATCCCAAAACCCAAAAATCCCTAAACAAGGGGCCGAGATGCCGTGATCTCCACTTCGACATGTGCTCCGCCTTCGATAGCTTGTCGAAGTCCCGAAATAGGTCAACCATGACCAAGGATCCTCAAAACTTGGTCAAGGGCCAACATTCAGTCTTTTGACTAATTTGGCCACTTCTTCATCATCTTCTGAGACATCACTATTGTTGCTATGTTCTTCTTTTTGCAATCTCTTTTTCTTTGACTTTTTGGATTCTTTGAAGGATGCTTCTTTTATATCTGGATTTTCCTGTTCAATTCTCATTTCATATGCTGTGAAGATTCCATGTAATTCGTCCATGCTTATTGAGTTTAGATCTGATCTGTCTTCTAGTGCTGATATCTTAGGGTCAAATCTCATCGGAAGAGATCTTAGTACTTTTTGAACAATTACAGATTCTTTAATTTCTTCTCCCAATATTATGATTGCATTTACTATTTCATCAAATCATAAAAAGTAAGCTGCAATGTTCCTTCATCTTAAGTTGTTTGAACTGACCTCTGTAAGTTTGAAGCTTTGATGCTTTGACTTTTGAATCTCCTTCATAAATATTTTGAAGTTTGTCCCAAATCTCTTTAGCGGATTTACAATGTGAAACTTTGGTGAATAACGTTTCACTGAGACCATTCAGAAGTGCATTTTTGGCTTTGGAATTATTCTGACCGAGTTTCACTGCTTTGTCATTTGTTGGCGGAACTACTGGTGCTGTGTATCCATCTACAATTGATTTCCAAATTTCAAATCTTTGTGCCTGTATATATGTTTTCATCCTTATGATCCAAAATGCATACTTTTGTCCATTGAACAGTGGTATTCCATTTTTATACAAGTTTTTTCTCTCCATGATCTACCTTTCAACGATTAAACTAATTTCTGAAGGAACCTGCTCTAATACCAATTGTTGGATTACTGAGAGGGGGGGTGAATCAATAATAGAGAAATTTAATCCTTTTTAACCATATAATACAAGTGTTATATCAATGTAGACTTATCATCCAATAACTGTAGATTAAATAAGAAATGAAAAAATGAACAATGATACACATACATAGTACACCAGTGCTTTACATCGAAACCCAAAGAGGGAGAAAACCACAAAATGATTTTCCTTATATGTCTTGAAGAATTACATTCATTGGAAGCACCAACTTCATTTGTTTTCCAACTACAACTGGAAGGAGGCTCCAAATCCCTTGTTTCTCAAGCTACAACCTGAGGAAATCTCCAACTCCCCTATTTTTCGGCTACAACCCCCTATGTTTTCCGGCTACAACCACCTGTCCTTGCCCCGTCCAACCGCCCTGAAGTAGAAGTAGAATGATGGAAACATTGTCACACTATCACTGTGAGATATATTGTTATAAACCTGAACCATGCATCAACCTGTACCTCAACCTATAATCAACCTATACCATAAACAAGTGCATCAACCATGCACCAACCTATACCAAAAAACCTGTAATCAACCTGTACCATAAACAAGTGCATCCGACCATGTACGAAGTATGTACCAATCATGTGTCAACTATGACTCATCAACTATAACTCATCAATATGTACCAACATCATCAATTATACACCTCATGTATGTGCGAACTCATCAACTACTTGTCTCAACCATGTACCCAACATGTACCTTAACCAAAAGACCTCATCAATTTCATCATCCAAATATTATTTGTAACTCTGTAATATACCCGGTGTATATGATCACATATGTACAAACCTTCCTTAACTTTAACAACAAGAGACTAGCATTTTCATCAAACTTTACTTTAGTCTCACATGACTAGTTTTGGATTAGTCAACAACCCTAACTTGAAATAATCATAACTAGGTACCTGTAATGAATAAAGATATGAAAATAGTACAAAATGTTCTTCAATTTGTTTTATGCAATTCCTCCAGGTGTCACTACTTGGAACCTCTCAGAAAATGAGCTATAGTAAAAATGGCATACCTTGTTGAATTCTGGCTTATTCTAGAGAGCGACCTTGTAGAGCGTTCCCCGCACAGAATATTTGTTGAATTGATCTGAAAATGTTATAAAGAATAATAAAACCTTTAATCTAACCAACGCATTTGGTATTACTGAATCTATATCTGTTATGAATAAGTTATGACATTTTTACCCGAAACACCTGTTTAAGACTAGTTTCAGGACTAGCCACAAACCCTATTTTCCATAGAGTGTAACTCCAAAAATAAAACAACCCAGAATCTGAAATTGTTACCACAGATACTTGGATATTTTTCCTCAATGGGATATCAATTTCACGGTCTTAATCACTCTAGAAAAAAATTTATTGCAAAAATTTTGAGATGACTTGTAAACAACATACCTTAGAAAGCATCATCAAAAGAATTTATCCTCCCTTGAATTCTGGCCTTCTTTTCTTCACCTTCCCTCTGAAATTAGGCTTAGATATCCTTTGGTTACCCCAGTCACCTATAGTTATTCAATATGCTCAAGTGTGATGTAAAATGAGAGAGCCTTGTCTCCTTTGGTTGATGAAGCATAATAGCTCCACATTCTCTTCATTCCCCTGATAAGTATCTTTGAGACCTAGTAAGGAAGGACACTTTTTAGTTGGATGTGGGTATTAATAATTATAGAAAATTATACATTATTGAGTGGGAATTCATTTGTAGTATGTTTCTTTGTGAATCTATGACAAAAAATGGATACAACCCTTTTTTCTTCTTCTTTCTTTTTCTTTATCTGTGATGTTTCCATCTACATTGCTAGTGAGTGAAAAATATCAATTTTCATATCTTCTAGTAAACCTCCTAATTCATTCTCAGTGAGAGTCATATATTTAGATGATTGTTATACCATACTCTTGTTAT
Source organism: Picea mariana (assembly GCA_032191745.1). Lineage (NCBI taxonomy): Eukaryota > Viridiplantae > Streptophyta > Pinopsida > Pinales > Pinaceae > Picea > Picea mariana. Next base: position 340,607 of record JASDQU010739382.1, on the reverse strand, counting down.
TCCTACCCTTTTACCTTGTAGATTTGCAGTAATTTTTTAATACTTGCTTGTTGTCTTCACACTCTAGCTAGAATATGTCTCCATTTGCAAGGAGATGCAATGTCTCTGTGATTTCCTTTCTTACCCCTCTAAGTAAAAAAAGTTTGAGTGATTTTTCATCCAATGTGAAACTATAATAACTCTTATAGCTAAGTTGGAAGCTCTCCTCATAGTGTTCCAATGATTCATTTTTTCCTTGGATCATCATGAAGATCCCATCTGTTATGTCCCTAGCCTTGTAGTATTCCCTGTATTTGTTAATGAAGGTTTACTTCATTTGGTACTAGCTACTGACGTTCTTTCCTTCTAGGTTCATTAACCATATCAAGGTTAATTCCTTCAATGTAGAGAGAAAGAGATTGAGTTTTTAATCATATAGTGTATAGTCATAAGTGTTGCAAAAAAATTCAAACTAAAAAGGAAAGTGTCGGGGTTTTCTAAAGTAAGGAAATGAAAATGAGGAAGAGAATAAGGATTAATATTTTTCATATTAGTTTCCCCTTCATTTTCCCTAATGGGAAACTCAAATATTTTAGGTTGGTCTCCATAATCAACCATTGTATGGTGATATGGGGATACTCCTCCTTCTTCTAAGGAATATACAAAATCTCCTACTCCTATTGGGGGTAAGTCCCCAAATTCTTCAATGATTATTTTCATGTTTGTCTCACAATCAACTCAATATTGTTCTTGGTTGATTGAACCAATATTAATACTGGGGTATTTTGGTAAAAAACTTCCAAACCTATCTCTAGGTTGCGGCATGCAATCTAATGATGCATTTTTCTTTTATTTTATTAACAAAAATTATGAAATGCAAGCAATCTAATGCTATTTGTTTTCTTTTTTTTGACAAAATGTACACATTTTTTAGTACCTCCCCAACAATGGCACCAAAAAGTGATGGGCCAAGAAATTGCAACAAGGATGTTGAACTCCTCAACATGTAACTTTAGATTGTAAACCCATGGATGTACTTATTTAATGAGGTACTATGCAATATGTGTGAAAACTACATAAAGAAACATGTCTAAGAAGGAGGAGACATGTTAACCCTAGGAATTTAAGGACTACTTCATCAATGGAAAGGTTTAAAAGTACTAAACAAGAATAAAAGGAACACAGCAAAATGAATATAGGAACTACAGCAAAATGAAAGGAATGTTATAGTTATATAGAGGTTCCTTGTTCATCCTTGAGTGGGAACTACCAAGGCTTCTATAGATAGGGAACCAAAAATGACTACCAAAAGTAAGAAATATGAAAGTAAACTTTTTGCATTATAATATTAATCCATGGTAGAAATACATCCTCAAAGAGTTTGAAATCCTTATCTCTAGAAGAGTTCCTAAGTCTAAAAAATCACTAAGACTTGACAAGGATATTCCCTATATCCTATTTATGAAAAAATATTACAACAATCATCCCTTGATTGAAGAGATCATGTCCTTAGGATACCTATAATTAGGGGGCTATGTTCTAGGAATCAAATCCATTTCCATATTGACCTTTCTCAATTAGCAATTCGAATGGATATGATGTTAGATTTGGTTCCTTGGGTAATTGAAATCTTATCAAACCTTGGATGTTGATGAGTGGATACAATCTCCCTTTTCTCTCATGCAATTTTGGTGAAAATTATCCTTGAACTTTGACCTTCTTGAGCCATAGGTTAGTATAGCATTAGGATAAAAATCATAACTAAACTAGGATAAAACACACACTCAATCATACAAATCATTTCATTAACAACACATTACATGAAAAACAACATAATTGCATTAATCATCATTAAAAGAGGTCTCATGGAGTACAAAGGTGATCATAATATCTCAAAAATGGGCCTCATGATACAACAATTGGGACTCCTACCACAAAGGATGGTGCAAATTCTATGGGAAGGGGAATGTAACACCCCAATTTTTACCCCCATACTAGTATTGAAAATATGTACATGATGAATGGATGTCAGCTAATAAATATGATTTTCAACTGAACATTGAATGTTAACATACACACATCATATGCTATTGAAGAGGAAGGACAAAGGCCTGCTATGATTTCACAAGTGGGGAAATGCAATGGGATTATAAGAGGTTTAAGGGGGTAAGGGGGAAATACATTGGCTAATGATATATCCTAATAATTAGAACCTTTGATTATTAAACTTTATTATTGTTATTCTATTTTTTGTTGTATCCTATATTTTTGGATTAATTGCATGAAAGAGGTACGTGGGATTTGGAGATAAAAAGGTGAATCATGGGATTCTCATGAAACATGTGGAGACTGCATGACATGAAAATATAATATCCAAAATTCATATGTACAATGAGGAATTTGAGCTCTCATTTGGTTGGGGAAATCAAGAGACTTCTCTCTTAACGAACTACCATGAGATTACTACAATCAAATTATACCAAGCTACATCGATGAATTATGAATCAACTATGACTACGTGGAAGAGTAATTATTGTTAATGATAATAATTGAACTACAATTGAGTATCACTGGACTCCCAGTAGTGATATTTCTTAGCCATCCTATATTGGATATGTTATCTCCTAAAATAACACCATCATTTTTGTTAATTTTAGGTGATAGTGAGAACTCTAAAAAATTATTTAGGCTTGTTAGAGAGCCTATTATTTGTAAATAAACTTGAAACAAACATCGGAATTGATTTTCTTAAGCAAAGGGGAGAGTTACAGGTTTCGGTGGTTTAGGAAAACCTGTGAAGAGTTGATTAACCACCGAAAGCCTTGGCTTTCGGTGGTTAAAAGAGAAAAATAAAACTCATTTAACCACCGAAAACATGTCAACGTGGAAAGATCAGGGCCCGTGTTTTCGCATAATCCAGCGCAATAATGGATGGATAACCGCCAAAAATCAAGATAATTGGTGATGTAATGTGGTATGATTGTTCTTGATCGAAGTTTGATGTGTTGTGATACTTGTTAAACCCCATCTATCCATTCGCATTTAAAACCTTGCATACACAGAAACCCCTGATTAGTTCGATCCTCCCTAACTGTTTAAATTCATGTGGCTTTAATAAATTCAAGTTCCAAGAGATATCACCGTGATGATTTCCCATTTAAGTTTATCATTTGAAATCCCTTTGATTTAGGAATCAAATCCTATTTTGTTGTTATTCCTCATCTCTATCTCACAGAAGCTGAGTCATTGCGATTCTCATGCAAATTAATTCGCCACAGATACGTTTTTCGAAAGTTACAGGTTTCAGTGGTTAACAGGCCTAAAATTTGCCTCTCTTAACCACCGAAAGTAGAGCTTTTTGGTTGTTAACAGGCCCAGATTTTTCTCCCTTAACCACCGAAACCTGTTACAAGGCAGCGAAGGGGTATTTTTGCCCAGATTGAAGTTTTTCTCAGTCGAATCTCTTGAAAACTCTTTCTAAAGATAGATATTGAATTATAGGATCCAATCTAAGATCCATTTTTTATGCAAAGGAGTTAGAAGAGGTGTTCAAGTTAATTTGGCACCTATTTTTGGGCAAATATATCATGGTTTTTTCTAAACTTGGAAAATTCGAATTTCATCTTTCTCAAGAGATATCAAACAGCCTTGGAAGGCTTATTTGCACAGGACAGAGGTTCTACATGATCTAAAGACCATAGAATGAGGAGTTGACCTCATTTTGAGGATCTCTTCCTCTCTTTTTGTAAAAATTGTTTTGACCTTCTATCTTTGGCAAATCTGATCCATTTTTATAGGATCTGAATATTTTATTGTAAAGCTATAAAGCTAAAGATATGAGATGAACAAAGGGTTCAATCTTGGATACATTTTGCTACTGTAATAGACTCTTATTTTGATAATAGAATCATAGTCTTCTTTTGCCTTCAATATCAGATTTTTCCATGTACTTCGTCATTCTATACTTTACTTCAGTTTGTCTTAGCTTCTAAGGACTGCCATCTCTTTATTAAGCTCATAAACTTGAATTAAATAACTTCTTGCTATCTTGTATGACCCTGCACACTGTTGTATTTGGTTATCAATGTCAGTATTCTTCATCCCATGTTAAACTATTCTGTCTGATTATTGATTTCTTAAAGCACCGTCTTATTCGAATGCATGATAAGATTGTCCATTTCATTAGTCATTGAGTTGTCCCATTGATCCAAGCATACCTAATTATCATATTCTTAAGTTACCAAGAATCTTTGGCCTTCAACCCCAAAGAGTTTCTTGGAGTGATAACAAATTGGCGCCGTTGCCGGGAAGAGGAGATTGAAGCTCAACTTCCTTGGGACATGACATAGATCCAGCTTTGATGATAGACAAAGCCTGGACATTTTATTGGTTGAAATTTTCTATCTGGCGACTCCATTGAAGAACTGTGGCTTCGAATAGAAGGGCTCATATCAGAGAAAAACAACAGAGGCCACCAGCAACTCCTGTTGCTTATTCAAGAAGATCATTAGAAGAGGAAGAGCTCTACAAAGGCATACTTCCAGAGCAGCAAGGACATCTAGATCAGATATCTCAAGAGGTACTACTTCTTTATTTGTACCTAGAACACCTTCCATCAAGTCTACTTTTGTTGAATCTTCTTCTTTTCAGAAAACTGTATTTGAATCAGAGGATTTAAAGAGTGATGAACCTTCTATAGATTTTGTTGTTATAAATCCTTTTTCTGAGAATCTTTCTGTACATAGGTTAGGGAAAGAAGTTGAACCAACTGCCCCTGAAGAGGATTGTTCCTCTTCTTTGAATTCTTTGCAAACAAAACCAGAAAAGATCTATACTTATACCCATACCAGTCTGCCTATGATAGAGTCTATTCTGCAAAATCTATTTGTTAAAGAAGAAGAAAACCTAACCCTTCTGCTAGGGCAGTTTTACGAATCTCCTAATTTCCTTGATTCATTTAAGTTTTCAAAGACTCCACTGGGGGAAAATCCAGTTGACAAAAGATGAAGAGACTGAAGTTTGATTCCAGATATCAGTTTGCTTCATGAACGGTTGTATTTCTTTATTAGCTCTTTCATGCTTTTTCCTTTGCATGTTAAGAGAATTATTTTGTGTTTTGTATATTCAGAAACTTATCATTCTTCTTGTATATATACCACCCTAGAAGAAGAAAGATTGCAACCTGCTTGCATTGTAGAAGTAGATTCAACAACTTTACCTCAGCCCATTCATAAAAACGAACACTGTATTCAAATTCCTTTTGAAACTGATCAGCCATTTAACTCTGTAGAGATTGAAATTGATTTTAAACCTATTCAGACTTCAGTACCTGCTGTCATTACTGTTGTAAATTTTCATCAACCTCTTATCCCTCAAGAGCAGCCCACTACTTTTCAAACCAAGATCAGGATAAGGATGTTTAAACCTTTAAGGCTACCCTATCCCCTTCATCCTTATCCTCTTGATTGTTATGAATATCTTCCCCAGTTTTCTGGAGAGAATCAAGTTTCAGCTGAGAGGCACTTGGAATCCTTTGAGGATTTTGTTGATCATTTTCAGATTGTTCATGAAGATGTAATCATGAGATTTTTCTCAAAATCTCTAATCAGAGATGATACTGCATGGTTTAAAGGTCTAAGAGTTGATTCTATTGGCTCTTGGATCGAGTTCTCTAATGCTTTTGCGAAGTACTGGGGTGAGTACAAATCACTAGATTCATACCTTGCTGATTTTTATTCTTTGAAGAGAGAGCAGGGTGAAACTTTGTCTATCTTCAATCGAAGATTTTACAACATCTACCATGACATGCCTTTGAAGGTCTAGCCTACAGAGACAGCTACCATGATACATTATGTTATGTTTCTTCATTTAGAACTTGCCCTTCTTCTGCTAGAAAGGAAGTCTTCATTCTTAACTCAGTTGTTTGAAGATGCTCATGAGGTAGAAGAGAACATCTGTGCTGCCAAGAGGACTTATAAGCTATCATATTCTGAAAATATGCATCCTTATGAGCAGGAAAACTATCAGTATGTTTCCATTTTGGATCAAGAAGACAGTAAGTATGGTTCATATTTTGAACATGGAGATTATGAATGTACAAAAGTTTGTGAACAACAACGAGCATGTGAGTCTATTTCAGATTCAAGTCAGAGTTTTTCAATATTTGTTGAGTGCTCCAGAAACAGGTATTAGTCAGAATGTTATGATCAATTTGCTAACCAGGATGAGCCTATGGTAATCAATGATTGCATAAGCAATTATATTTTTTCAACTGATCTTTATTCTTATGATCTTGACACTGTTTCATCATCATCCTTTGACAATTTTTCTGAAAAGAAAGTCATTATGATTAATGATCACAAGTTAATCTCAAGAGAACTAGAAGGTGATCAGTCTTCTAGCAAAAGAACAGTCACGGTTGAGCGGGAGGCTACTATAGATGTCCAGTTTTTTCTCGAGGATCAGTATGTTTCTGATCTTTGTTTCCAAGACCCGGTGGCAGCCTTCATGGAATCATACATTTCAGGAAACTTGAAAATTTCAGATTTTTTTAGCTCTCTCATGTTTACGGGTAAGTATAGTTTCTTGAATGAGTTTTATTCACTATTGTTACATTTCAAACATCAGTTGTTGAGCAGTGACAGAGACGAGGTTTCTTCAGTTTTGAAGTTACTTGGATGGTTGTTATGGAAGTCAACATTTACTTAACCAAGAGGTTGTATGGTTGGTTAGTGTAGGAGTAGACAGAAGAACAATCTCTTCATATGAGCACTTGGATTGTTTTCATATTTTGGTTGAATAAGCAGAGCAGGTTACAGGTTGTCCGAAGATAAGTTGCTCAGGCCAGATGACTCCATAGCCCAATGGACTAGACACAATAAAAAATTGTGAATGATTGCTGAGCAGGTGGTGGATTTTTCAAGTTGAATGGACAGGCACAAGTCTGCTTGTTCTTGGAACCTCACTGGGAGGATTACATCCCCGAGTAGGAGCCAATTGTTATCTCCTAAAATAACACCATCATTTTTGTCAATTTTAGGTGATAGTGAGAACTCTAAAAAATTATTTCTAAAATTTTATAGGCTTATTAGAGAGCCTATTATTTGTAAATAAACTTGAAAAAAACATCGAAATTGATTTTCTTAAGCAAAGGGGAGAGTTACAGGTTTCGGTGGTTTAGGCGAACCTGTGAAGAGTTCACTAACCACTGAAAGCCTTGGCTTTCGGTGGTTAAAAGAGAAAAATAAAACTCATTTAACCACCGAAAACGTGTCAACGTGGAAAGATCAGAGCCCGTGTTTTCGCATAATCCAGCGCAATAATGGATAGATAACTGCCAAAAATCAAGCTAATTGGTGATGTAATGTGGTATGATTGTTCTTGATCGAAGTTTGATGCGTTGTGGTACTTGTTAAACCCCATATGTCCATTCGCATTTAAAACCTTGCATACTCAGAAATCCCTAATTAGTTCGATCCTCCCTAACTGTTTAAATTCACGTGGTTTTAATAAATTCAAGTTCCAAGAGATATCACCGTGATGATTTCCCATTTAAGTTTATCATTTGAAATCCCTTTGATTTAGGAATCAAATCCTAGTTTGTTGTTATTCCTCATCTCTATCTCACATTAGCCGAGTCATTGCGATTCTCATGCAAATTAATTCGCCACAGATCTGTTTTTCGAAAGTTACAGGTTTCGGTGGTTAACAGGCCTAAAATCTGCCTCTCTTAACCACCAAAAGCATAACTTTTCGGTGGTTAACAGGCCCAGATTTTTCTCCCTTAACCACCGAAACCTATTACATGGAAGCGAAGGGGTATTTTTGCCTAGATCGAAGTTTTTCTCAGCCGAATCTCTTGAAAACTCTTTCTAAAGATAGATATTGAATTATAGGATCCAATCTAAGATCCACTTTTGATGCAAAGGAGTTAGAAGAGGTGTTCAAGTTAATTTGGCACTTATTTTTGGGCAAATAAATCAGGGTTTTTTCTAAACTTAGCAAATTTGAATTTCATCTTCCTCAAGAGATATCAAAGAGCCTTGGAAGGCTTATCTGCACAACATAGAGGTTCTACATGATCTAAAGACCATAGCATGAGGAGTTGACCTCATTTTGAGGATCTCTTCCTCTCTTTTTGTAAAAATTGTTTTGACTTTCTATCTTTGGCAAATCTGATCCATTTTTATAGGATCTGAATATTTTATTGTAAAGCTATAAAGCTAAAGATATGAGATGAACAAAGGGTTCAATCTTGGATACATTTTGCAACTGTAATAGACTCTTATTTTGATAATAGAATCACAGTCTTCTTTTGCCTTCAATATCA
>JASDQU010739382.1:303563-321472 GCA_032191745.1 Picea mariana | reverse complement strand
TGTTAAACTATTCTGTCTGATTATTGATTTCTTAAAGCACTGTCTTATTCGAATGCATGATAAGATTGTCCATTTCATTAGTCATTGAGTTGTCCCATTGATCCAAGCATACCTAATTATCATATTCTTAAGTTACCAAGCATCTTTGGCCTTCAACCCCAAAGAGTTTCTTGGAGTGATAACAGGATCCTTGGAGGAAAGTAGGATAGCCTAAGAGACTACTTAGTAGAGAAGGGTATTCAATTCCTTGGGTCATACAGGCTGATGGGGAAAGAGGGATATGGATTGGGACTGTTGTAGGTGGAAAATTGACTATGAACATGGGCATTGGGCTATGTGAATAGATTTATATCCAACCATAGGTAAATTATCCCACATGGATTCATAGCATTATATTCTGTATTGTCCATTGAATGGTTTAACTATGATTGCATAAGCCTTCATTATAGTGTCTACATATGTTAATTAATTGATAGTAGGATAGTGAGGAAAGGTATCAAAACATTCAAATCATAGATATTGTATTAGAGAAACAAATTAGAATGAATTTTGGTGGTTTAAAACATTACCCCATATCCTCAATAGAGCACAGAGGGTATTGGGTACGTTACACTTCAACAACAAAAACTCGGAATCCGATTATTTATTTAGAATTGTGATGAAATTAGAGAATTCATATATGTTTAAAATGTATGAATATGCTTCTATATTTTATTGATCAATTTATATGAGCACACATAAAGATTGCATCCTTGGATATAGCGAAATAAAAAACTTACCCCAATGAATCAAAAGAGGCTATGAATAAAGAGGACTATAACAAAAAAATGATTGTGAATATTTTTCTCTAGTTGGAATTCCAAAATAAAAAGGAACCATACAAGGTTTGAATCAACAGGGATTATTGTCAAAGCAATCCAAGAATTCTAGAATTGCACTGATTAAAGAGTTCAAGAATTCAGGGATTTCAATAATTTCAGAATACTACCCTTAAGAGGGTCATGACATATATTGATGGAGTGCCCATTTATTTTGAACTCTCAAGGAGTGAAGTTATTGAATCTTAATTTTTTTGTTTTATTTTTTTGTTGTCACTTTGTATTGTAGCATTAAGAGGGCATGTTGGAGTATAACCTTCCAATACCATATATATTCTAATGTAAAAGTCATGTTCATATAAATGAATACTCTCGAAGCCCCAAAGGACTGGAGGAGGGTAGCTTTACCAATCCACCTACAAGCCTAAACCCTAATGTTTTCCATGTATTAACTTACAACTTAAACCTTGGTTGAAATATGAATCCCAACATCCTAGATTTGTGCATAGAGCATTGCATCTATAAATGCAATATATGTTTGATATATATTAATGAATTTGAGGCATTTTAGATATGAAAGTATATATCTAAGAATAAAATACATTTATTTCTACACTAAATTCTCATTGTATATCCAAGCATAAACTACATTTATTGTTACAATGCTCTATGGTTGTTGATCTCCCTCTGAAGGAGCCTCTTTTATGTGCCAATTTTCCTCTCAATTTAAAGGAAAAGATAGTTTATGTTTTGGTTTCATATTAGCTGTAATCATATCTAAAATATATTTTGATAAAATAAGGCATAACTATATAAAGAGGTGTTATAACCCTAAATTTCTCTACATATGCATACCTGGCCTTTGGCCCTCTTACTTGCATTTTTTGCCAAGCCATCACTTAGTTGCTCTTCTAAAAAACCCATTTTTTGAAGATGTACGCGCCCTGCACCAATACTGCCCGTGTACATATTCTTGTTGCACCACTACAGCCCATGTATGTATGCATGATACACCACTACATCCCACGTATACTTGCAAAAGTTGCAAAAAATAAAAAGTTGCAAGGAATTTGTTGAGATTACGGGCTATTGGGTAGTTTCCCAACTAATACACCGCCTATAGCCCATCACCCAACCAAATAACCATCCTTTTGTCATATAAAAAGAGGTGTTGGGGTTTCATTCCACATATAGACATAAGAACAGTGAAACTTTGCCCATTTCACATCCCCTCCTTGCCCCAAGTAATTGCAGCCCTTTTGTGAGAATTGCCTCAGAATTACCCATTTTTCCCTTCTTCCTCCATCAAAAACCCATTCACTTCCCAACAAGAGATCCGAAGGTCATGAGGAGAAGTCATACAAAGGTGCACTTGGAGCTTGGTGAAGAGGAGACCAGACCAGGTTCGTGGAGTAGTAGCCAGATTTGGTTTAAAAAGGTATAATCATTGAATTATCAATAAAATAAGTACTTTTCATGTCCCAAATCATGGCGTATTGAATGTTTCTAATGTTTTATGTTTTAATATTCTAACGTCTAACCTTGATTTGTATATGAATTGCATGCTTTTAGTTTTTTGTTTGTTTGTCTTTGAATGCAGGCCAACCTTGGGAGGAGGCGTGCAGTCAACAAAGCTTTCAAGCGCGAGAGGATCATCATCGGATGCAGAGTAGAGGTACAGTTACCTGATCCTTCTCATCTTTGCTTTTCTTGTATGAGCCTTGGGTATGTTTGGGGTAGTTAGAGAAGTAGTTGACTTTTAGACAGTTGTGATCTACCTACATTCTGAACCCTAGTGTAGTCTTAGGGGTTTTTTTCTCGCTAGCCAATCTGGCGACCATATTGGGAAAGCCTGTAGGGTTTTAGGGGATTTTTTGGGTGTTTGATTGGTTTTTGTACCTTTTGAGTTTATGTTGAATCTGTTGAGTCTTTTAAGGGATTCTGGTCACCTATTGGTGCCATACCAGTTCTCCATATCCTAGCAGTCAGTCTGTTTTATTTATTTTTTTGAGGAAATACAAAGGTGTACACGCCCTATAGTGGGTCAACCTGTATACATACGCACCTTGTATAGTAAACAACCTGCATACATACGCAAGCTGTTGAACCAACAGTAATGTACCTGGTTCAAGAATATGTGTTCAAAAAAGAGGCATCCAACTTTCCTGATTGAGGTTTTACTTCTCAGGGTTTCTTGAAATAGTTCAGTGTCTCTATTTTTACAGTCATAGCTTGGGTTAGATGTCAGTTTGCTTGTCTTTTTGAAGATTTCTTGTGTTTACTTCTGAACGGATTTTAGGCAAGTCTTTGAGTTTGTTGATCAACCTATTTGGTGTCTTTAGTGACTCCCTGCGATCCGAAGTGGGCCAAAGGTCAGTTTCAGTCTTGTCTTGTATTTATTTCTCCCCTTTCATTTGCTTTAAAGAAAAGAGAAAAAATGATTTATTTCAAGTTTTTCCTATTTGAAGCATTTTCAAAAAAAAAGTTTTTCCATTCTTAGTTTGTAAAGTAGTTGGAGTTAGTTATTTTACTTGATAAGAAAAAGAGTTCATTTTTTAAGTTCTTTACTAATTTCTTAGAACTTAAGTAGCTCGTAGTCGAGCGAAATTTCGTTTTAGGTCTTCTTTTTAAAGATCTTGAAAAAAGTTAGTTATGAAAAAGTTGGTTACAAAGAGCTAGTTGTAAATATTTATTTTTCACTAGAAGTAATTTTGCTTTCAGAGTTTTGTTTATTTCTCCTCTTTTCATATCTCATTCAACATCACTAGTTTCACTGCCATATCCTTTGAGTTAGAACAAGCCATTTAAAACGAACGCTAAATTTAAAATTAATTAGACTTTTTTGTTTGTAGGGTCAATCAACTAGTTTAGGGTTAGAGCCTTGAATTTGGTTGGAGAGGAAACTCTTCAAGGCTTTCAAACAAACATTGGATTAAGAGCTAGGGTGTGTAAAAGTCCAGTGAAGTGAAAGTTATCTGGGACCCCCCTCTAACACAGGGGCTAAACACGAGGTCATGTGAGGAAAGGAAGTGGAGATAACCCCTCCAAAGACAGAATAAATGTAGCGGGGAACGCATATTGAGGATCTATCGTGGGATACTATCGCTCGCATTTGCCTACGAAGAATTGTGGACCTCAAATTTCTTTGAGATCCTCAGTTTTCTTCCAGACCATTTTCTTTCAATACCCTCGRTAGGTTTCAGACTTGTTATCCTGCTCATTGCGGTCCACACAACTGTCAACTATACCCACCTAGTGACTATTTGTGAGCTGGAAACTTAGTTTCCTTTATTCTAGGGACTTACACAGGTGACTGYGAGGGTATACTGCGGTACCTAGGGTAGACTTCGGGTCACACTTTGTAGAGTATACCCAGAGGTTTCTTCCGTGTTCGAGTTGCACTTGCACCAGTAAGTTTCTCTAGTGTTGGTTGGCATAATTGTTCTTCCAACTAGATAGTGGTTTGCTTGTTTTATCTTATAGAGATTTTTCTAGTGTGTGCTTGGTTTTAAACAATAGTTAAAGCCTTACTGTATCATTGATATTTTCACAAAGTGGAAGATCAGGAGCTCCGCTAGTTGTGAAGGCTTCAAGGCCTGCCATCGGTTGCATTAGAGCCACCACCGCCACTGTTACAGTGAAGACTTGACTAGCAAGGGTCATACGAAGCGATTGGGCCACATGAAACTATGCCCGAGCCTGCTTCGAGAGGGGATTACTCAAATCCGTAGGAACTTACTGTTTTTAACCTTGGAGTGGAAGCTCTCGGGCTAGCCAACCCCCCAATCACTGACTTGTCGATGCTAATATTGGTACAAGTTATCCCTCCGAGGGTAACACCTTTTGAGCATCAGATAGTCTTACAAGTAGCTATGGAAACAGATGTTGCTACTTCACCCAGGAGTCCTCATACTCCCATTTCGGCTACCACCATGGGGGGTATGTTTCCTCCTAACCCCCCTTCTCCGGTTTGGACCACATTGGTGTCGACCCCCTCTACTTTGAGTAGCGGTCTGATTCCATCATCGACGACGACCACTACTCTGTTTACGCAAAGTGCGACGGGCCCTCGATTTTCATATGGGATTCTCATCTTTGATTCAAACTCTGTCCTTATCTACTCCACCCTACAGACCATGGGTCTTGGGGAAGGGAGCTCAAACACTCCCATACAAGGGTCTATTGGGGGAACTTTAGTCCCCTTTAACATTATCCCTTATGGCGGGGGTCATATACCTCCTCTGTCCCCCTCGCTTGGTTGTTCTTTCCAGCAACCCATTGGGCCGAATACGAAATACAACTTGTTTGGAGCAGGCAGTCTAGGACCATCTTCTTACACCGTGCCGGTGGGATCCATGTCGTTCTCTTTGTTCGACACATTTGGTAATAATGATTTTTCATCAGTTGTCATCTCAGCCAGGGGAAACCCTGGTTTTGGACAATAGAATCCTGTGCAGGGTATTACTCCTACACAGGGGGCAAGTACATGATTTTTCTCCTCAAAAGGACTTTGGAATCCTTGGCAGGGATCAGTTCCCTCGCAAGGGATGTCGGTCAGGGGAAACCCCTTCCATGGTCAATGGAACCCCGGGCAAGGCTCAGTACCTATGCCCGTCAGATCGGCTGGGGGAAACCCCTTCCAGAGTCCTTGGAACACAATGTAGGGAACAAACCCCACCCAACCCTCATCGTTCAATTACGGAAATCATCCAATGATATCCCAACAAAAGCAGTTTCTGTATGCTAGTCAAAGCCATGGTGTCACCCAGAACCCTGTCCAACAACCCAAATTTTCCTGGCAACCTGGTGCCAATCAAACTCCAGACCCCCTTTTTCTTGTACATAGTACCCAACCTAAACTACCATTTCTGGCAACGTTACATCTGTCATACTTGTCAAGGTTGCTTAGTGACCATATTTTTCATGATTTACGTTTCCCCCCCATGCCGACTAAGTTTCCCTCGGATATTCTGAAATTCAAAGGCAAGCCAGACGAAGACCCGAGTGATTAAGTGACAACTTTCCACCTATGGTGCTCATCAAACTTGTTGCGAGATGACTATGTATAGTTGTCCCTGTTTCAATGAAATCTTATAGGGGGTACCGCGAAATGGTACATCGAGCTCGACCGCTCAAGATATTCTTACTTTAGCGATTTGGCGATGGTTTTCCTAAACCATTTCCAACTACCCATGATATACGGTATCGACACTGAATTGCTAGCCAACTTTGAGTAAACTAAGGCCGGTCATATCTCGGATCACATCCGAGAATGGTGGTGTCGGAAGAGCTTGATCAAGGTACAAATCCCACCGGCTTTCTTGTTGTAGTGGTTCCTAAAGTCTTTGGTGCCATTTTTATCCAAGGACGTTGCAACGTCGGGAGTGTTTTCAGAGGAGGAGGCGATAATGAGAGAACAACAACTCGAGTTGATATACTCTCATTCTGGCTTACTCTATGAGATTTTTCCAGATGCGCTGCGGTCCATCCTTGATAAGGCTAGACAAAAGTCTAGACCACATGCCGACGGTATAGTTGGTTCAGCACAAGGAAAGTTCACTGACCAGTTGTCAAATCAATTGCAACAATTTTCAATACAACAAAAAGCAGCCAGCCAGACCTCTGGTTCGACTGTCCCCCCTAACCAAACGTCGGGCGTACATAGTGTGCAGTCAACGAACCCAAAGGGAAAACAACATCCTGATGGAAAGAAAAAACAACAAAACAAAAATGGTAAAGGGGATAAGAAACCTAATAGCAATGTTGGCGGGGGAAACATGGAGAAGAAAAAGTCGAATTATCTGTGTAACCTTTTCATGGAGGACAACCTGACTCACTTGTTCCCTCGACTTGAGGAGGCCTAGAAGTTATTGGCACAATAACAACCTGTTGTGTTGACGAACCCATTTCCACATGGGAAAAATATGACTCAAGCCTCTTCGAGCGCGGATGTGGGAAGTTAGGGACCCCCCATGTCTTCTAGTAGTCCCTCGGTTGTGAACGTTTACATGATGAAAGGTGACACTTTTATAGAGACCAGGGTGCATGATTACGAAATGTCAAAATCTACCAAAAAGGGTAAAGAAGACGTAAACCCACCTTTTCCTTTCTAGATTGAGAATGCGATGGCCAAAACAATGACACACATCTCAAAAGTGGCATTCAAGAAAGACTTTCATAATCCAAACACGAGGGCTTCCCAGAACTACTCACTGGTGGAGGATTTGTCACAAACCCCTTACACGATTTCTACTTTGGAGGTCCTCCAGAGCTTCCCTTCGCAGAGAAAAGCTCTGGTATCCTCTTTGGGATCTGCAGAGACTTGTAATCTAGGAACGATTGTTCTCGATACAACCGACTTGAAACCTCATCTCCCTTACCACGTTGCGTTTCAGATAGTAGTGTCTTACACCATGAAATATTTTACTTGAAATATCTTTTGTACGGTGGTTTATGAGGGCACCTCAACTTGTGTGATTTTTTTGGCATGTTCGAAGGCCATTGGCCAACCCATTTTGTCTACGTCGCCTACTCTGCTTACTTCTTTCGACAGTCGTTCATTCAAACCACATGGAATCATTCCTTCTTTTCCTGTGCAGTTAGGAGGGAAGATCATGTGTGTCAAAGTTGAAGTGGTCAATGCGCCTCTCGACTACAACCTACTATTAGGAAGGAGTTGGACCTATGCAATGAATGCAGTGGTTGCCATAGTTTTTCAGGTCTTGTTGTTTTCACATGAGGGTCGAATCATAATCATTGACCAGTTGTCCTTCTCCCATCCTGACCCTTCAACGGAGGCATCCACGGTCCCGATGATTGATAACCCTCAGCCTGACATCACCAATGTAGGGGTTGGTTTGTGTCCACCATTAATGGGTAATTTTGATTACCTGCCTCCTTCTGGCAATGTCAAGCTTATATCGGCTGCCCCAACCAACCTAGGTCTGATATTTTTCAAGTGTCATCGTTCTGAACAACTTACTTTCATGATCTATGGACTCTTCCTTCCCCATCGGCCTTGATGGAAGGGACAGGTCACTTTGGCATGCCCATGCCCTTGTCCATGATAGAAGTTTCGTACAACATTGTCCAGCAAGCTTCGGTCGACCCTGATCCAACTTCTGCACAGGAGTTAGATCCAATTCTCGAACCTATTTGGGCTCAAGTTTCCCTCACCACTACAAATTCTTTAGACCTGGTCTTTCCCTCAGATGAGGTGATTCTTGAGGCATTGACTATTCTGGACAGACCCCGGGATGATCTCCATCACAGATCTTATTTCCTCCCAGAGTTAAGAATAATAGAGGCAGGTGAATTTGTGTTGACTATGACTGGAGATAGTTCTTGTCCTATTAATCCTTTGGCTATGCACACAGTTTACGYCGAGGGTAATATGGCGAGTATCGATGAAAYGATCAGTATAGATATCTCCAGAACCCCTTGCGTCATGGAGAATGTTTTCGTTGTAGAAGAATTCTCCCCCGAGGAGATTTGAATCTATACAGACTKATTTAAGGAATTTCGCGATGTTTTTGCTTGGTCTTACGAGGAAATGCCAGGCATTGATCCAAGAATTGTTGAACATGAGATAATGACTTATCTCGACGCCAAGTCAGTCCGACAGAAGCTTCGTCCGGTGAATCCTCAAAAAGTGGCAGCTATTGAGGATGAAGTAGAGAATTCTTAAATCTGGTTTCATCTACCCCATACAATTGACGCAATGGGTGTCAAATCTCATTCCGGTTAACAAAAAATAGGGTACAATTCGCATGTGCATGGACTTTTGTGACTTGAACAAGGCCTATCCAAAGGATATTTTCCCCAGCCCATTCATTAATCATATTGTCGATGAATGTGTAGGTTGTGAGGTCTTTTCATTCATGGATGGTTTTTTGGGATATAACCATATTCAGATCAAACCCGAAGACCAGCATAAAACAGATTTTATCCATCCATGGGGCACATTTTCTTATCGTAAAATGCCTTTTGGCCTGAAGAATTCTAGAGCCACTTTTCAACGGGCCATGTCTTTTTATTTCCATGACCTTATACATATATTAGAGGCTTATCTTGATGATCTAGCATCACGCTCTCGCAATAGATCTGATCATCCCACACACCTTTGACTAATCTTCGAACGATGTCGCTACTATCGGATTCGCTTGAATCCTAACAAATGCAGTTTATGCGTGATGTCGGGTCGTCTTTTAAGTTTCATAGTTTTGATAACATGGTTCATGGTCGATCCTCTTAAGGTTGAGGTGATAGTTCAGTTTCTTCCCCCATGCACAGTCCCCCAGCTTCAGAGCTTACAGGGGAAAGTGAATTTTCTATGGCGTTTTATCACAAACTATGTCGATATTAGTAAAGGGTTCATGCGTTTATTGAAAAATGGAGTCCCTTTATGTTGGGACAAAGCCGCTCAGTTCTCTTTCGAAGCATTGAAACACGCCCTCATGTCTGCCCCTCCGCTCTGGCCTCCCAATTATAATAAAGATTCCTTATTGTACTTGGCCACCACAAAGTCAACCATCGGCATGGTCTTGGTTCAAAAGGATGATCTTCTTGAAGAGCACGTGATTTATTACCTGAGTCGAGGCCTAGTTGGGCTGGAACTCAACTATTCCCATGTTGAGAAGTTTACATTTTCAGTAGTGCATCCTGTCTAGTGGTTATGTCATTATATTCTCCTTCGCAAGACCACCGTCATTGCGGTTGTGAATCCATTTAAATATGTGTTGGAACGATGCGTCATTGGCGAAAAGATCATAAGATGGATTGTAATCCTCCAAGAATTTGACTTGGATTTTGTTTCCGTGAAATCCAAAAAGTCGATGGACTTTCGGAACTTATTTCCGAACTTTCGGTTGAATCATGTGATGTTACGCCCAAATAATCGCCTATTAAAGGAGATATTTTTTTGATCGCATCTTTAGACCCCTGGTATGGAGATATACTAGTCTATATCTAGACTTTGAAGTGTCATTCATCTCTTTCTCACGATGAACGTCGACGAATTTTCCATCAGGCACGAAACTATTTCATACTCGATGACACTTTGTTTCTTCGAGGTGTAGATTGCATTCTTCGTCGGTGCCTTATACACGAGGAAGATGAACTCGTTCTTAATGATTGCCACACTAGAGCATGTGGTGGTCATTTTTCTGGGTTGGAAACAACCCAAAATATTCTACGAGCCGATTACTTTTTTCCTGCGTTAATCAAGGATTGCATTGAGTCGATCAAGAAGTGCCACTCGTGTCAGATCTTCTCTCGAAAGATGAGGGCACATCCTGCTCCCATGTTTCCCATCATCGTTGTTGGTCCCTTCACCAAGTGGGGGATTGATTTTACTACATGTCACCTGACTTCAACCAGGGGGCATCATTATATCATCATAGTGGTAGACTACTTCACAAAGTGGGTCAAGGCTATGCCAACGTTTAATAATGATGGAGAAACAACGACTCTCTTCATTTTTAACCAGATAGTAGCAAGGTTCGGCATCCCGAAGAAGATTGTCACTGACCATGGAAGTCACTTCTAGAATAAAATGATGTCCGAGTTAACATCAAATCTTGGGTTGAGGAAAGAGCATTCATCACCCTACTACCCACAAGCGAATGGTAAGGTGGAAGCTGTGAATAAGTCCCTCGAGACTATTTTTTAGCGAACGATCAATTTTGCCAAGTCAAATTGGCATTTGATGTTGTACTCGACATTATGAGCCTACCAAACATCTGTAAAGATTTCCACCAGTTTCTCACCTTTTCAAATTGTTTACGAGATGGAAGCAATCTTTCCTATTGAGTGTCAGATCCCGTCTTTAAAGTTAGCAGTAGATTTACTGCCAGACACTTCACCGCTTGAGGAATGCCTATTATATCTTGAGCAGCTCGATGAGAAACGTCGTGATGCATCCTTGGCCTATGAGGCTCACAAGCAACGATTCAAGTGTCAGTATGATCGGTCCATTCGTCCTCAGATTTTCTCCGAAGGCGACCTTGTCCTGGTCTATGACCAAGACAAGGATCCCCCGAGGGCAAGCAAGTTCAAACCCATGTGGTTCAGACCTTTCATCGTGAAGGAGGTCTTAAAGAAGGGAACTTATCATCTGGTTGACTTTGAGGGAAATGATTTGGCAGAGCCTAGACACAGGATCTACCTCAAGAAGTATTACTCTTAGTTTGGTCGCCTGGGTGACTTCTTGTACATATGTATAGTTCCTATACATTTTTTTGTCTTTTTGTTTTATGGACGTGTCGTTATTTATGTCATCTTTTTCACTGTGGCAGATGTCAATTCAATCGAAAGTGTTCTTTGGGTTCATGAACGGTGCTAGCCGACACACTCGGAGGCTTGCTTCCACATCTTGGGTGATTTTCACGCCGCAAGGCCAATTTCTATATTTCGTAGGTATCTGTCTAGGTGATGCTACAAACAATGTCATGGAGTACAACACAATGATAGATTTTCTTCGTGACGTTTTGTCGCATGGAATTTCTCACCTCTGGGTATATTTAGATGCTCAGCTGGTTGTGTCCCAGTTAAATGGAGTTTACTGCGTTTATGATCCTACTTTACACCGACGTTTCCTTAGGGTACGTCTCTTAGAATGTTGTTTTGATTACATCACGTATATACATGTTCCTAAAAGATTAAATCAAATGACAGATACTCTAGCTAATCAAGTATTACATTGGCATGTTGCCAACACATACACATGTACATACATTTGTAAAAAATGTGATCCATAAGACAATAAAGGATGTAAATATATATATATATATATGTCAAAAGTGTTAGAGTACATAGGTGGGAGCGAACGCCTCAAAAAATAATATTCGGCATACATCACGGGGCTTATTCCCTCAAAAATATACAAAAAGTTCCCTCTGCACATAATGAGTCCATCCTATCTAAGCTCGGGGCCTATTGGCCCTTCTGTAGTGAATGACGGTGTTAGCCAAATGCCGGAAATGTTGGACCCAAGTCTGTGGCACCCCAACTACATGAGTCTACATAGATGGCGGGAGATCCTTGATCTCGACCATGGGAACTGCACGAGTAAGCGCGGTGAGGTTCCGCTCCACCCATCTAAAAAATCTCGCAGCCTCTTCGACTGGAGGTCCCTCTATGAATTTTGGTCCACCGACTACTACTGGTGCTACCTCTAGTCAAGGACGTCAACTAGTCCTCGCAAAGTCTGTCGGACGCACTAATCCCACATCTGTACATAAAAGATACATAATTTTCAATACTCYGATACACATAAAAAATGATATATATAAAAGAAACTAAAAATTAAATAACTTTAAAAACATGTACCTAGCTCTCCGAGAGGTACAGGCATGTCCGGATCTCTGGAGAATTTGATTCTAGCGTAGTGGTAGTCCTCTATCGTTGGAATCTATCGTKCCCACAAGTCCAAAAACGTGTCATTGAAGGCCTTTATGGTCCTTTCTCCCCCCTGTCATGGCAGCAATGATGCCCATCTGCATACCGCTGGGAAGGAGGCCACATGCCCCGGTACAGTCTCTCTGGGACTCAGACTAGGCACCCTCTCGAAGAAGAATGAGCATAGTATGGTGCCAAATACAAAGTTCTTGTTGCTAATCTCTCGACACTCTGTCAACTACCTCTTCATGCAAGTGAGCATGGTCGTACTCCAGTCAAAACTATGTGTATCTAGGCACTGCATTGCACAATACATGTGTGTTACAGGTGAATCCTCCTRCGGACAAACAAATTCCCTCTTGGTATATAGACCCCTAAAACCAAGACAGAAAGGGTGCTATCATTGGTCACTGACATCCTTTTAGATCTAATTAAGCTAATGAATGAAGAGGAAGAAGAAAAGCATACCTTTTTAATTGGCGTTTGTCCTCGCAAATTCCAAGTTGAGATTCAATCCCAAGCTCCTCAATAGGTCCTGTAGAACAAACAAAGATACAACAAGCTTCCTATTCTACTAATATTAGCTCAAATATAGATCTATCTACTGAAGACAAGTTCATGTGGAACAAACATAAACTTGAAAGAAACAGGCCAACTATGTATGTATATTAATGAGAACAAATGAAGAGTACTTACAATCCTCTGATGAAGGTGCAACAACTTCTTCTAGCTCTCCTTGTCCAACCCCTTTGCTCAAGTAATATACACTAATTATGCTTCAATGGAATCTCACTTATGGGATCATAAGTTTGGTATAATTCTCAATCTCCATATATTGTATGTTGCCTATGAGATCATAGGTTTCATACCTCCAATCTTTTCATCTATCATGTACCTTTCACCATGAGAAGGCCTCCTTATATAAGCTTTGAGAGACCCACCCACTTGAGATATATTTGGGATAAGTTGAGGATTCCTCTCCTTCATTTGTGGATCTTCCCTAAGATCATGCCTTGAACTCATATTCGAATCCAACTACCTTCAGAGATTAAGGGGATTCTTCCCTGATTTCCTCCAACAAACCAAATTTTGCCCAAAAAAGGCCAACGCTCCCTCTGAATGGGGTACAGAGCGTTCCAACGCTCCCCTAGAAGAGGGTACAGAGTGCCAATGCTCCCTAACAAATCATAGGGGAGCGCTCCCTTCCAAAAATTGACTTTTTAGTGGTTTTTTCAGTGGCAAAAGGCTTGTACTCCTTGTCAATTGATTTCTCTTCTTCAAGACTAGTCTTTGAGGTGTATTAAGTGTCCTGATGATGTCGTTAGAGACAAAACATAGGAAAGATGGAATTATGATGTTTTGTGACACTTGTGGTCAAGATGCGACACTTGCGGACAAGATGCAACACTTACAACACTTGTAATGACGACACTTGTGACACTATTGAAGTGAGTAATTTTGATGTGTAACAAATTGCCCCCCAAAGTGCAAAGTCAGAAGATGATGATGACTGAAGTAATTTGTAGACTTTTTCAAGAAAGGGTGTGGACACAGAGAGGCTGGAAAAATATGCACACAACCATCAAACAAATATTATGACATGTTTCAAATCGAAGGCAGACACACCTATGCTTGAGTGATAAATACTTTTTCAGGTATGGCCGCCATACAATACATTGCGGATCCATAATTATATTGACAAAATGTATAGCCACCAAACATACAACGTGGATCTATAATCCTATGACCTGAACTGATCGTAGCCATGAAGAATACACAGTGGATCTACGAGACTACAAGACATAGCCACGACCAATACAAAGTGGATATATATTACAATATGTGTGTCAATGTTCAAATAAATTCCGTCGCAACCTGGGCAAAGTATATATTAGAGTGATGACTCAACCCATGGTCTTCTTACTGATCCCAATGTAGTATGAATATAACCATGTGAATAGATGTTCTGATGTCAAACATGGCAGAAACCACTTGATTAGTGGTCAATAAGGTAAACCATTAACAAGTGCGAAGGAGATCACCATTGATGTCAATGATTCCCAAGGTACTCTAGTACATTCCAACAAATGTGAATGGATGAGTTGAATTCGAACATTTATGGAATAATTCGATCAAAGGTCAATGATGTAAACCTACTGTCGGATGTGAGGAGGCCTACCATTGAGGCATGTAGGTCCCAAAGTACTAACTGGTTTCTAAGTCTAGCTCTTGGATATTGTGCTGAAGTCGACAGGAATAGACTCATCGAAGGAGGGCCTTTATGTATCCCCCATCAACGAAACGAAAAAAGACATAGAGATGTAATTGGGGGATCAAATGAACATGGAATGACACGGGTATTGAAACAGTAATATTTGTGATCATTGACTCTTGAGGCAGATACTTCCCTTGAACATTGAGGCATGACAACAAAAACTTGACAGAGACCAAAACTTGATAATGCAATGGATATTGTGACTTATGTCGGGTGACCCAAAGGAGTAAGGAAGCTCAAAGGATTGGTTCAGTGTAGAGGTTCAGCAGATTGAAATGCATGCAAAGATAAAATGTCGTGTTCAAGGGCAATTGTAAGGGTTACTGGTAATGTTATCAAAAACTTCTTGGCTTGCTTCTTTCAATTTTCCCCCATCAAGATAGACAAGTACCTATTTTTGGTTTAAACGAGCTCGAGGCGGGTAACACATGATCGATATAACTCACCTTTGGTAAGTTTCTCTTCCTTTGTTTAACGAACTGGAAGAAGTAAGGGTTCGATCTGTTGGATTACTAAGAGGGGGGGTGAATTAGTAATAACATAATTATAATCATTTTTCTTCAAATGTTATATCAATGTAGAATTATTATCCAATAATGAGCAGTAATAAATAAACAATCACACACATACGAAGTACACCAGTGTTTTACGTGGAAACCCAAATCGGGAGAAAACCACGGAATGCTTTTTCTTATATCTCTTGAAGAATTACATTCATTGGAAGCACCAACTTCCTTTGTTTTCCAGCTACAACTGGAAGGAGGCTCCAACCCCCTAGTTTCTCAGGCTACAACCTGAGGGAAGCTCCAACTCCCCAAATCTCTGGCTACAACCACCTGTCCTTGCCCCGTCCTGCCACCCTGAAGTAGAAGTAGAATGATGGAACCACTGTCACACTATCACTGTGAGATATACCATTGTAAACCTGTACCAATAAATCTAAACCATGCATCAACCATGCATCAACCTATACCATAAACAAGTGCATCAACCATGCACCAACCTATAATCAACTTGTACCATAAACAAGTGCATCCAACCATGTACCAAGTATGTTACAATCATGTGTCAACTACTCATCAACTATGAATCATCAATATATAACAACAT
Organism: Picea mariana; assembly: GCA_032191745.1. Taxonomy (NCBI): domain Eukaryota; kingdom Viridiplantae; phylum Streptophyta; class Pinopsida; order Pinales; family Pinaceae; genus Picea; species Picea mariana. Next base: position 305,872 of record JASDQU010739382.1, on the reverse strand, counting down.
CATCAACTATACACCTCATGTATGTTCGCCAACTCATCAACTACTTGTCTCAACCATGTACTCAACAAGTACCTCAACCAAAAGCCCTCATCAATTTCATCATCAAAATCTGATTTGTAGCTCTGTAATAGACCTAGTGTATATGATCACATTCCTGCAAACCTTCCTTAACTTTAACAACAAGAGACTATCATTTTCATCAAACTTTTATTTAGTCTCACATGCCTAGTTTTGGATTAGTCAACAACCCTAACTTGAAGTAATAATAAATTTGAACCTGTAATGTATAAAGATATGAAACTGATATACAATGTTCTTCAATTTGTTTTATTCAATTCCTCCAAGTGACACTACTTGGAAACTCTCAGAAAATGAGTTATAGCAAAAAAGGCATACCTTGCTGAATTATGGCTTATTCTAGAGAGCGACCTTGTAGAGCGTGCCCCTCACAAAATATTTGGTGAAATGATATGAAAATATTACACAGAATAATACAGATTGTACCCTAACCAACACATTTGGTCTCACTGAACTTGGATCTATTATGAAGAAGTTATGACGTTTTTACCCGAAACACCTGATTTTGACTAGTTTCAGGACTGGCCACAAACCCTATTTTCCACAGAGTGTAACTCCCAAAATACAATGACCCACAAGCTGAATTTTTAACCACATATACTTGCAGATCGTTTCTCACTTCCATAGAAATTTCAGGATCTGAATCATTATAGAAAAAAAATTATAGCAAAAATGGTGAGATGACCTGAAAATAACATACCTTAGAAAGCACCATCAAAAGAATTTATCCTTCCTTGCATTTCGGCCTTCTTTTCTTCACTTTCCTCATAATTTCGGCTTAGATATCATTTGTATACCTTAGACACCTATAGATATTCAATATTCTCAAGTGTGATTCAAATGAGAGAGCCTTGCCTCTTATTTATACTCTCCGGGTAGCTTCCTTAAAAACATCTTCTGGGTCACTTGGCCCCACTTTCCTTATTTTAGGGTTGGGTCCACTTCTAATTTCTCCATTAAAATTATTATTGAAATAATTTATTTTGTATTCACTTTGAATTATAATACACTCATCACTTCACTTTATTTTTTACCTTTTAAAATCTCTTAAACCACTTTGATTACTTTGACCTTTTGGGGCTTCTAGATGACATATGAGGGTCCTCCAACTTCGTAAGACCATAACTCTCAAACCGTGAGGAGTTATGTGACGTTCTACATACCACCAGAAATGGCATGACATGTACTATCCATATATAATAGTATTATCTGAAAATATATCATAACTCATACAATTACCCATCAAGCAGACTTGGGTCCATTACCCAAACCTAGGGTCTCCAACTTCTCATGGCCATAACTCTCTAACCGTGAGGAATTATGTGATGTTCCACATACCACCGAAAAAGACATGACAAGCACTATCCATCTAGGATATTTTCTCTGACAAATTCACTTTCCTTCATCTCATTATTTCACAATTAAGCATGGGTTCTCCTACTACACAAAGCGTCTTCCCGTGAGGGCTTTCACCATAAGAGGACCACTTTGGATTTCATCCATATTTACTTCTTATCAACCATGAAAAAACAATAATGAGTGATATTTACATCAAACACTAATGGGTCCATTACCCAAACCTTTGTGCTATGGCTCTTTCTTCAAGGGTTGACATCAATGACAACCAACCTTAATCAACAATCTCCTCCTTTGGCATTGATGGCAACACTCTGATGCAACACTGAAATCATATCACTCATGCTCCCCCTGAAACCATGCCTCTATCCTCTGCATTTGATAAATCTTTTCCTCTTGGAACCATGCCTCTGTCCTCTGCATCTGATAAATCTCTTCCTTTTTGTCATCAATGGCAAAGGTATCTTTCCATCTAGGGTTGCTCCCCCTGACAGACTGTCCTCTTATGGTTCTTCCTCGTGCACATCTAAAACATATAAGATAAGCATTCAAAAAGAATTCATTTTTGGAGTAGAAATAACTTCAAGTCTTTGGCGAAGATATTCAAAGGCTTCCCGTGGAAGTTGTTTTGTAAAGATGTCTGCCACTTGTTCTTTTGTGCCCACGTACTCAACTCTGATGTTCTTTTCTGCAACTTGTTCCCATAGAAAGTGATACTTGATTGGAATGTGCTTAGTCTTGGAGTGCATCACCGAGTTTTTTGAGATACTGATGGCACTTGTATTATCACAATATATTGGAATGGGCTCATCATACTCAACCTGTATATCTGTCAAATTTTGTTTCATCCAAAGAACCTGTGTACAACATGTTGC
>JASDQU010739382.1:282369-303463 GCA_032191745.1 Picea mariana | reverse complement strand
CTAGATGACATATGAGGGTCCTCCAACTTCGTAAGGCCATAACTCTCAAACCGTGAGGATTTATGTGACGTTCTACATACCACCAGAAATGGCATGACATGTACTATCCATATAGAATAGTATTATCTAAAAATATATCATAAATCATACCATTACCCATCAAGCAGACTTGGGTCCATTACCCAAACCCGAGGTCTCCAACTTCTCATGGCCATAACTCTCTAACCGTGAGGAATTATGTGACGTTCCACATACCACCGGAAATGACATGACAAGCACTATCCATATAGGATATTTTCCCTGAAAAATTCACTTTCCTTCATCTCATTATTTCATAATTAAGCATGGGTTCTCTTACTGCACAAAGCGTCTTCCCATGAGGGCTTTCACCATAAGGGGACCACTTTGGAGTTCATCCATATTTACTTTTTATCAACCATGAAAAAAAAATAATGAGTCATATTTATATCAAACACTATTGGGTCCATTACCCAAACCTTTGTGCTACGGGTCTTTCTTCAAGGGTTGACATCAATGACAACCAACCTTAATCAACACGATCCCGTATGGGCCCTTCAATGTATGGTTGTTTAACGAGTCCAGAGAAGGTAAACTTGGTTGTTTTTAGAGAGACTGAAAATGACTTAAAGATGACTCCAATGTTTTCCTTTTTCGTAATGTTAGTCTTGCGAGGCCGAAAAAGAGATAAAGTATCACTCGAAAGACGCCCTTTCAAACCTTTTAACGAGTGTGAAAGGAAGCAAGATCACTCTGTTCGACAACACGGGTATTCCAACAGAGGACGAACACCTTTAGTAACCACTCACATAACCAGATCAAATATCAAGACACCGATGTTTTCACGTGGTAAAACCCCTACAGGGAAACATCCATGGCCCCAGCCAATGCGGCCACTTGCAACATTTTATTAATGCAAAGAAAAAGATTACAGAGATATTTTACAAGAGAGTTTCTCACAATCGATCATCGGCAAATGACCCTCCATTCTCTTTAAATAGAGATCATGGACCAATTGGGTGTTAAGCCATGGATCAATGGTCGTTAAGATCGAGGAGAGTATGAACCGTCAGATCACTCTATGTCGGGAACATATCGTGACTTTCGGATTTCCTAACTACAAATGCATACTAAAGAAACACACTAGAAAACACACATTTACCTAATGACACAATAGACCAAGTAGATCTTACTAACTCCTAAGTGTCTAAATATCCTAACATCGCCCATTAAGAACAACTTGGGATAGGATTGAAGGATTTAAAATAGTGACACAATAGGAGAAGGAAGGAGGCATTAGAACCTACCCCCCCTTAATGACAACTTCCTGAACTCCTAACATAGATCGAAGTTTGGAAAACTTCGCTTCTATAAGAGACTTTGTGAAAATGTCTACAACTTGATCTTTTGTAGGGAAAAACAACACTTCAATAACTTGATCATGAATGAGCTTTTTGATGAAGTTCATGTGTAGCTCTATGTGTTTGCTACATTGATGTTGAACTCAGTCTTTGGTGAGCTTGATGGCACTCTGATTGTCACACCAAAGGTTGGTCGGATGCTGGTGCTGGAATCCAAACTTTGAAAGGATCTGTCGAAGCCACAGGGCTTCCTGACTTGAATTTACCACTACTCGGTACTCTGCTTCTACTGAAGAAAGTGAAATAGCCTGTTGTTTCTTACAGGCCCAAGTGGCAGGTCTTAAACCAAGGCTGAAAACATAACCTACAGTAGACTTCTGATCATCAGGGTCGTCGGGCCAATCTGAATCAGTGAAACCAACCAATAAAGGAGTCCCCCCTGAACTGTAATGTATCCCGAACTGAACTGTACCACGAACATAGTTAAGTATCCGTTTAGCTGCTTTCCAATGGCTTTCATGGGGTGTTTTCATATATCAGGCAACAAGACCAATAACAAAGGAAAGATCAGGATGAGTATGAGTCAAGTATAAGAGGCTACCAACTAACTGACGGTATAGGGTGGCATCAACTTCAGGAGAATTACAGGTGGCAGAAAGCTTGACTCTAGACTAGAAGGGAGAAGGGGTTGGTTTACAATCATCCATGTGAAAGTGATGAAGAAGGTCACAAGCATACTTAGACTGGGAAAGAAAAATTTCTTCATTGGTTTGCGAAACTTGGAGGCCAAGGAAATAGTGCAAAAAGCCTAAGTCTGTCATTTCAAATTTCTTCTCAAGGCTGGTTTTCACATGGTTTAAAAGTTTTGATTCACTACTAGTAATGATAAGGTCATCAACATAAAGGACAAGGATTATGAGATGGCTTCCTACTTTCTTGGTATAGACATTAGGATCGGAATGGCATCTAGAGAATCCAATGGCAATAAGAAAGCTATCCATTTTGGCATACCAAGCTCGGGGAGCTTGCATGAGACCATAAAGAGATTTCTTGAGGTGAAAAACAAGGCTAGAGTCATTTTGGACATAGCCAGGAGGTTGTTCCATGTATATTTCTTCTTGCAAATATTCATGCAAGAAGGCAGATTTAACATCCATTTGATGGACCTCCCATTTATGTGAGGCAACAAGGGAAAAAATAAGGCAGATTGAATTCATTTTTGCTACAGGGGCAAAGGTTTCATTATAGTCAATTCCTTCAACTTGGGAAAATCCTTTGGCAACTAACCGAGCCTTGTGTTGTTCAACACTTCCATCTGATGCATACTTAGTTTTGTAGACCCATTTGCATCTAACAAGTTTTCTTTCTTTTGGAAGAGGTACAATATCCCAAGTATCATTTTCCATTAAAGAAAGATACTCTTCATTCATTGTTGTATCCCAATCTGGATGACCTAAAGCTTCTGCAAATGTCTCTAGATCATGAGTTTATGAAACTTGAGCCAAAAGAGAAGAGGCTCGATGAAACTGTGAACATGTCCAACGTTGATCTGAAGGATCACTGACAAGATCACCAACTGCTTCTCGTGTTGAACGGACCCATCTAGGAAGTTGTGGAGCTAGTGCTAGTTCAGGCTCAAAGGACTCATCTGGAGGAGGGTGATTAGGCGGAGGTGGATTTTCATCCTCGCTGTCATCATCTGAAGAAGAAACCAGAACATAAGAAGGCACAAATGCTAAAGATGGTTCATAGGCCGAAGAAGGCACAATCGTCGAATTAGGCTCACAGGCCAAGAGATTTTCATCAAATTTAACATCTCTTCTAATAATAATTTCATTACAATGTGATTGAAGAAGTCTGTAACCTTTGAAATCTTCAAAATAGCCAACAAATATACACTTCTCACTTTTAGGCTGCAATGCTTTCCTTTTCTCATCAGGAATGTGAGCCCATGCTGTACTACCAAATACACGGAAGTGACTTACATCTGGTTTAATTTTAGTTTAAGCTTCTTCCGGTGTTATATTTTTAAGAGCCTTTGTGGGAGTGTGATTTACTATGTAATTTGCACAGTTGATAGCTTCTGCCCAATACTTTAGACTTAATCCCTTAGATTGGATCATACAGTTAGCCATTTCTTTTAATGTGCGGTTCTTTCTCTCAGCATCACCATTTTGTTGTGGTGTATATGGAACAATGTGTTGCATTTGGATTACTCGTGTAGTGCAGTAGCTTGTAAAATTATTGTTCACATATTCACCTCCATTATTTGTTCTTAACCTTTGAATTTGATGTCCAGATTGCTTTTATACAAGGGCCTTGTAGGCCAAAAACTTGTCAAAAACTTCACTCTTGAGTTTTAAGAAGTTAACCCAAGTACATCTGGAAAAGTCATCAATGAAAGTTAAGAAATACTTGCACCTAGAAAAATAAAGAGAAGAAAGTGGACCACACAAATCACTGTGAACAAGCTGCAAAGGACCCAAGGAATGCCAAGAGGCACGTTTGTCAAAACTATCCCAATGATGTTTCCCGAAAACACAACCAGAAAGAACACCATTTCTGCATGAAACAAGAGGAAGACCAGTCACCATCTGTTGATTACATAGTTACTGCAATGAGCAATAGTTTAGATGACCAAACCACTCATGCCAAAGTTTGCTCAAGTCATCGCTATGAGCAACAAAAACTGATGAAAATGATGATGACCCAAAGTTGTCAAACTTGTACAACCTGGTAATATCATCAACAATTCCAGTTGCAAGAACATGCTTAGGATATTTTAGATCCTTGATTACAAATTGGTGAGGTGAAAACTCAATGGTTTTACCTTCTCCTGAATGAATGATTTGATATACTGATAGAAGGTTACAAGAAAGACTTGGAACACATAATACATCATTGAAATGAGCATTATCTACTTGAATTGTTCCATATCCTACAACACTAAGAGATCTATCATCACCAACAATTATTTTATTAGTGTTAAATTCATTTAGAGAATAAAATATGGCTTTATCCTTAACCATATGATAAGATGCTCCTGAATCAATAAGCCACTCATCATAAGAAGAAGTAGTAGTAGAATTTGAATTGAAGGAGAAACCAGACGCAAAAAGTGCATGTCCCTGAGAAGAAGAAGTATAATCAATACTTATGTTGTGCTTCTTCATCGCTGCTTCTAAAGCTGCCATCTTCTTGAAACATTTGGATTCATCATGACCATCTTTATCACAAAAGTTGCAATGTATGTTAGTATTCTTACTTTTATATTTTGATCCTTTGTCACCAGTAGGAGCTGAAGCTGTCTGAGAAGGTTTGGGACCCTTATGTTGTTTGTTGTTGTAGCGAGGATGTTGCTTCTTGGGCTACTTGGGTTTATCTTTCTGTTGGGCAACTAAGTCTTTGTTGGAGGGACCTGCAGTGTTGATCACTCCAAATTGTACAATCTTATCTTCCTCTCGAATCAAAGAAGCACAAAAGGACTCAAGAGTGGGTTTTTCATAAGTTCTTCCCTTAGAGCCTCTCTCATGGCATAAAAGGTAGATACAAACACAGAATATGCACTACCTCGCTTAGAAAGAATAAGATAGATGCAACGCTCGTCCTCCATCTTTATCTTACATTATTCACATAAAATTCTAAGTGTTTTATAGGGTTATTGGGAAGGTGGGGGGCTTTGTAATGAATAAAAAATGATATCATGACGGGAAAGAACAAATGAATATTGTTCAAGCAAAATGGAGAGCCTTTCCTTTATAAAGAAGTGCCTTCATATTGAAGCTTTCACCCAAATCATCATCCAAATCCTTTGAATGAATTTATAGTAACATAAAATGGAAGTGAATTAAATGTTATTGGGAGAATGATGGGCATATAATGAGCGAAAAGGTGATATAATGGGCGGGAGTAAGATGGTTACTCTTCCATTAAATAAAATATCATTCATTAATTCTATATTTCATAATAATATTCTTTGCCGGAACTATTTAAACGTTATTCTCCAAGCCGATTTGAATATCAAGAATCCCCTTAACCAAAACTCATTTGAGCCACAACCATTTCTTTTATAACACTTCATCATACAACATCCGTTAGCTACAACCTTCAAACAGTTTAATATCAAATTTGAGGAAAATTCCAGAACTGTCAACTTTCGTAGTCTTCCTTTTCTTTTTTCCCAAAACCATAGATGTTCTTTTAAAATGGTAAAGTGATATGTAGGAGAACAATAACCCAACATTTTGGATTGACAATAATCATAACTAAAAAAATCTTAAATCGGCATGAAAGACTGAAATGAATCGCAAGGACCTTTCGACGATGTATCAAAAAAATTGTTATAACATCAAATCATTGGCAGCGAAACCAAAGTGGCTCAAAAACCCTAGTGTGGGTTTAATAATCAACAACTCATATCAACTTCAGAAGTTAACTGAATTCCTGGTGGATAAATAACACACCGAGCCTAGGTCTTTGAGTTTTTTAATCAATGTTATAATTATAAGAAACAAGACTTCAATTTATTTACATGTTCGAATTCAAATGGGAAATAAGGATTGAAATGAAACAGAGTAGGTGTGAGATTTGCAGTGCACACATAAGCACGACGATAATAATTCCTTCAAAAAGTTTCTTGGCAAACTTCCAAGGTGACAAAATCTACCACATACAAATTTTCCAAGGTCTGGGTCTGGCTAGGGTAATATAAGAACCCTTCATTGCCCTTTTCTTTTACAGAAAGGGAGAACACTTTAGAACTTAGTCATAGAATCCGAGCAAACACGAATTTAATTGTTGTAAAAACCTTTCCAACAATTCAATTGCTAACATTTGTTCCAAACATAACCAATCCAAACAATCCAACAAGAGTAGAGCATCGAACAATAATTTGGGTTCAGATCAATTTTATGCCAACAAGAAAGCAAATACATCACATTTTGCACATCGAGAATGTAAACAATACACCATATTTTTATATCAACAATATAAATACAACGTTTTCTCCAGGCACAACATAATTCATACCCTAACCCAAACACAGAGTCGAGCTATAGTTCTGGTTGAGTTGCTCTAATGCCCAAAAAGAAAAACAAGGAAAACCCTAAATCAAAATGCTATAAACTTTGGAAAACAAATACATTTCGCATGCAAAGTCCTAGAGACAACAAAATGATTTTAACTCGAGCAGAGTTTCAATTTAATGAATGAAGAGATAAAAGTTTCATACATGTAAGAGTAGAGCTAAAGAAACCACGAGACACAACTTCTTCAAGGCCAAAAAATGGTGGAGTTTCTATTTACCAGAGCGCCCACAACAAATACCAAAACATAGTGAAGGTGGCATCCCTGAGATAGGGTAAGAATGACGTGCAATAAATGCACGTCACTTCCCATCTCCCATTATTAAATTCATCAACCATAGCATAATGAAGCACACTAGCTTCCATCAACACTTTACATATATATCCAATGTTTTGGCAAAGTAACTATACGAACCTCTAACATAAAAAAGGTTAGGTTCAAAACCACCACAAGGATCCACAACATCTACAATCTGCCAGAGAAATTCCATACCATATGATGACCCATTGTCCAAACATAAGTTTGTGTATAATTCACACTTAGTATTATAGTCTAGATGTAGCAAGGGCGAGAAGTCTAACGACATAAACATTTATTTTTAAATCAAATCATAAACCAATCCTCCATAAATTGCAATTAGAACCAGAGTTTTTCTTTTGTTCCCAATTGTGTAATTATTCTTGTAATGCAATAATAAGCGAAGCTTTGACATCCTAACAAGAGGAGTCATTTCCTTTTATTATTGTTCTACAGGGGTCCAACCTATTTAGTATTAATAATATGTATGTATAAATGCATTGCAACTTATTTGCAAGCAGGGATCTCATGTTGCGCTCTTAGGCATCAACAAACTGGCGACTCCACGGGGAAATATGTTCTCAATAGATTTAGAACTCAAAATGATAGGATCCGTAGACCGGTAGAAATAGGTGATTGAAACTGCTCGGAAAATAGTTATGCAACAGGGGGGAAATGATGGTTTAAGGGAAAATATGAGATGGGACTTTGGGAATAACTTATGGAAAGTGAGATGTATGAGGGGAAGTGGTCATGTATTCATAACAATCAATAAGGTTCGCAACTGGAAACATTTTTCAGAATTTTGAGGAGAATGATTTTGATATGCTCTTGAATTTCAGGGTGGAGGGAAGAAAGGGATAGCAAAAACAAGGAAGAAAACAAAACCAACTATACTACAACAATATTGAAAGCAAAAAGCTATTCCCTTAGTGTTTCAAAAGGAAGATATTGTATCAGTTGTGTCTATTTTGTTTCCATTAATCAACAATACTTACAAAATGACATCGTTATGGAAAAATTGTTCCAGAATTTATTTCTAATGACCATGCAAACAGAAAATAAAATTCAATAAACCAAAATGACAGAAAATACGTAAGACAAAAAATATATACAATAGTTACATTTATACAAAATCGAGTCAGTGGTCATGTTGGTTCCACATAATGTTTCAAATGGGAACCATTGGTACTATAATAAAACAATCACTCATCCATGTCCTTAAGAAGATATGAATTTGTGTCAACGATAAAAGCGATCTTAAAAGGACCTAGCCGTAACTTTTGGAATTTAGAATGTCTCCCTCTCTCAGCATGAGTTGAATCCCACAATAAGACTTTGTCATCAATTTTAAATTCAACAATCTTTTCCCTTTTGTTAAAATACTTCTTTGTTGTTTGTTTCCTCAGCTTCAAATTTTCCAAGGCAAAATTTCTTTGTTCTTCTAGGGATATAAGCGTATTTATCCTTTGAGAAAAATCAAAAGAACTTAACTCTTCAGTCTATAACATCAATTGTAAGGAAGAAAGTTCTAATTCAATAGGCATAATAGCCTCTTGGCCATATACGAGCTGGAAATGAGTAAAGCCTGTACTTGCTTTGGTGGTAGTATGGTCTGCCCAAAGAGCATAAGTTAGAAGTGTGTGCCACTGGCGAGGTTTGCCTTCTATGATTCTCTTTATAATTCTGACCAGGTTTTTATTAGTAGACTATGCTTGTCTGTTTCCCTGAGGGTAATAAGCAGATGAAGTGAAATGCTTAACATCTAATTTATTCATAAATTGGGTCAATTTTGCAGAAATGAAGGTTGGACTATTGTTTGTATTGATTTCTAATGGAAGGCCAAATCTAGAAAAGATATTAGACTCTAGAAAAGAGATTATTTGTTCATCTTGTGCATGTCTAAGAGGGACAACCTTAGTCCACTTAGTAAAGTAATCAGTGGTTGTAAAAATAAAGATATGTCCTGCAGAGGATGAATGATTGATTAAAGCAATAAATTCTAGACCCCACTTAGAAAAAGGGAAATCCGGAGGAACAGGTTGTAAAGGCATGGCAGAAAGACGTTCTTTTCCAGCGAATTTTTGGCATTTATCACAGACCTTGCAAATTTATAAGAATCATGAAAGATCAAAGGCCAGTAATATACATTTCTTATGATATTAAAAGCAGTAGCCTTAGCAGAAAAATGTCCACCAATATGGATGACAGATGTTGATGATCCATGTACTTCGTGTAATAATTTCTATGCTTCTTCATCATTTACAGATTGTAGCAGCAAACCATCATCAAATCTTCTAAACAAGGAGTCCCCTAAAATGATATACTTAGAAGCTTCAAGGCAGAGTCTCCTTCTTTGATGAGGATCTAAGTCATCTCGACACCTATGATACTACAAATAATACACCATATTTTTATACCAAGGATGCTCAGATATAGAGAGATTTTGATTTTCAATATAAAATAGCGTTGAAAGAGGATTATCTTGATCGTCAAGTTCTTCACTTTGTTCAGGGTGTTGAGCTAAGTGAAGGGATAAGTCTCGTCCCTTTATTGTCTTCGAAGTCATGATTTCCAAATCATGCTCTTGAATTTTTGCAAGCCGATGTGCTAGTTTTCCTGAAAGATAAGTTTGTGAAAGTAGAAACTTGACAACATGCAAAGGGACTTTTACCTACGTATGTTTGCCCAAAATAAAATGTTGAAATTTTTCTATAGATTTGACAAGAGGGAAAGCATGTTTCTCAATGCAAGAATATTTGATCTCGTCATCTGATAGACTCTGACTCATGTAAGCTACAGGTTTTTCATTGTTCTGGTCATCACATTGTAAGAGGATAGCAAAAATTGCTTCCTCAATGGCATTGGTATATACTATAAAATATTTCTCAAAATTTGGTTTCACCAAAACCAACGTAGAATTGATTGCCTTCTTAATCCTAAGGAAAGCATTCTCAACATCATTTGTCCAAGAAAAAAGAACGATCTTTCTTCAAAAGATTATGCATGGGTTTAACCATGACAGCAAAATCAAGAACAAATCTACGAACAAAAATAATAATTCCCATGGAAGCTTGAACTTATTTCCTGGAGGTGGGGGCAGGGAGTTTAGAATGGCAATAATCCTCTTAGGATCCATACTTATCCTTGAATTAGAAACAATGTGAACGAGAATCTTACCCTTCGTGACACCGAAAATAGACTTGGAAGGATTCAAAGAAACACCAAATTTTCTGCAGCGCATGAGAACTTTTCTAATATGACCAAAATGATCCAACCAGTTTTTAGAATAAACAGTCAAATCATCAAGATAAACTTGGATTATCTTACCGATTAGATAGTCAAAAGCTATCTGCATGGCTCTTTGAAAGGTGGCACCTGCATTAGATAAACTGAAATGCATGTGTTTGTAAGCAAATGTGCCCCGACGTGTGGTAACTGTGGTTTTATACCTATCTGTCCTCTTTACCTTGATTTGATTATACCCATAGAAACCATTAAGTAAGGACATCATTTGAGACCCTACAACCTGTTGTAGAATCATTTCCATATTGGGAAGCGGAAAATGGTCTTTGATACTTTCTCTATTAAATGTGCAGAAATCGACACATAATCTGATCTAGCCAGTAGAATTCTGAATAGGGACCAGATTTGAAACCCATTCGGAATACTTAACTGGAAAGATTATATTAGCTTTCAACAATCTTTCCAATTCTTTTCTAATAGTGGCTTCGAGCGCAGGGTTAATAGGTCTTTGTCTTTGCCTAACTAGTTTTACCCCTTCCTTGATAGGAATGGCATGTTGTATGAGAGCGGGATCAAAACCACAAAGATCCTCGTATGACCAGGCAAAAACATCTTGAAATTCACAGAGTAACTCTCTGAATTTCTCTTTTTCTTCATCAGAACATTAGGAACCTAATTTAACGATCTTTGGAGATTCGGATGTCCCAATATTCAAGGAAATGGTATCACCAACTTTCCTTTTTGACTCCTCTTCCTTATGCATTTCCTTGTTTCCTACATCACTTGACAAAAATGAACCTTCGAGAGGAGTCTCCTTTAGGAAATTTTTCATCTTCAACTGAGATGATTTCTTTGGGATTAAACAGTTCATTTTGTATGAAAGGGCAAATGCCTTCATCACTAGGGAAAATCTGCCATGATTCTACGTTATCAAGGATGTGAGGGCGATATAAATATTGGAACGTACAATCAGGTCTTTGAGGTAAAAGCTATCGGGTAGGAGATGTTGCAAAAGCAACCAACCTATCAGCCATCAAATTAAGTTCCCTTTTAACATGAGTGATGTTAAATGATAACAGATTTGAAATCAACATCCAAACAACTTGAGTATAACGTTTAAGTAACTTATTGCTTGCTACATAAATTTTTCGTACAAGATTCACAACAAGTTCAGAATCACCAAAAATTGCAAGGTGGCCACAACCAAGGTTATATGCATTCTCAATGCCTAAAAATAAGGCCTCAAACTCGGTGACATTGTTTGTGTAAGCAAATTCCAACCTATAAGAGAAATTGTGGATTTTACCTACATGAGAATATAGAATGATGCCGACTCTATTTCCCTCATTTGAACATGAGCCATCGAAATGCATGTGCCACATGCCATCATCAAAATCAATTGTTTCAAGTATAGTATCACCTTCATCAACAAAGATAGAGTACATTCTCAAATCTTYTTCGAGATAATTTAAATTAGGTTGGGGAACKCTCCCTATATACGGTGAAATTCTTCCTTCCCTAAGGACTATAATGTTCTTTCTGTTTCAAGGGACGGGAGAATGTGTACCATCAAGTGAAAGGTATCCACCAGTTAAGGCTTTCCAATCCCTTCCCAAAATATTTGAGTAGTTACTCATCRGCATATCAATTACTTGGATGTTGATGGTTGTTCTTATCTCGGGATGCGCACACAAAACTAAGGTTACATCATTGATTTCACCTATAGTTGATTGCTGTAAACTGTTATAAGAGAGCATGTTTCTAGAATTTTCATTAGTGCAAGATAATCCAAGCTCTTCCATGATAATTTTAGACATCACACTTGGGCCAGACCCGCCATCAATTAGGCAACAATGAGCTATTTTATCCATGATTTTTACTAAAATATAAAAAAGGGGTTTTTTTTTACAGGGTTCCTAAAATTATTTACACCTATCTTATTTACAGTTGAGTCCTCTTCCTTTGACTCTTCAAATAGATTGGCTATAGTAGAAACTTTTCCCTCCATGAAGTCCTTGAGATTCCTCTGTTGTTCTTGGATAACAACCATGTCCAAAAGAGTAGCATCATCTTTGATATTATCCAATTAATTTAGGATATTGTACTTAGACGAGGGAAGAGAAGAAGACACTCCTTGATTATCCAAAGTTCTGACAGCTTGTGTATCAACACTTTGAGAAGATGAGCTTGGGGCAGAAGAAGTACGGGAAATATCAAATTTTCCCTTGGCAGTGTACGATTTGGTCCTTGTATTGATTACCATAACATCCTTTGGTTTAGCCCAATCTAAAACAACGATCGTAGTATCAGGCCTTTTGTCAAAGATCTTATCTCTAGCATTCTTTTTAACCTCACAGGTATTCTCATCGTGATTTTCTTCACATAAATTACACCAACTGCGCGTCATTATGGCCTTCAGATGAAAAGTGTTTTCATTCGTGTTTCTAAAAGGCGCTAGGGAAGAAGAAGAAGCCTCGGGGGAAGAGAAAGAAGAAATTCCTTTATGTTCGTAAGCTATCATCCTATTGTTCATATCTTGCATGAGTTGTAGAATGGCAAACAAGTATGTTTGCTTGACGCTTGACCAAGTCTCCCTTAGGAAGACTCGTTCTTTCAAGTTGCTTTTCATATTCTAGGCAAGCCCGAAGGGAAGAACCGAGGTTATCGATAGCCTTCTCTTCAAGTCCACGACAATACAGAGAAGGTAATGCATTATAATAATGCATGAAAGCAACTTGATTTTGAGGATGGATTAGTTCAAGAATTTGATTATATAGTTTGGTGAAGCGAAGGTTAAAAGATTTAATGGTTTCACCGTCCTTATAAGCAATATTGTTGTATTCCCTTAACTACTCAGTTGGACTCTTGGGCTGTCCATAAGTGGATTTGAACCAATATATCAATTCTTACCAAGTTGAAAGAATTTTGGGAGGGAGGTCAAAGAATTCTGCTGCGGCTTTCCCTTCGAGAGAATTAACAAATAAACGCATGCAAGTGTCATTATCATTGGCCCCTATGTTATGACAAGCATTAGAGAATGCTATCAGGTGTTCATTCATAGTAACAATACCATTTCCCGAGAACCTAGGTAAATGATCCTTGAATTTTGGTAATGGGTGGGTGGCTGGTGCGAGATTCAAGGGAGAAGATAAGTGCCATGGAGTGGTTGTAGCGTCTTCCTCAAATTGTAAAAGTCCATATTTCTTAATGACCTTAGTAGGGTTAGTAGTGGATTGAATAGGGACTTGATGACTGTAGATACTACCAATCACTGATGAAGCAGAAGGTTGTGAGGAGGAAGGACCTCTGGTGCCACTACCACTACTCGCAGATGTCATGTTGAAAGTGATAGGTATGGGTGATGGAGATGAACTAGGAGAATCAAATAAGGTTCTCCTAAGAGCACTTCGTTGTGTTGATAAGACAATTTTCCTTCTTCCTATTTCAAAAATAGGGGTAGCTTTAGAGGACAACCCTCTTCTCCTTCGAGAAATGCGAGGATTAAAGGACATGAAATAAAAGACTGAAGAGGGAGGTTATTGTTGATTTACGGGTTGCCTTTGCCTGGCTTCCCAACGTTCACGTATGTTTATGTCCCTTTCAATTATTTCCCAAGAACGTTCAAGTTCGACACGAGTACTAGCAGTTTCTAAAATAGTGTTAAATAAAGTCAATGAAATGTTGATTTAGTCATCAAGACCATCTCCAATATTGGGTTGTCTCGTAACAGGTACTGTCATGGAAAAAATCAGTCAAAGAGTAATCAAAAAAAAAAAAAAAATGAAATATAATTGTGATACAATCAACCAGAGAGATATGGAAGATCTCCCCAGTATGGTCGCTAAATAAATGTTGAGGAAAAGGTATGAATAATCTTACTCAAGCATTTTCAAATCTTGCTAGGCTAATGCAAGATAGTTGGGAATGTTACCCGAGGTTTATAGCATTTAATTCAAAACAATCTCTTAATCCATCGGTAATATGTACTAGGGACTAAGGTTGATTTTATATGTCATATGTAACTTTGAAAAAGAAAAGAAGTAGAGGTATACATAAGTGTGCACAGAAAAAGAGACGAGAACAAAAGTAAAATATGAACAATATCGTAAGATACGCATGTGACACTGAAATCAGAACATTGATTTTTTTTGTATTAATTTCATTCTGAGGTACAAAGCAAAATTCTCTTTACAAACCCCTGCGAGTGTGGGACCAAAGTCAGATTTAGAAGCCTCCGATGGACACCATACAAAAAGACTTTGAAAACAAAATAAATTGAAGCTAAAGATCTAGATCAACTTGCCATAAAAGTGTTGTCACTTGACTTTGTAAAATATCCTTTATCAGTTATGAAATCTAATCCATAAACAAACAAGAACACACAGACTGCCAAAGAAGATCATAACCTTTAGAAACAAGCTGCTGAAAGATATGATTTAGTTTTGAATCTTGTTGCCTTCAATAAGACCCTGTTGTCATCAAGATGGTTTAGCTTTCTAGTAAACTCGGAATGAATGAAGAAAAAGAAATATATCACAAATATAGAGCATACATTATATCATAAGTTATCCTTTTGTTCTCTCTGTCTCTTCTTTTGATTGAGATTTTATTCTTCTTCAAACAAGTTATGGTAGTTCAGCTACCTTTCTTTTGTTAAGATTTAGTTAGCTTAACCACTAGTTTGAGACAAATAGATAATAATAAATATGGGTCTATTAAATAATAACAAAATAGGTGGGACCCCTACTCTCTTTGTTAAATTTAAAAAAAATATGACTCCTCCTTGTTACTCCCTTTTTATTGACTTCAATAATCAACATAATGTGAAATATAATAACCCAAGATATGCTCCAACATCTGCCTTGTAACTCCCATTCACATAAATAGTTAAACATTTTTATATTTAATAAAAATAAAACATGATTGTTGACCAAAAATAGGATAATATCCACGTTGTTCAAAACATTATGTCTAAATATATGCTTGTTGTCCAAAAAAACAGTTTATTTCCATGCCAATAACAACATCAAAATCCATATTTGCTATGAGAGGTGGTTTGCCTCTTTCCACTACTGTCCTCTTTTGATCTTTTTGTTGCAGCCTTAGGCTGATTGGAACATTGAGGATGGATCTTGCTGATGACATGGGAGCAATTGTCTTTGATGTGAAGATGGGAGGATACTTATTCAAAGGAATTTTCAGAAGAGTTAGGGGAATTGGCCACTTTTTTCCCTTTATCAATCTCTGGTTCGGGCATGGTGGTTTTGAGCCTTTTGCTTGCATGTGAGGACTGGATAGGCAAAACAATGTGATTAGCTTGGGCATTTGGATTGAATGGTGGTGGTGGTGGAGGTAATGGCAATGATACTATAGGCCAACCATTATGATGTGCAACAGGTTGATGGGCGATCTCTTTCCAACCATCATTGGCAAGTGGTTATGGCTGCATAGAAACGTGAGGGGGAACATAGATACCATAGAAGTTTTGATGTGGTTGGAAAGGAGGCCTCTCAGTTCGGGGTTGGAGAATCCCTTGGAAAACTAGGTTGAAGAACCCATTTTGTAAAAGCTGGTTTAGTTCTAGCAGATCAGCGTCAAAATGTATCGAGAATCGTGGCCTTCTATGGCCTCTTTGCCAATTGTTTCCTCTACCTCTGTTTGCACCTTTTCCATTGCTGTCCCTACTAAAAAAACTCATCCTGAAGCAATATTTCAATCAGAATACAAAAACTTTTAACAATCCATTCACTAATACTCTACCTAAATAAAATCGAGATGTTGGCTCTATTATTCACAAAAAAAGCAAATGCAATCCATCCATTGATACAATCCACCAAATACTAAATTTAATAATTAATTGCAAATGAACCAGGAATTATAGGGTTATTGGGAAGATGGGGGGATTTGTAATGAATGAAAAATGATATCATGACGGGAAAGAACAAATGAATATTGTTCAAGCAAAATGGAGAGCCTTTCCTTTATAAAACAATGCCTTCATATTGAAGCTTTCACCCAAATCATCATCCAAATCCTTTGGATGAATTTATAATAATAGAACATGGAAGTGAATTAAATGTTATTGGGAGAATGATGGGCTTATAATGAGCGAAAAAAGTGATATAATGGACGGGAGTAAGATGGTTACTCTTCCATTAAATAAAATATCATTCATTAATTCTATATTTCATAATAATATTCTTTGTTGGAGTTATTTTACCTTTATTCGCCAAGCCGATTTGAATAGCAATAATCCCCTTAACCAAAACTTATTCGAGCCACAACCATTTCTTTTATAACACTTCATCATACAACATCCATTAACTACAGCCTTCAAACAATTTAATATCAAAGTCGAGAAAAATTCCAGAACTGTCAACTTTTGTAGTCTTCCTTTTCTTTTTTCCCAAAACCATAGATGTTCTTTTAAAATAGTAAAGCGATCTGTAGGAGACCAATAACCCATCATTTTGGCTTGACAATAATCACAACTAAAAAAATCTTAAATCGGCATGAAAGACTGAAAGGAATCGCAAGGACCTTTCGACGGTGTATCAAAAATTTCGCTATAAAATCATTGGCAGCGAAACCAAAGGGGCTCAAAAACCCCATTGTGGGTTTAATAATCAACAACTCATATCAACTTCAAAAGTCAACTGAATTTCTGGTGGATAAATAACACAACGAGGCCACATTTTTTAAGTTTTTGAATCATTGTTATGACTATAAGAAACAAGACTTTAATTTACTTACATGTTCGAATTCAAATGGGAAACAAGGCCTGGAATGAAACAAAGTAGGTGTGAGATTTGCAGTGCACCCATAAGCATGACAATAATAATTCCTTCAAAAAGTTTCTTGGCAAACTTCCAAGGTGACAACTGTTGATTTTTCATAAGAGATAATATTGTATGTGAATGAATGAATATCTTATTACAATGATGAGTGTTCTATATATAAAGAACATATGGTGACCATCCATGAAGAGATGCGTCCCTTGGGTAATAAATATATTTATATTTTATATTATGCTTTATGCTTTATACTTTATTATATATATATATATATATATATATATATATATATACTTTATATCATAAATATATTATTACAATAATAATATTATAATTAATAATATTGCTTAATAATTAATAATCTCATTATTAATTATCAATCTAGTAGAATGTATTTCCGATGTTGCCCAAACATCAACACTCCCTCTCAGCGAGGGAGACATTCTACATTACGCCAAGATTACCTCTGAAAATTACCTTTGAAGATTTTTTGCGGGTAGCTCTCAAATAGATTCAACATGTCACCATGACATCCATTACCTCGCAATGCATATATACTTCATCATGTGCACCCTTGTGACTTCACAGCCAATGCATCCAAGGCCCATGGGTATTTCTCAAATAACTACAACATGTCCCCATGACATCCACTACCTTACAATGCATCTTTACCTCATCACGTGCACCCTTGTGACTTCACAACATACATCCAGGGCCGGTGGGTAGCTCTCCAATAGCTACAACATGTCATCATGAGACTATCCAGTTTCCCACATAAAACTTGGATATCTTATGCATGACATCCAATACCCTACAATAACATTTGAAGCCATCACTCCCTCTGAAGAATGACTACATTGAGCTTATCCCTAAAGTACTTGAACTTCATCCTTGACAATGGCTTTGTCATCACATCCACAACCTTCTCATTGATAGCCACATATTGGAGCCTCACTGCTCCCTTCTGCACCATATTGGAACCTCATTGCTCCCTTTTGTACCAAGTGTCTAGCAACTAAGTGTCACTTCCATGAGACACATAATCAAAGTCTGATACCACACGAGCTCACATCCATTGACTGTTGAACATGTGAATCTATACATCCTCGGATATCCATAGTGCAACATGACTTCACCCCATGCAACCAAGGTCTGTGGGTAGCTCTCAATAGCTACAACATGTCCCCAAGACATCCACTCCCTGGGATGCATCAATACCTGATCATGTGCACTCCTGTCTCAGTGCCAACCCTTGGATATCCATAGTGCAACATGACTTCACCCCATGCAACCAAGGTCCATGGGTAGCTCTCAATAGCTACAACATGTCCCCAGGACATCCACTTCCTGCGATGCATTAGTACCTGATCATGTGCACTCCTGTCTCAATGCCAACCCTTTTTCATGTTGGATGAGAACACTCAGTGCCAACCCTTTTTCATACTGGATGAGAACACTCAGTGCCAACCCTTTTTCATGCTGGATGAGTTCCACATGTATCAGTGTGAACATGACTTCACCCCATGCAACAAAGGTCTATGGGTAGCTCTCAATAGCTACAACATGTCCCCAGGACATCCACTCCCTACGATGCATCAATACCTGATCATGTGCACTCCTGTCTTAGTGCCAACCCTTTTTCATGTTGGATGAAAACAGTCCCTCTAAAGAGGGACCACGCCAAGCTTGTCCCTGAAGTACTCAAACTTCATCCTTGACAACGATTTGGTAAACACGTCCACAACTTGATCCTCTGTAGTCACGAAACTGGAGCCTAACTGCTCCCCTCTGTACCATATCCCTGATATAGTAGTATTTGATCTCAATATGCTTCGACCTGTCATGGAATAGCGAGTTCTCTGACAACTTCATGCAACTCTGGTTGTCACACCAAATGCAGGTCGCCTACAATCTGAGACCAAATAACCCAGACAACAGCTTTCGAAGCCATACTACTTCTGCACATGCTGCCAAATACTTAACTTCAACCATACTGAGCGCCACACATGACTATTTCCTACATCCAATGGATCCTCCTGCTCCTTACTGTAGTACCCATCTCCCTCTAGAGCTGACTGTCTGACTCCCTCTTGAGCAATGAATATCAACTAAATCTTCAACCTGCCGACTTCATCACTTGTCCTCCAGAACAAGTATGGTCATCCTCTTCTTGTAGGTCTTACCTACAAGTCAAATTTAGTCCAAGTTAACAATTTTCGAAGCCACACTACTTCGTGTCTTCCTGCACATGCTTCCACATACTCTGCCTCAACTGTACTAAGTGCTACACACAATTGCTTCCTGCTGCTCCATGAAACCATACTGGAGCCTAGACTGAAGCAATATGTCGAAGTACTCTTCCAATCAGGAATACTGCCAACCCAATCTGAATCCGAATATCCATATAACCCAAATTCATGGTCTGTCACATACCATCTGCCTGTATAAATTAACATCCATAGTCTCTGAAGTTATGTCCTGCAACAACTTCAGATTTGGTACCAAAGGTGTAGCCATTGCCTTGCATCTTCACCTTACATAGTAAGTCCAAAAATTTAACCTCTAGTACAATTGTACTTTTATGCATGCTTCCTTCACCATCAGATCGATCTTGTCCTCCATGTAGTCACCAATGCAAATAGAATCAACACTGCATTTCCACATGAGACACCTATCCCATGCTTTGCTTTTCTCCAGTAGTGATCTCTCTTATTTTCCCGGGCCCTCCCGTGAGGGAGTTCAGCCCAGTCTTGCTCTGATACCATGTTGATTTTTCATAAGAGATGATATTGTATGTGAATGAATGAATATCTTATTATAATGGTGAGTGTTCTATATATAAAGAACATATGGTGACCATGGTGACCATCCATGAAGAGATGCGTCCCTTGGGAAATAACTATATTTATACTTTATATTATGATTTATGATTTATACTTTATATCATAAATATATTATTACAATAATAATATTATAATTAATAATATTACTTAGTAATTAATAATCTCATTATTAATTATCAATCTAGTAGAATGTCTTTTTGATGCTGCCCAAACATCAACAAAAACATCTACCACATACAAATTTTCCAAGGTCTGGGTCTGGCTAGGGTAATATAAGAACCCTTCATTGCCCTTTTCTTTTACAGAAAAGGAGAACACTTTAGAAATTAGTCATTGAATCCGAGCAAACACGAATTTAATTGTTGTAAAAACCTTTTCCAACAGTTCAATTGCCAACGTTTGTTCCAAACGTAACCAATCCAAACAATCCAACAAGAGTAGAGCGCCGAACAATAATTTGGTTCAGATCAATTTTATGCCAACAAGAAAGCAAATACATCGCATTTTGCACAGCCAGAATGCAAACAATATACCATATTTTTATATCAATAGTATAAATACAACATTTTCTCCGGGCACAACATAATTCATACCCTAACCCAAATACATAGTCGAGCTATAGTTCTACTTGAGTTGCTCCAATGCCCAAAAGGAAAAACAAGGACAACCCTAAATCAAAATGTTATAAACTTTGGAAAACAAATACATTTCGCATGCAAAGTCCTAGAGCCAACAAAATGATTTTAACTCGAGTAGAGTTTTAATTTAATGAATGAAGAGATAAAATTTTAATATATGTAAGAGTAGAGCTAAAGAAATCACGAGACACAACTCCTTTAAGGCCGAAAAATGGTGGAGTTTCTATTTACCAGAGCGCCCACAACAAATACCAGAACATAGTGAAGGTGGCCTCCCTGAGATAGAGTAAGAACGACGTGCAATAAATGCACGTCGCTTCCCATCTTGATCTGAAAATAGAAGGCTGACTTGTTATGCTATGCAAGCACCTCTACTTCATTAAAATAAACTTTACAGGACCTTGCTTCATGTGTTTAAAATATGCAAGATAAAATTATGTGTTAAGTTCATGCAACTTCTTATAAATGCTTATGTGTGAGCAAATGTTCTTTTAAAATGGTTATATATGTACTTGCAATAAATACACAACAACACAACTTGCAGCAAACAAACCATAAAACTCAGAACAATCACAACATGATAAAGGAGTTCACCCCCCTCCGGGCTACATCTCCTTGAGCCTCCATAATGGACTTAGCTCTCTGGGATTAATTAGTCAAAAGTTCTTTTACAAGCTGCTGCTCAACTCCAATGGAAAAACAGACTGTACCATTGAGATCAGAACACATAAAAACCCCAAAAATGACTAATAGAACTCTGAAAACGGATCATGGCTCATCCGGGCATGACCTCTTCTACATGTGGCCATAAG
>JASDQU010739382.1:220344-282269 GCA_032191745.1 Picea mariana | reverse complement strand
AGAACTCTGAAAACGGATCATGGCTCATCCGGGCATGACCTCTTCTACATGTGGCCATAAGCTTCCCTGAGCTTCTCTTTGGCAAAAACACCTGTAAAAGTCCTCAACAGCCTCTGAAACCTGTCCCAATGTGTTCAGAGCATATCAATTAGCCAAAAATGATTATTCAATCACAAAAAACAAACATAGGCTCACCAAACCATGTCCTCGATCAATGAGGGCTTAAAGCTCCCTAGAGCTTCCTGAAACTTCAATGGTGAAAAACTTGCAGAAGAAGTCTTCAAATGGCCTTGATAATAGCACCAATGGATTCAACACGTCCAAAAACCCCTAGCTGGGCTTTTACGGCACCTCAATCGGCCAAAAGATGAAGAAGTTAGGCCTCCTCCATTTTCCTCCTTCAAGCTTTCTGAAACTGGTTCGCCAAAACGCACCTCTGTGTGCATGAACCAAGAACACGCTCCAAAATGCATGTTAAAACCTAGCCCCGTGCATAACCGAAAATCGGTCCAAACTGTAGGATGGTTAGGGCGCCTCCAGCCCCTAACCGCCTAGCACTTGGGCACGTGAGTCGTCCATACGACCTCGCGCAATAGAAAAAGGGGCTTCGGTTACATGGGCGTATAAACATGTGACAAGTGTCGGTGAACGGTTGGTGGGAAAAACCGTTTGAAAAACCGACCCAACTCCCGCGCACGCACCATAACAGGGTCATATGTAATATAGCAAAATCATGTGCTAAGTGTTAAACCCTGTGCGTATAGGTTACAATATGGTCATATGTGTTGAACAAAACCACAAGTTATACAATAAAAACCCCGCGCACATACAACAATGTATATGGTGGCCACATGGAATATTCATGGACTATATATTATAATCCCCGCGYGCCTTTTAACAAAGAGTATGGTCATATATAAAAACACACGACCACGGGCCGGGGCTAAGCCCCGGCCCGACCCCCCGCCCAATTGACAAACTTTCAACTTCAAATATATACAAMYGCATATATTTAATAAGAAACAACTTGTGGCCYAATGGCCGGGCGRTYGTGCGAAGGCGCTCGGARGTGTGGSAGGTCCGGGGGTCGAACCCCGYGRCCTCCAATATATATTTTACATAACCAACCARCYAATAACCGAGTGACRCGTGGCGCCTCCAGATTGGGCCACGTGTCCTCACATCATTCGCCACCAAYCGGACACGTGTCACTCCATGATTCACCAACTGCTAACCAATGAATGCTTGCCACGTCATCCACCTGACACGTCATTGTACAGACTGTACGACCCTGTCACGTCACTATACGGACAGGTACAGTCAGCATCAAACTTTTTTGCCTGTTTGGCTTGGCGAACAGATCGCGATATCTTCTTCATACGGCGTCCATTTGACAAAGTAAATATACCGCCGAAATCAGGAAGACGAGACAGACGCAATGGTACTGTTTTCGTCGCATTCCGAGCACTTTGAAATTTGAGCTAAAATTTGATCCTTGATCCAGATTTTGATCACATCTCCCATTAGTAAATTCATCAATGATAGCATAATGAAGTGCGTTAACTTCCATCAACACTTTACACATTTATCCAATGTTTTGGCAAAGTAACTATACAAACCTCTAATATCAAAAAGGTTAGGTCCAAAACCACCACAAGGATCCACAACATCTACAATCTGCCAAAGAAATTCCATACCATATGATGACCCATTGTCCAAACACAAGTTTGTGTATAATTCACACTTAGTATTATAGTCTAGATGTAGCAAGGGCAAGAATGTCTAACGACACAAACATTTCTTTTTAAATCAAATCATAAACCAATCCTCCATAAATTTCAATTAAAACCAGAGTTTTTCTTTTGTTCCCAATTGTGTAATTATTCTTGTAATGCAACAATAAACTAAGCTTTGACATCCTAACAAGAGGAGTCATTTTTTTTATTACTATTCTATAGGGGTCCCACCTATTTAGTATTAATAATATGTACGTATAAATGCATTGCAACTTATTTGCAGACAAGGATCTCATGTTGCGCTTTTTAGGCATCGACAATGCGTATATCCTTCTTTTGGAGTATAAATTCCAGATGGGGCAAGGTCCCAAATTAATTCATCATCCCAATCTCTTAATCTTATTTGGGATCTCTTAAATTCTGTAATATATCTGTTCATTTCCAATGAATCCGCTCCTGCTAGACCTAAGGATACCGCTGATTTCCAAACTTGAGACCAAAGAGTGGTTTGTCAAGGATCTGCAATTCGATTCAATGTAGATACACCCCTCATTCTAAGAGTATCTATAATATGATATGGAAGTAAATGTTGACGATCACATCCTAGCCAAGGGTCTACTCCCAACGTAACCCTATGGATGTTTCCTATCATCCAAGCCAAGCCTTCTCCAATGACGGAAAATGATTTTGGGACTGCTTTCCAAAAGATTGATACACCCGTCCTCTTCTTTGATGGATTTCTAATCCATCCTTCCACAATATTCGAGGCAATGTACTTTTGGAACACAACTCTGGTCTAGAGACTAGTGGTCTTTAACAACCTCCAAACTGATTTTGCAGCTAAGGCTTTGGAGAAAAGAAAGATATTTTTTAGACCCCAACCTCCCAACGTCTTTGGAATTGCTATCTTTTCGCATCTGACCCACAGAGAAACATGGGAGTCTTCTTTACCACACCATAGAAAGCTGAAGCAAATTTTCCTGGTTGCTTCCAGAGTTCCTTTTAGAATCTAGGATAGAGATATCTAGTAGACTAGAGTTGCTTCCAACACCGATTTGACCAAAACGAGTCTTCCCGCTCGAGAGAGCCATTTGTGACTCAAAATTTTTAGCCTTTTCTCTAATTTTCTCAACAGTCAGAGCCAATCCACCTTCCTGTAAGCATTTGGCTTTAAGTTGAATCCTAGATATTTTAGACCCACATCAAGCTCCTTGTCAGCAAAGGGGAAACTCTGTCTAAAAAGATGCACTTCCTCTGCTAAAAGAAGATTTGTGGAAAGTGTAGATTTTCTCTCATTAATTTGCATACCTGTAGCTCTGGGAAAAAGAGTCAGTATATCTCTCAATGTCTCCACATCTCTTCTTGAGCCCCCACAAAAAAATAAGAGCATCATCAACGAATAGAAGGTGAGTAATCTGGAGGGTCCGATAAATCTGTATCCCTGAAAAGGTTCTGTTTCTTCTTGCTTCCCCAATTGCCCGGTTGAGGCCTTCAACAACTAGAAGAAACAACAAAGGAGAGAGGGGACAACCTTGTCTCAGTCCTCTTTCTAAATGGAAGAAATGGGAGGCTGATTCGTTAATAAGTACTGAGAAACAAACTGTTGTAATGTAGCTCAAAACCCACCTGATAAAGGAAACTTCAAAACCAAGATGTGTTATAAGAAGTCTTGAATAAAGCCAACTGACTTTGTCATACACTTTTGAAAGGTCTAACTTTAAAATGGCTCCCTTCAGTTTTCTAGTTTTAATACTGTGCATGCCTTCCCGAGCTACACCTATCGCTTCATGAATTTGTCTTCATTCCAAGAAGCCAAATTGTTCACTAGAAATATGGTTTGAGAGGATAATATTTATTCTTCTAGCAATGATTTTGGTCACAATTTTGTAAATACAATTACAAAGGGAGATTGGCCGATACTCATCAAGGGAGGAGGGATTATCATATTTAGGAATTAAGGCTATGAAAGTGGAGTTAAAACTTGCGGGAATTCGTCCAGATAGACAAGTGTCCTACATTACCTTTAGGATATCATGTGCCAAGAACTCTTAAAGCCCTTGAAAGAATTCAATTGTTCACCCATCTGGGTTTGGGCTTTTGTCCAGAAGTTGTACAAGGCTTCTTTAAGTTCTTCCTCCGAGATTTCTTCCATCAGGGACTAATTATTGTCCTCTTCCACAAACCTCGGGAAAAGTTGAGCCATCCTTACCACTTCTGCTATTGTAGCCTGATTGTCAGCTCTAAAAAGGTTTTGAAAGTGTGATACTCCGATTCTGGCCATCCCTTCAAAGGTACTCTCTACAACACCATGTTGATCCTCTAGGCTCCAGATGGTATTTGTGCTTCTCCTACCTTTTGGATAAGCTTGAAAGAACTTTGTGTTCTCATCTCCACTTTCCAACCATATAGCTCTACCAACAAAGGTTGATGATATATTGGTTAGCGAAATTGGATTTTGTCATTATTTAATTTGAAAATAAGATTTGTAACTCATGACACATCTTTTTACAATTAAACTGTGTCTTAAAATTAATTTGTCTTCTTAAACCTTAATACAATAAATAAATAAATATAATAATGTGTATTCTTATAATATTATGATTTATTAAAACTATATCTCAAAATTAATTTGGTTTCATGAACCTTAATCAAATGTGATAGATGTTGATGTATCCATGTATAATCTTAAAAATTTAAATATATTGTATAGTCTTAAAAAATTTAAATTTATAAGAACCACGCCTCAAAATGTGAAAGATCATGTATATTTGTATTCTTGTAATTCATAAGAATGAATTATCCATGCTTTTTATACAAAAGCTCCGTAGTACATTCCATATGCCTCCCAGGTTAATCTTTAGATGTTGAAGGGTTCTGAAAGGGTTTTTAGCGACCAGAATGTCAAGCACGGGGAGAATCCATATCTTCGGGAGGCAGCCCTACACAATCATCGTACTCGGAGTGATTCGCCACTCAAAAACTGGTAATCATCAATTCTATTTTTCTGGGGCACTGGGGCACTAGGTACATGGGATTCTCCAATATCTGCTGTATGGAATAAGAGAGAGGGCTAGCAGAAACACACACCACTGCAATAATCAGTTCGGCTGGGTATGTTGTACAATCCCTAATGTCTGGAGAAGTTATGTATTTTTTTGTTATAAGCTTCTGAATTACACGGTACGGGAAATTAGGTCAATCTGTGGTTCTGAACAACAATGTTGGCATTTCGCCGGTATTGGTCCTGTGGTTCTGCCCTCCATGGCATGGTTGAAGTGCCGTTGGGACTATTGCTGCAGACATCTTCATATAATTCTAGTGTTCACAATGATGCAAGCTGGGAATTTTCAACATATCATTCCAGTTCTTGCTTTCCCTCAATTCAATACGCAGGGATTGCACACTTAAACCCTAATAGAGAACATAACATTTCGACCTCCGGGGCCACACCAGGCAAAACATATATGTCGGGTCAAACAAGTGTGGGAGCAACATCCTCTCCCCAAGTTTCCATCGAATCAAGCAATGGAAGCTCATGTGAAATAAACTGCAATATAGGAAGGTACCCATTTGAAAGAAATTGCATTCTTTCAAAAAAAACTTTGTTTTTGACATTGAAAACTCGAATGCTGGATCGGCGGAATATTGCTTTCAGAGTACCCAGTAGGGCAGCTTCTGGCGAACCGAACAAGATTCCTGAGTATCAAATGCCAACTGTGACTTGGGGTGTTGTGCAGGGGCGAAAGGAGAAGCTTGTTTCTCGAGTGATCATTTGTGATTACTTGAGAAGTATCGGGATAGTCCCTGACGAGCTAGAACATTTGGAACTTCCTTCAACAGTCGATGTTATGAAAGAGAGGGTGGACTTCCTGCAGAGATTAGGTCTCACCATCGATGACATAAATCAGTATCCACTCATGCTGGGTTGCAGTGTGAGGAAGAACATGGTCCCTGTCCTTGATTATTTGAATAAATTGGGTTTTCAAAAGCAGGAGCTCCCCAGTTTTCTTAGAAAACATCCTCAAGTGTTGCATGCCAGTGTTATTGTAGACCTTGTGCCGGTTACCAAATTTCTACGAGGTCTTGATATTGAGAGAATTGACACTCCAGTGGTATTACAGAAGTATCCAGAGCTTCTGGAATTTAAACTCGAAGGGACAATGAGTACAGCTGTCGCTTATTTGGTCAGTATTGGAGTGAACCCAAGAGACATTGGACCGATGGTGACACAGTATCCTCAGATTTTGGGTATGCGGGTTGGTAAAGTGATTAAACCTATTGTTGCTTACCTCGAAAGTCTAGGACTTCCCAAACAAGTTCTAGCTAGAATGATCGAGAAGAGACCATATATTCTTGGATATGATTTGGATGAATTAATGAAGCGCAATGTGGAAATCCTGCTTAGTTTTGGTGTACGGCGCGAATCTCTTGCTTCTGTTATAGCACAGTATCCACAGATCCTGGGGCTTGGTTTGAGGCCAAAATTGACTTCGCAGCAATACTTTTTCAATTTTAACATTAAAATAGGTCCAGAAGACTTTGGTAGAATTTTAGAGAAGATGCCACAGGTTGTAAGCCTTCCTCATGTTTCACTTAAAAAACGTGTGGAGTTTTTCAGAGGACGTGGTTTCTCAGCTGAGGATATAGCAAAGATGGTGGTTGCTTGTCCCCAGCTGCTTCTTGTAAATGTGGAACTCATGAAACGCAGTTTTTATTATTTTAAGACTGATATTAAGAAGCCGTTAGAGGAACTTGTAGAATTTCCATCTTACTTTACATACAGCCTGGAATTCAGAATCAAATCTCGGTTTCAAAGAATGTCAAGAAAGGGCATTAGATGCAGTCTAGCGTGGATGCTTAATTGCAGTGACCAAAGGTTTGAAGAAAGACTGGAAGGTAACTATATCGAGAATGAGGACATGGGTCCATCATTCTCTATGGGTGGACCATTGGAATCATCAGGGGATGCTGTTGATTCAGAAGAGGAAGATGAGGAGAGTGAGGATGAAGTTTTCTACAGGCGCACAGTTTCTGTTTAGTAATGAATGATCTGCATACTGCTGTAATTCATGCATTTTGTAAAAGACTTTTCTGTTGTTCTTCAAAGCACGAATATGTTTGAATTTTGTTTCAAAATGTTCTCATGGTTCCTTGTATTAAAATTATTATTTTTCTTCTTCCCTATGTAATCTCAGAGTTTTGAGAATCTTGTTAGGTTTTAGACTATGATTCTGTGAGAGGTATGTCTGGTGGGTTTGTACTCTTGTGTTGAAGAAAAGAATGGATTCAAAATTAAGAGCTAGGCAGAACTTGCGAAAGAAAGCTACCTTTTAAAAGTTCAATCTATTTATCTTCTTCAGTAAACGGATCTGTCCAAATGTTGATATGAAGCAAATTAAAGGGTCAAATCAATAAATTAACACTCAAATACACTGTGATGTTAAAAATCCAAAATTCTCTCCACGGCCATCAGGCTTCAGTAAGAGCAGATCGGAAGATATATTCAGGAGAAGCACGTTCTGTTTGTTAGAGAAACTGATTTACTTTAGTGACTTCTGATACTAAAGTAGCTATCACAGAGAAATGTTACATGCAGCTATCACTTTAAAGGAGCTTTCCAGAATCCAACTCTAGGATGAAACTGATGGCAAATGAAGGCGTGACTAAACTTTGTAGCCTTGTGCACCCATCCAGCTATTGGACGGATTCATGCACCAGTCTTCAGGTGTCGTGTGTCATGGAGCGACCTAGCAGTAAACTTTTGTGGGTCTCAACTCATAAAAGGTGTTGTTATCTTATTTTGTTCATATTACTTCTATTTTGTGCTGTTTTTTATCCTGATTTGCTGTTGGCTGGTGTGCATCCACAAGCAAGTCAGCTGGTGTGCATCCACAAGCATGAGCATAAGCATTAAAATGTTGCTGTTGGCTGGTGTGCGGATCATCCACTTTTATCCTGGCTTGCTGTTGGCTGGTGTGCATCCACAAGCAAGTCAGTTGGTGTGCATCCGCAAGCATGAGCATAAGCATTAAAATGCTGCTGTTGGCTGGTGTGCGGATCATCCACAAGCATAGCATTAAGATGTCGCTTGGTAGGACTTGAACCCTGGTGGGGGTTAGCATCCACGAGCGTGATCACGAGCACTGATATGTCACTGGGTAGGACTTGAACCCTATGTCACTGGGTAGGACTTGAACCCTGGTGAGGGCGATATTAGGTACCCGCTCTCACCGACCTAGCTAGCCACCATTGAGATTGGAATGCATACATTGTTACCAACTTACTATACTCGAGGATAAGCAGCATCAGCATGAGCATGAGCACTACCCTGATGAGGGCTATATTAGGTACCCGCTCTCACCGACCTAGCTAGCCACCATTGAGATTGGAATGCATACATTGTTACCAACTTACTATACTCGAGGATAAGCAGCATCAGCATGAGCATGAGCACTATTATGTCAGTCAGTCTAATTAATGGAAAAAGTGGGGGTTAACTGGAAAAATCAGTCAGTCAGTCTAATTAACACGAAAAATAGGAGTTTTCATTATAAAAAGACCTTTAATCTCTAGAATAACACATGTTTGTAATAGTTGTCATGCAGAGTTGGTGGAAAAATAGTTCTTGATCACGTGCAGCACCCATATTGGCCTTGAAGGTTATTTGGCCTGAGTTGGCACACATACTTTGTCAGGAATGTTTCTTGTCATCAGTTGTATTGTCTGTCTTAGATTTGTTAATTTTGATAATAATGAGTTCCATTTGACGTTACAGTTACTCTAGTTAGATCTGTTTTAGTAAATTCCAGATTCATTCAAGAAATAGTGAAAAACAAAGTAGTAGCTTAATCCATGGACAAAGCCCACCTCCCGCTTGCGGTTTTTGGCCAGCCGGTGTGGCCTCTTCTGATACGTCTTGGACTCCGGCAGTGTTCGTCTCTGTCAATGAAGGCAGAATTGTATTTGCAGTTGGGTACGTACTGGGCGGCTGGTCTATCCTATGTTTTGTACGTGATTGTCAGAGGAGGGACTTTACATAAAAAAGCTACCTGCAAGAATGTTTCCCTCATCGTTCTCGATTAGTTTTTGTTCTCTGCTGGTTTTCATTGCTTGGAAGGTTGTTTACCTGTGTTGTTCTCTTTAAGCTTTGATTCTTTCGATTGCGGGCAACAACTTTGACAAAGTTCTGGCAGCATTGCAAATAGAAGCTGAGAGGGCAAACACGTTGGCAGGCTAACAGAAACAAGTAAACTGGCGTACCTGTTTTTCTACTTTTATCCCTATTTCTTTAAAATATATCGAACATTGAAAAATTCCAAGGGCTTTTTCTCTTTCGAAAATTTATGTGAAAAACTGTATTTGATTAAATTTGAATTTGGAGAAAACCCTCCTCAGTTTGTCCTTGTCACATATGCATTGTTAGAGTCTATTTCAGTGAAATCTGCCGTTGTTAAAGCTTTTTCAGAGGGGTTGTTAAAGCTTTTTCAGAGGGTTTGTTGTCAAACCACAGAACTTAGACTTTTTCAGGAAACCCTGTTTATTGTGAAAAGCTTATAACTTTTCTTTTCCAGGTTACAAAGCCCAGGGAAAACCGCTGAGTACTTCCCCTAATTTCGAGGATGGTACCCAACATAAACCCTAAAATGTTCAGGGCACAAGGCCGGTCAAAAACAAGGCTCGAAGCCATTAAAATAATATACTCGTTAAGGGCTCAACATGTCACTTGTGGAAATTAAACCTGGGTGGGGAGGATAGCAATCATTCCTCCCAACTACCCAAGCTAAACCCAATTGATGGAAAAAGGCCTATAACTTATATCATATATAATTTACATTATAATCTTATACTATATAAAAGTATATTTTATATCATATTATATATAAGAATTGCAAGTAATCCCTTACCTTCTTAAGGTCCGATAGACAAATTCGGGATCTCAGTGGACGTTAATCATCATCATCATAATAACTTTACTATATTGTATGTCATAACTTACATTTATTGTTATAATTGTAATATAAATTTATATATATTATATGTTTATAAAATTATATATTTTAGCTTCATATTTTTTATATAAATTTTGTAGTTTACAAATAAATCTACATAATTAAAAATTCTATATAAAGATATATATTCGAATTTAATGGTGAATTTTATCAAATGCTCGTCTCAACGAGTGTTTTTGAAATTGTATTGTTGTTGAATTTGAACACGAACACAAACCAAGTGACTTAGATTAAAATAAATCCAATATGGTAAGAGTGAATTAAAATAAACTAAATCCAATTTCCCATCACCAAATAATACCTGCGCATGTGCAGTTTGGTTTGAGGTTGAAAATCAGGAGCATGTGCAGTTTGTGCTTGAGGTTGAAAATCAGCAATAGTAGCTAGATACATCAAATTCTTCCAAAGTTTTGCTTGGTACGACATGTAGGGTTCAAGATTTCAGGAAAAGCTAATTATGTAACGAATGTATATGGTATGGTATTATGTCAGATATGCATATGCTATGAATCTTGAAATGATTTCTGCAACTATCAAATTGGGTGGGAAAATGTGTCTTTTTTATGTATGTAAAGTTTGACCAGCAAACCTGAATTTTTTCAATCTAGCTCGCACATTAATAAATTTGAGGTTAACATAGATGTACTCCAATTTAATACAAACAATAAGTTTTATTATTTATTCATAGGACCATTCAGATTTTACACAGACGGGTACAGAATATTCCATATCATTTCAAAAAGTAGTTACCCATATGAGTACATCTTGTAAATCTTTTCAGGATTTTGATGGAATTCTACGTTGAATGGTGGAAAGTATTATATGGTTACAAACGATTAATTAGGAAACCATATTCTGTCTGTCAGCTTATTGAAGCTGTCTTGTAGCTTGTGGGCAGTTGATATATTAAAGTTTTTATACATTGATAGCAACAAAATTTATCTGAACACAATACTCTTGAACTGTTTTTATGGGACCCGACCTTGCTCACTGGAGGCAACAATCACTTTATTCTA
Organism: Picea mariana; assembly: GCA_032191745.1. Classification (NCBI taxonomy): domain Eukaryota; kingdom Viridiplantae; phylum Streptophyta; class Pinopsida; order Pinales; family Pinaceae; genus Picea; species Picea mariana. Next base: position 271,508 of record JASDQU010739382.1, on the reverse strand, counting down.
CACCACCCTGCTTAAAAGAGTTCTGTATTTATCATGATTCTTTGTCTGTTGTTTCATCTGGCCAGAGAGCAAAACAGTGTCAAGCATATTATTATATATATATATATATATTTATTGACTACAGATGGCAGAGATTTCAACTAGTAGATAAGTGCTTAAATGAAGAGCTTGGAGATAATACTTTCATTGGGTGCAAAAAAAGACTATAGGTTTAGGTAAGACTTTAATGACTAACCTTTTTGAGTCATAAAAAGGTTGACCAAGACCTTATCGGAGCAGAAATAGATCAGGTAAAGGCTAAAGCCAGGAACTAACCTTATGCAGAGCTCAGATAAGTGAGGATTATTTTATAATTCTCTGAGATAAAGCAGTTGGTGTTTCTGCATAAGACAGACTTGGCCACTGTAGATGGCCTTATCAACATGATGAAGAGGCATAGATAGGCCTCACAGTTCCGAGGCTGAATTCTTTTGTGCTCTTGTGAGATATCTTTCTTGTTTTGTTTCAGCTGTGTACTCAGTATCACAACATATTTCCTGACAGGCATTAAGCAGGACTAGGAGCCATGTTGGAATTACAGTTCGATAAGTGGGGAGCATTCATGATCCTCCTCTTTTGTCTGAATGTGTCTGGTTTAATTTTCACATTGACATTTGGTTTCCATGGAGTGCATGCAGCCAGAAGATCATAGATTTTGCCAGGAGGAGCCTTCTTTTGAGCAGAAAATCCTTGAAATAGTGAGTAAAATTTTATCGGATTAGAATTGGAGTGGAAGAATTTTGTGTAAACTTTCGCCGTATTCTGTTTTTTATCTAACCTCCAAAGTTGATATGCAGGAGTATGGACAAAAATTACCCATACAGAGTTGACAAATTTGTGACCAGAGTGAAGGATCCTTCATATGCCATTAATCAACCTATTTTAAAACAAGCCTTTACATTTGAGGCACAAACAACTCCTTTCAATAGTTGTCATACATCTACTTTTGCTGAGGTGAGTATGTATTCATAAATTTATATTCTGTACTTTGTGGAGTCTCTTCTTATCATTTGTTACGTTTACATTCTTTTCAGATTACACCACCTGATGAATCCGTCTATGAAGCATCTGGTATGCATTATCAATTTAGTGAGTACAAGCAGGACAACAGCAACATTCTTTCCAGTTCTGACTAAGTGATAGTGGATTGGTTTCGTAGGTTGAACCCAACCATCAACTAGTTGCATATTTTGGAGGGACCGATGAGGGTTTTCCAAATGTGAAGATATGGTTGCAGAAGGTACAAGGTCAGTAACGTTGTAAATTGCTGAGCCTAGCATCTTAAAGGGCATTTATCAGTCATTGAATCAAGTGACATTTCTCAGTTACAGCTACCTCAAAATCGAGGCAGATATACATGATAGAGCATCAGTTTTTGTCTTCAATGTCTAGAGATAGTGCCTCATATGCTAGCATTTCTGGCATTTTGAGTGCTGGAATTTTCTTCTAGTCATGTTTTTAGAGTGCCGTAACTCTCTATTTCCCATTATGTAAGTCTTTTCCATCAAGTAATATATGTTGCATTTCACCCACTGAAGAATAGAAGCAAAATGGAATCCATTATAACATCTTACTTTGTAGGTGACRCAAGAATGTTGATATATTTAGCATCGGACAGGTACTTCCACATAGGCTTGGTTGTCTAGCATGTGGAAGTCGTTCGTAATGCCTCTCAGAACATTAAGAAATTCACTTTATGAGTTAATAATTAAAGTGATGACCTTTTTAATTAATGTAAGTTTAATTAAATTAAATGCCTAAGTTCTTGACATTAGTAACTTAAGCGAGTTCATTAAATCCTAGCCATTAGATCTAAAGTGAGGGGAGATCTAATCTCAACCCTTGATCACTTTAGGAGATCTAGGGTTAACTGAACGTTATAAAAGACAACCTAAGTGAGAGGATGAGACACACAGAAAGTACATTGGAGCAAAGGAGGACTCTTTGCTCATGTGCTTGTGTCACACACAAAATGAGTGAGTGAGATCTCATTGAGTGGGTGGAGAAGGACTTCCACTGAAGTGTGTAAGGGTAAGGGCCGTGGAAAGGAGCAAAGAGGTAGCAAGGGAGATAGTAGCCAACCGACAATATCGAAGGACTGATCTTGAGGTTTGTAGGGCTTGGATATTTGCTGCATTGTATTCCTCAAGTGGGCCATTATCTCATGATGTGAGCTCAAGATTTTATCTAATAAAATCAACTCAGATCTGGTTTTCTCTTCGGGGTTTTTCCATGGGTGTTTATCCATATATCTTTTGTGCAATGTGTATGGTTTCAATTTTTATGATTTTGCTGTAATTTCGTTAAGTAACCTAGCTGTGCATTTAGTTAATAAAGTGATTTTATTGGAACTAAGTGCCAGGTGTCGGGTTTAAGGAATCAACAAGGTATTAGAGCCACAGTTCTGAAGGAAACCAGATTTGCCAAGATCGAGTTAATTTGCAATGAGAAAAAAATTTGTTTACAAGTTTGCGGGAATTTTTTTTATGCAGGTCTGCACCTGCGGGGTAAATTAAAAAGAAAAAAAAATACAGTCGTACAACCGTATGGGTCGTACGCACAACTGTCGTACAACAACTGTCATACAATGTACGACCACCAGTTGTTGCAGAGAAGATCTGTGCATGGGCAAGCAAAGGTGCGATCGGATGTAGGTGTATAGAATCGCCAGGCAGAGGAGAGCCAAAGGGTGTGACGATTGAGTGGACCGTGGGCACTGCAATCGACAGTAGCTAGCACCAAATTACTTAAGGGAGGTGCGGAGGAGCCGTGACGATGTATTGAGAAAGCAACCGATAGTGGTGAGGTAACCCGTGGAGCCAGCAGAGGAAGAGTAGGTAGTGTTGTAGTCGTGTTGGGAGACAACTGGGTGGAAGAGGAGAAGGCGACTGACAAAGGAGCCGTCGACAGGCGTATAACGAGTGGGAGCTAGCTGGAAGTGCATGTGAGCATTCGTCCTCAAGAGGACGGGCTGAGGACCGGTTGGAAGCCAGCGGTGGGCTCAACTACCAACATAGAGGAAGCCGACCAACATGGACAACACAACTGCTAGCCAAGTTGCCAACAGTCTCCAAACAGGGTGCAGAGTTGCCCAACAACAGATCGCAGGAGCCATAGGGCTGAGACAATCGTCGGGCATAAATCCAGGTAGTGGGCAGATATAGCCGGGAAACACCTAGAAAGGACTTGGGCAGCCCAGAAAAGTACCCGGGTAGTAGCAGAAGGCTTTTGGTAGCTTTGGCCAGAGGTTTGGGTAGCGGGGCCCGGGCAACAAATTTTTTTGTTGAGTTGCTATGTGAGCAATGGCAAGCAACAGAGTGGCAGAGAACAAGGAGCCGGTAGCTTCGAAGGTTGAGCATCTCAGAGGGAAGGAGCAACCTTCCAAGTCTATCAAGGAGTGATGGTAGGAGATGGCCATGCAGGATGCTCAGGAGTAAGAGGCTTCCAAGAGCATGATTAGAGGGAAGTCTTCGAAGAAGGGTCCGAGCAAGATGGAAGAGATAGCTTTCGTTTCAGAAGGAACAACCAATCAGGTGGATTGGAGAGCAAACATGGTATTAGATCTGAAAGCGAAGACAGAGCCACCTCCAGGTTGTAGAAGTACCTTCCTCGCTAAGAGGGAGTGTTGAGTATTTAGCATCGAACATGTACTTCCACAGAAGGAAGGTGATTTTCTTCCTCTCATTTTACTCTCTCTAGGTATTGTTAAGAATTTGGCTATGATGATCTCTAGATAAATTCAATTTTTGAATTAAAGCTTCCTTTGACTTTTAATTTACAGGGATTTAATACAAAAAACAGTCCACACAAGCAACCTCCACAAGCATAAAGTAGCAAAAATCAAAAGTGCGGGCTTGCTTAAGCCATAACACCCACAATCATAGATTCAAGAGCAAATTGGTCATAAAACATGACATCAAAGGGCAGAAGCCCAAGCATTGCAAGACTAAAAAGCGACCATGCCATATGTAGGAGGCAGTTGGTCCTAATCATTTGAGGAAGGGGCCCATCCAGACATTGGGGAATTGGCATTGCAGGCTCAACAAGATCCCACCCATCTACAAGAGGCTCTGGGAGCTTAGGCCCTCCTGAGATGGTCGGGGTGAGGGTCAGACATTGTTTGTCGTTGTGTTGTTGGGGTGGGGGTTGATCTTGAGATAAATTCAGTAGCAAAATTTGTTAGAATTACTTAAATTGATCAATGGGGAATACATAGGCCATGAAGAAGAAGAGGACAAGTTATAAAGGTGATTGCAACATACCTACACCTAAGCACTTTTCATGATTACTTTTCATTGTGCTTGTGCTATAGTTAAAGCAAATAAGTTGCTACACAATTTCCAATAATTCAAATCGAATGTTTGGTAATTCATTCAAATCGAATAGCAATAGTATTTGTCTTCCTCAAGGCAATGTGGAAGAAACTACATGCCTTGGTGGTCTATTAAGTGTGGCAGTGCTAGGAAAAGAAGAAGGCATATAAGCTTCGATGGGCACATCCAAGTACTTGACTTGTAAACGTCCACACCTTCGTTTAGCCTTGCAATAAGGGTAATCCAACTAATCCTTCACCTTAGAGATCTGTCCTAGGATTGAGGGTTATAGTCCAAATATTTCTGGTTTAATTCGTTAAAAAATTGATCTACAAATTCTTGCATTTCTAAGCATTTTTAATGATCCCATGGCACAAGATCAATAATAACCCCAACTGCAACCTGCATTATGACATGTGCAACAAGTAAGAATAAGTTAGTTGCAGGCAACTTTTTATCATGGTAAACATTTAAAATAGACACTTAAGTTCATACTTGAAGATAACTTGTAATCTATCAGATACATGTTGGGCAATGTGCAACAAATCGTTGGTATTCTCATTGAGTGCATCATGCTTTTCTCTGGCATCAACATTTTTAGGGGGAATGATCATGTGAAGTGCATCGTCATCGTTCACACAACCATGGAGCACATGAATATTAGATGTAGCCTATGTTGGAGAACACTTGAATATGTTGGAGATAATGGTCATATTTATGACATAGACTGAATAATAAATGCGCACTAATAAATTGATGTAATAATGGGGCTTTTAATGTAGCCATTAATATATTAATTAGTATAGTTATGTATTTGGGAGTTACATAATGTACTCTTCCTCTCTCCTACTTTGTAATGAGACATTGCATCATCTAATGAAAGGATCCTCTCTTTCTTGTTCTTATGTGTGTATTCCTTCCCATGCTTGTGTGTGTAAAACTCACATGGTATTAGAGCCAAGTTGATGAGAAATAGTGAAAGTGGGTGAAGGAGTCGAGGGATTGCTAGGATCAGAGAAGGCGTTGAGGGATTGTGCACACAAAGTTGCATAGAAGAACTAAGGAATCCTATGGGAGGTAGTGTGGGCGAGGTATACTTTTAATTAAAAAAGAGGTGAAACGGGCTGCTACAGGGGTTTGTGAACGTGGCAACTTGTAGCCATAAAGGAGATATCCTTGCTAGAGATCTCTAGCCACCATGTGATCTGCTTTGTGGGAAGACAAAAAAGAAGTGGTTTCATAGACCAGCGTGGAGAGTGAGTTGCCACACGAAGGAAAAGAAGTGGGGTCATAGAGCCTATGGAAGAACTGCCAAATAATAGTTGTGTGAGTCGTTAATAGAAAAGGGAAACACCACCTGCATGTGCATCTGTGTGAACTGTCAAATAGAAAATGATCATCATGATAGAGTCGCAATTAGAGCAAATCCATCAAAAAGTGACGAGTCATCCCGGTTTCCATCGTGGGTAGTAGCAATGATTATACTCAACCATTCTTCTAATTGATAAGCCACCATAGTGATAAAAGGAAAGGAAGCTACCAAGTAAGTGAGAAAGGTGATATCGAAGGTATGGCCACCGGATACACTCTTTCTCATTATTATGTGTATTCTTGTCCATGCTTGTGTGTGTAAATCTCACATTGGCTATTTCATCTAATGTTGGACAAAAATGAAAAATCTAATGGCAAGAATTTTAAATCATGGAAACAAAATATGCTTGCCATATTTGAATACAAATGTTTGGACAAGCTTGTATTGGGAAAAGAAATTTGGATTGAAACTAATGTAGATGCCCAAGAAAAATATGATGCAAATAATTGAGAGGTTGTGATCTTGATCAAGCTATTGATAACAAATGAGATGCTTCATGTTGATGTTACGGTAGCTGCGGGAGGTATTAACCTCCACGTGTAACCTTTGACGAGATTAGAATATTCTGGGAAGCTAGAAAAACCCTAATGGATGAATAAGAAACCTAGAAGACAAGTCGGCTCAAGAGAATATTTAATATTAAGTTATTAGCCTCTAGAAAAGAGAAGTCGACCCAGTTAGTTAACTTGGAGCACAATAAATAGAGGGCGCTTGAGCTCATTTGGTCTCACACTTACTCACAACCTCATAAGGACTAGTGATGCGCATGACTGGAGGAGAGTTGCAGCTGTTGCAGTGGTGACTTGGTCTTTGGCTTATGGTTTGGTTTCTTTGCTTGGTGCGCTAGCTTTGGAGAGAGGTATGCTACCTTGGTTCGCTGTTGGTTCTAGTGATTGCTTCCACAATTATTCTATCTGTCAAGGTTAAGGTGCTCGGGGGTGGCCTTTCTGCCTATGGTTGGGTGACAATATTCAGATATTGTCTATGGTGAAAACGAGCACACCTATTATTTTAACAGGTTATGGGCCCACACTATCTTTGGACAGTCTAACCACTGGAAGATAGCTTGAGAGATTATTTGCTCGTTGCAACACTAGTTGCAGTGGCAGCTGCAATCAGAGTTTTGCTGCAGCAACGAAACCCAAACCCTCTTGTCGAGGCACCTTAAGTGAAGCGCTTGACCTGATTCCTGGATATTCTAGTGCGTCTTAGCCTAGCGCACCTCCTGGTACTCCCAGCTAGCCAAGGCGTCGAGGTTGAGTTTTTGGTCAAAGTCAAAGGTTGACCAAGTCAAAGTCAAAGCCAACGTAGCCATGACTTGCTCAATGAAGTCAAAAAACAAGTTAGAAGGGGCTTCAAACTTCAGAGCATGGAAGACAAGGATTGACCTCATCCTGGCCAAGAATAAAGTCTTGGATATCGTGAAAGGCAAGATCATGAAACCACAGTTTGAAGCAGGAAAAGAGAAGGAACCTCAGAACGTTGCAACAATGGAGAAGTTCAAGGACAATGACATCAACGCTATGAGTATCATAGTGGACTCTGTAAAAGACCACTTGATACCCTACATATCTCATCTTGACTCATCCAAGAAGATGTACGATGCCCTAACTAACCTTTTCTCAGTTAGAAATACTGGACAAGTGATGAGTTCGAAGAATGAACTTCGTGACACAAAGATGACTAAGGATGACACTATAGCTTCATACTTTGTGAGGATTTCTCAGTTGAGAGATCAACTACAAGCTATTGAAGAAGTTATACTAGAAAAGGAAGTTGTGAACATAACACTCAATGGTCTTTCCAGAGCATGGGATGCATTTGCTGCAAGCATGAATACAAGGAAGGAGTTTCCAATGCTGGAGGAACTTTGGACCTGTTGCGCACAAGAGGAGACAAGGTTGAACTCTAAGGGAAAGCCTCAAAAGGAAGAAGATGCTCACGCCTTTGCAACTAAGTTTAAGAGACATGGTGGTAAGAAAAGATTTGATACAAGAAAGAAATCCAAAAGAGATATGTCAAAAGTACAATGTTTTGAATGCCATGATTATGGCCATTACAAAAGAAATTGTCCTAAACTAACAAAGAAGAGAAAGGAGAGACACCATGCGTCAGCTGCCAAAAATGAAGAACCTTCAAAGAAGGCCAAGCATGATGAAGCAGATTTCTTCTACTACTCAGCTCTTACAGGATCTATTGAAGATGATATGTGGCTGATCGATAGTGGAGCTTCAAGGCATATGACAGGTGACCGTAAAAATCTCTTAAGGATGACGAAAAAGGAAACACCTCATAAAGTGGAGCTTGGAGACAAGAACTCTTATGCAGTAAAGGGAATTGGACAAGCTACTATCAAGATGGAATCGGGTAACTCTATTCATCTCAGTAATGTTCTATATGTTCCTGGTTTGAAAAAGAATCTAGTATCTATTTCTTGTTTGGAAGAGAAAGGAGATAGAGTAGCTTTCATAGATGGAAAGGTTCTTGTATGGTCTAAAGATTCAAAGATAGAAGACACTAGAGTCATTGGAATCCATGAAGGAAAATTGTATAAACTCCTAGGTCAGAATATTCAAGCTCTTGTACATGATGAAATCAACCCTAGTGAGTTATGGCATAGAAGGTATGCTCACCTTCATTATCAAGCATTGCTATCTCTAAAACAGATGGTTGTAGGCATACTAGAATTACAATCTGTGCATGAAGGCGTTTGCAGAGGATGTGCACTTGGGAAGAATATTAAGACTCTGATTCTGATCCAGTAGACTCGTCCTTGTACTGACAGTTGATTGGCTCATTGATGTATTTGGTAAATACTATGCCAGATATTTTCTTTGCTGTGAACATGTTGAGCCAGTTCCAGGTGGAACCTAGACATGAGCATTGGATAGCTGCAAAGCATATCCTGAGATATCTTCGTGGGACGATAACTTATGGTTTGAGACATGCCTCAAACAATGAAGTACAATTGTTTACTGATTCAGATTGGGCAGGGAGTGTAGATAACAAAAAGAGTACTTCTGGTATGTGTTTCAGTTTGGGATCTGCTATGATATCATGGGCTAGCAGGAAACAGAAGTCTGTTGCACTCAACACTGCAAAAGCAGAGTATATTGCAGCTTGTGATGCTTGTACTAAAGCAGTGTGGCTCCGTAAGCTGGTTTTTGGACCGTTTGATCAGGTGCTGGATTCAACCGTGATATATTGTGATAACCAAAGTTGTGTGAAGCTCTCAGAGAACCTGGTGTTCCATGACAGGTCGAAGCACACTTAGATCAAGTACTATTTTCTCCGTGATAAAGTCCAGAGGGGAGAAGTGGTTCTCCAGTATATGTCCACTAATGAACAAACAACAAATATTTTGACTAAGCCTCTGTCTAAGATAAAGTTTATACTTGAGGGACAAGCTGGGGCTCATGGAGATTGCTCCCTTGGTTGAAAGGGAGGAGATGACTTCTTCGGTCAGGAGGGAGCTCTGATATGTGGCATCATGGACTGTCAGTGAGTTGCAGATCTGTATCAGGCTAGTACAACTTAGAGATGGTCATACAACTTAGAGATGATGCTTGCATCATGCTAGTACAACTCAGATATGATACAAATGGTTGGAGTTGTTGATGATACAATGGCCTGAGAAGCATCGTGCTAGTACATCTTAGATATGATGTATTGACATCATGCTAGTTATGTTCATGCTAGTACAACTTAGAGACGATGCTGGTGAGCCGCATCATGCTAGATATGGTCATGACCATATAACTTAGAAATGATGTAGAGGGCTCGTGTCATGCTAGATATGATCATGCTAGTACAACTTAGAGATGATCATACAACTTAGAGATGACACAGTCAGGCACTGATCTACATCATGCGAGTACAACTTAGATGTGGCATACAACTTAGATATGATGCACTGACATCATGTTAGATATGTCCTGCTAGTACGGCTTAGAGATGATGTAGATGATACTCCAGATCACGCCAATACAACTTAGATATGATGCATTCGCATCATGCTAGTATGGCTTAGAGGTGATGCAGCTGATGACATTGTTGATGCAGGATGATATCAAATGATGTGATTTGATTGCTGTGGAGTAGATATGATGCACTGACATCATGTTAGATATGTCCTGCTAGTACGGCTTAGAGATGATGTAGATGATACTCCAGATCACGCCAATACAACTTAGATATGATGCATTCGCATCATGCTAGTACGGCTTAGAGGTGATGCAGCTGATGACATTGTTGATGCAGGATGATATCAAATGATGTGATTTGATTGCTGTGGAGAATGTATGTCTCTGGATAGTAGTTGTATGCTACTGTGGTGGATGTGCTCCACTGGTAGTGACCGTGTGTCACTGGTTAGTAGCTGTGTACTACTAGGAGTGGTTGTATACCACTGGACAATAGTTGTGTACTACTATGGATAGACATAGTTGTGTTCTATTGGATGGCATTGTAGCAACTGTATGCTAGTATCTGATTGCCATGGAGACTACCACTAGTGATGGAGATGATTGCCAGCTAGATGGATAGTGATGATGTTGCTCGTGGTTTGATTTGTGTGATCACGAGATAGCTTGTGTGGCTATGATGATGCTACCAGCAGAATGGTCTGTTTGTGCTGAAGACCATTACCATTAATACCTTCCTAGCTAGGAGGGAGTGTTGATGTTACGGTAGCTGCGGGAGGTATTAACCTCCACGTGTAACCTTTGACGAGATTATAATATTTCGGGGAGCTAGAAAAACCCTAACGGATGAATAAGAAACCTAGAAGACAAGTCGACTGAAGAGAATATTTAATATTAAGTTATTAGCCTCTAGAAAAGAGAAGTCGGCCAAGTTTATTAACTTGGAGCACTATAAATAGAGGGTGCTTGAGCTCATTTGGTCTCACACTCACTCACAACCTCATAAGGACTAGTGATGCACATGTTTGGAGGAGAGTTGCAGCTGTTGTAGTGGCGACTTGGTCTTTGGCTTATGGTTTGGTTTCTTTGCTTGGTGCACTAGCTTTGGAGAGAGGTATGCTACCTTGGTTGGCTATTGGTTCTAATGATTGCTTCTAGAGTTATTCTAACTGTCAAGGTTAAGGTGCTCGGGGGTGGCCTTGTGCCTATGGTTGGGTGACAATATTGAGATATTGTCTATGGTGAAAACGAGCACACCTATTATTTTAATACTTCAAGCTATTGATAACAAATGAGATGCTTCCTAAGTTCAAGATGGTAATGATGCATTTGTCATGTGGGGAAACCTATGGAAGATGCATGAAACCTTAGACAAAGGTAGAGCATTTTTTTCTTAAAAATATGTTATTCTCAATTAAAATGGAGTCGTCTAACTCCTCGCAAGATCATTCATTAAAAATCAAGGATATTAGAGATCAATTGAAATCAATTGACATGACAATGGAAGAAGAAGATTTGGTGGATATAACTTTGAAAAGTTTGCCTTCTTCCCATGCAAATTTTATGGAAACCTTGAACATTACTAGTATTGATAAAGATCCGACAATTGAGCAATCGAGCAGTAAGTTCATGCAATAATACAAATGGAAAATGCAGTTTGGTAATAGTTGTTGGATTGAGCTTTCTAAGGTAGTACTTGTTGCGAAGTAGAAAAGTCATTAAATGCTTTTATTGTGGCAAGTTAGGGCATATAAGAAGAGTTTGCAGGAAGCGATTGTGGGATGAAAAGCACAACCAAGAATATTCTTTGTATGATCAATCCAGAAAGAAACATTCTAGTGTGGTTGAACACAAGGAGGAAGAGTTCTATGTGTTCATGGCTAGAAACAAGGATTCAAAGAGTGGAGTGGTTGATTGGTATGTTGATTCAAGAGCATCTAGACGTCTTAATAAAAATATTGATTTCTATGCTGATTTTGTAGAGAATAAATCTCAATTTGATTTTGTTGTGTTGAGTGGTGGAGAAAAATACAAGGCCAGAGGAAAGGGAAATGTCTTACTTCAGCTAAGAGGTAAGAAGGTAGAGATTAAAAATGTTTATTATGTTCCTTGTTTGGAGAAAAATGTACTTTTGATAAGTAGTGTAATGAAGCATAGCCCACACTTGGACATAAATCTCAACAATAATAGGTGTTTAATTGTTGATAAGAATAGCAAAAGATGGTTGCTATGGGTGTGGAAGAACAAGGTTTATTTTGGTTGATTGATCCAGGTGGACATCGGTGGCCTCCCACCTATTCCACCTATTCCACTGGCTCAAATTACAGTTTCTAGCTTGGTAGTTTTCTTATAGTTTTTCGGGTCCCAAACTTCTGGGGCAATTTTGAGGCCTAAACGACGATAACGCCTAATAGATCCCTGTTGGGATGTATTGGGCCATTTAGAATGTGTACTTCTCAGCTAGACCTTTTTGATGAGGTATCAAGCACCCCGAACGGAGATCATATGCACAAGTTACACCCTAGGGAAGTTGACGTATCAACTACCCCCATCGAGGCCCACAAACCTTTTGGCATTTCATCTTCTAGGGTTAGGGTTTTGGATGTTTAAGGTTTTCTCATTTATGCTTTATGTTAAAAAAGGCCTTTGGAACCTCATTGTATTCAACTTCTTGCGAATGAGAGTAGTCGACACATCTCTCTTCAGAGATAAGCTACCACCATTCTAGCTAGCTTGTGTGCTTTGCATTTTACAGTCTTTTGTATTCTAGACAATCATTAATAGAATCCGAGTTTTACTATATTATTGTGTTCCTTGCAATATCCCTGTGTATTTCCTTGTTATATCTTTGTTATATTTCTGCCTTCATGTCGTTCTCAAAATAATCTGGATCAGTGGTATCAGAGCAGTCTGCCCCTTGTCGTTCTTAGTGCATGTCCCCAACGAGGTCAAGGTATAGATTTGGGTCTCGAGCTTGTTTCTCTTGAGGACAACTGCTCTCACCTGCCCAAGCAACCTCCCATGGTGGAAGAAAAGAGGGACGACGGAGCAGGAGATCCTATCAAACTGTTGCTTGAGGAAGCTCTCACGCGACAGAGGAATGAGATGATGGATAATTTCTCCCAGATCCTTCAACGACTGCCAACAACAACGGAGGCACCTTCAACCAACAGTCACTTTGGAGGTGCGGCGCCCTTTAAGGTACAAGTTAACTATGATATTCCTTTATTTTAAGTCCAGATAGACGCCAACACTTTGGAAAAATGGTTAAGTCTGCTAGAGGGTTATTTCTCTGTCCAAATTTTTTCCAAGAGTGAGAAAATTACCTTCGTGCTCCTTAAGGCCCTTCCCCATGTCAAAGATTAGTGGGAGACTTACTGTGAGCAACATGCCGAAGATGAGTTTGCAATTTTTGGGCCAGGATCCACTTGGGCAGCTTTTGTTGATGCCCTCAAGGAGCAATACTACCATGTTGGAAACTATGATGACTAGTACACGAGATGGACAACTCTGCGTCAGGAGAGAGACTAGATAGTGCTGGAGTACACCAACATCTTCCTTACCTTGCGCACAAAGCTTGGTATTAAGGACTCTGAGTGACACCTAGTTTTGAAGTATTGCAGTGGCCTACACAGGTACATCTAAACAGATATGGAGTTCTTGGACATCTCCTCATCGGGAGCCGCTTACCGATATGTTGTCAGGATCGAGCAGAAGTTCAAGCAAAAGAATAAGCGAGATTTTGATTCTCAAACCCATCGCAACAAAAGCCTGGTAAGGGTGGCCCTATCTCTCAGGGAAAAGGACAAAGCAAGGATGGCCAGTCCCAAGACAACCAGTCCAAGCCACTAGCAAAGATGGGTAATGGGAAGTCGAAGGACACTGGAAAGTGGTGCGAGTTCCACAAAATCCCTTGGCACAATACCGGTGAATGTCGCTCCAAAGTGTCACCATCGCTACCACAAAAGTCCATCCAGAGAAATTAGAGGAGCTTGAAGAAGGGGAGTGTCTCTTCCACTCACAGATGTGGGTGAAGGGGACCCCACTCCATTTCATTGTTGACAGTTGTAGCCAAAAGAACCTAATCTCAACAGAGGTTGTCAAGAGATTGAACTTGACAACGACGTCGTATCCTTAGCCATACACCATCGGTTGGCTCAACCAAGGACGAGACATCCGCATCGGCCAACAATGTCACCTGCACTACGACATCAAACCCTTCAAAGACGAGGTATTATGTGATGTTGTCCCCCGTGAAGTTTGTGATGTTTTGTTAGGACAACCATATATGTGGAAGCGTCATGTTGTTTATGAATCTAGGCCCTGTAGTGTCATTATTACTTTAGGAGATCAACTCTATAGGGTACTAGAGGCAGTCCCAATTACTACAGTCTCTTTGATCTCCGCAAAGCAGTGTAGAAGGGTGCTTTCTTAGATAGGGAGATTTGTTCTCTTTATGGCTCGGTTGGAAGGTAAACGGAAGGTCACTGCATCTGCAAAAACCTCTGCACGAGGTCTCTCTACACAACAACAACAGGTGGACAAGATAGTAGAAGAGCACAGAGACATATTTGTCTTGCCTATTGGGGTGCCTGTGCACTGTCAGGTAAAGCACTCAATTGATTTGACACTCGGTGCTCCTCTGCTCAACGACCCTGTGTATAGACGTTCTATTATGGAGAATGAAGAAATCAAACGCTAGATCCAAGAGCTAATTCTGAAGGGCCACATTAGACCAAGCTCCTCACCTTGCAGGAGCCCAATTGTTTTGGTACAGAAGAAGGACGGGACATGGCGACTTTGTATTGATTACAGAGCCCTGAACAAGATCACAGTCAAGAACCGGTACCCAATCCCCCAGATTGATGATCTTCTCGATCAACTCAAGGGAGCCAAGTTCTTCAGTAAGATTGATCTTGAAGTCAGGCTACCACCAAGTGTTGATTGAGCAAACTGATGTATGGAAGACAACCTTCAAGTATAAAGAAGGTCTCTTCGAGTGGTTGGTCATGCCCTTTCGACTTGACTAATGCCCCGACCACATTCATGCGGATGATATATTGCGGCCATTTACAAACTCCTTTTTGGTCATATATCTCAATGACATTCTTATCCTCAGCAAAACCTGGGAGGAACATTTGAAGCATATTTAGCAGGTCTTGGGCACCTTGCAACAACACAAGTTATATGCCAATTTGGAGAAGTGTTCCTTCGGGATGCAGAGAATCCAATATTTGGGATACATTGTGGATGAGTAGGGTGTGCATGTGGATCCAACCAAGATTCAAGCCATCCGCGATTGGTTGGCCCCGAAGACAATGACTGAGCTCCACAGCTTCTTGGGCCTCACCACCTTCTATTGCAGGTTTGTGTTGGGGTTCTCTCATATCGCTTGGGCCCTAAGCCAGGTGACCAAGGGTGGAGCGAAGACCAAGTTTGTGTGGGCTGTGTCCCAACAAAAAGCATTCGAGGATTTGAAATCTTGCCTCTGCGCAGCACTAGTCCTTATTCTGCCACACCTACAACAACCATTTGAGATTGAGACAGATGCTTGAGATTATGTTATCGATGTAGTTCTCACTCAACATGGGCATCTGATGGCCTATCACAACGAAACATTATTTGATGCTGTTCGTAGATACCCCACCTACGACAAAGAGATGTACTCCATTGTGCAGGCATGTCGACAGTGGAAGAATTACATTTCGGGGAAGGAAAATATCATCCACACTAATCACAAGCCTCTACAATTCATGCAGACACAAGGAAAGTTACAGAATGACCGCCATCAAAAGTGGTCCACGTACTTGCAACAATTCCACTTGAACATCAAGTACAAGAAAGACAACACCAACCATGTCGCAGATTGCCTTAGTCAACCCCCAATTGTGGCGCTAACCACAGTTCTTAACTCCTGTGGGCATGAGATGTTCGGGTGGCCACAATTATACAATAATGATTCTGACTTTGCTGCTACCTATTAGACATTGAGCATAGGAAAAATGGTTCCAAACTTTCATCTCCAGGATGGATTGCTATGCCATCTGAGCCATCTTTGTGTTCCTTCAAGTGAGTGTGCAAAGCTGATTTGGGAAGCTCATTACAGCTGGGCAACAGAACATTTTTTTGTGGACAAAATAGTGGCAGTACTGCAAAAGCGTTTTTATTGGCCAAAGCTTTGATAAGATGTCCGCAAGTACATCAGATCTTGCACTACCTGCGCCATTGCCAAGCTTGCCATCAAGAAACAAGGGCTATACACCCCTATGCCTACTCCAAATAGGCCTTGGAAGTCCATCTCAATGGATTACATGTCTGATCTGCCTTCAACCAAGCATGGGAATGACTGTGTCTTCATGGTCATTGATCGATTCTCTAAGATGGCAGTTTTGGCACCTTGCAAGAAGAGCATCACAACCGAGGCTTCCGCCAAGCTCTTCTTTGGACATGTTTGGGTTCAATTTGGGCTCCCACGAACTATTATCTCAGATTGAGATAGTAGGTTCTTGAGCAATTTTTGGGCCAGCCTATGGTCAACGATGGACACCAAGCTGACCAAATCAACTGCCTTCCACCCACAGATTGCTGGACAAATAAAGCTAGTCAACAAGATGATTGTCCATATCCCGAGGATGTACAATTCCAAACATCCACGCACATGGGATGAAATCTTTCCTTATGCTCAACATAGCTACAATAGAGCCCTCCACGACTCTATTGGCCACAACCCTTTTCAGGTGTGCTTGGGGTTCCAACCATTGGCCCCCATTGACGTAGCTCTACCCATTGTAGCTGCACAGGAAGAGTCCTCCCATGCTCAGACCAAGGCTAATCAAGCAGTCAAATTTGTTGAGCGAATCTAGCACATCCAACAACAAGTTCATGATATTTTGCAGAAAGCCAATGCCAAGTACAAGTCGTGCCACGATCAACATCGAATACCACACAAGTTTCAAGTGGGAGATAAGGTATGGTTGCATTTGCTAAAAGAGCGCCTCATAGGACCCCATCAGAAGCTATGCCCACTTCGATACATGCCTTACACCATCACCAAGGCTGTGGGTGAGAATGCTTTTGAATTAAGTATTCCTCCTTTCCTTGGCTTGCACCCGGTATTTAATGTGGAACTAGTTTGACCCTATTTTCCACCTCTCCTAGACACTTCAGATGTGGCCGCGCACTTGGCCCCTACAAAACTCAATCTTGATTGCATTGAACATGCGACAATTGATCGGATCATGGACACCAAGACGAAGGGCACCCACTAGCAGAACATCCAACTCTATCGGGTCATCAAAGCAGGGCAGTTTCTTCATCAGGGAAAGAGGCTCACCAGGAGTCAGATTCAACAAAAGTTTCCCAATATGATGGAGGAACTTGATGCAATGGAGACCATTACTTCTTAAGGGGGAAGGACTGATCCATTGGCTCAAATTACAGTTTCCATCTTGGTAGTTTTTCGAGTCCCAAACTTATGGGGCCGTTTTGAGGCCCTAAACGACGTTTTTTTTTGACGTGGCAGTGCCAAACAAATTCCTTTTGCCATATATTGGGCCATTCGGAATGTGTAGTTGTCGGCTAGACCTTTCCGATGAGGTATCAAGTGCCCCAAATGGAGATCGTATGCAAAAGTTACGCCCCAAGAAAGTTGACGTATCAACTACCCCCATCGGGGCCCACAAACCTTTTGTTGTTTCATCTTTCAGGGTTAGGGTTTTGGATGTTTAGGGTTTTCTCATTTATGCCTTATGTTAAAAATAACCTTTGGAGTCTCATTGTAATCAACTTCTTGTGAATGAGCATAGCTGACACATCTCTCTTCAAAGATAAGCTACCACCATTCTAGCTAGATTGTGTGCTTTGCATTTTACAGTCTTTTGTATTCCAAATAGTCATTAATAGAATCTGAGTTTTACTGTATTACCGTGTTGCTTGCAATATCTCTGTGTATTTTCTTGTTATATCTCTGTTATATTTCTGCCTTTATGTCGTTCTCAAAATAATCCGGATCATTGATAGAAGTTGAGAATATAGGATTGGTTTAGTAGAAAAATGGTTGTAATTGCACTGAAAACTTAGCCATAATACCTAGGCGAGACAAGTGCCAGGTGAGATAGAGCTCAATAAATGAAGCCCTAGAATGCTATTGGAACAAGTCAAAAACAACAAAGAAGAGAAGGCAAACATCAATTATCTTATGCATTATTTGATGTAATTCATAAGAAGAAGACCCTCATGGGGAGTGAAGATGAAGTGGTAAAGAAGAAGACCCTCATGGGGAGTGAAGATGAAGTGGTAAAGAAGAAGACCCCTGGGGAAGATGAAGATGATGGTTCTTCCTTAGAGAAGAAAACACAACATTTTGATATGTTGGACTGTGAAGATGTGGAGGAGGTAAGTTCAGTGAACAAGCCAAGCTCTATGTCAATGGTGGAAATGCTGACTCTTCAACCAACATTGGCTCTCCTCTGGCTGGTGAGTCAATGGTCGGGCAAAAGGATGGTGACGTAAATTGTATCAACCTTGTTGGATATAGTTCACTTCCAGTTGCTGTTTGAAGATCCTCTCTTGGAGTGGACTTTAGGCATCTTTCTTGTCCAAAGCTTTTGTCATTTTGTATCTTGAACAATGAACAAGCATGCAAACTGATCATTATGGGAGGGTGTTTGAGATAATGGTAATATTTAGAACTTAGATGTATTAGGACTTGGACCGAGTAATAAATGGTCACTAATAAAGTGATGTAATGATGTAATGGTCATTTATTTAGTAGTTAATAGTTGGGTATTTGGGAGTTACGTAGCATACTCCTCTCTCCTACTATGTAATGAGACATTGCATTATCTAATTAAAGAATCCGCTCTTTCTTGTTCTTATGTGTGTATTCTTGTCCATGCTTGTGTGTGCAAAACTCACAAGATAGTATACACAATTAAATGTAAAAGTCATGGTAATATAAGGGACTAATAAAATGTTAGATATTATTAAATAAGGTACCTAGGTTGCACGGGTAGCACAACAACCTAGCAAATGGAATAAAAGGGGATCAACCCCATTGTAAGAAATGGCTTCATTGTAGTAAACACATAAATTTACATGAGTCCGTTTCTATTATGTTTCTCGTCTATTTTATGTGCTCCAAAAATCCAGAATGATATCAGAGCCAAAAGACTCTGAGCAACAAGAGCAAGAGTTTGAGAGGTGTACAAAGTGATTGAATCTGAGTTTGATTGTAAATGTGACCCAATGAATGAAGTTGATTGAAAATATATATATTGTTTTTAGTCTCTCTTGAAAAAGGAAAATGTGATCTCACTCGAGGCTTAGCATTCATACAAGTGTCACTAAAATAAGAGCCATTGTATCTTATTGAGTTCAAGTCTCTGCTAGATAAGAAAACGAGAAGAGAAGAGAAGAGATGTCGTACTTTGAAACTTAAGTGATTTTGATTGTTAAAATAGTTGAAATTTTGTAGAAGTTTTGCTATGTTGCATCGAGCTTTGGGGATGTGGTAGGAAGAAGGGTTGTAGGGACAACTATATGGCTATGCCAAATTTTGATGAGATAGGTGTGTTAACATTGAATTTGCCCTTGGTAAATTCAAGTGTTACCTTCATCATTGTTCCTGAGCACATTCAGGATCAGGTCGGACTTCTCTTTAATCCATCTTGATTGTTTAGCATAGGGGATTCATGGACATTTTCTCAGTGGATTCAATGGTCATGATCGTTTATACCAGAGTTGTTAGATATTAGTTTCCAGGGTTTCAGTTAGATACATCGTTTTCAATTTTAGGGATCAGTTTTTTAGGAGGATAGTATAGGATTATATTATTTTTAGCAGGTTTTCGGAGGTTGCCTACAGTGTTTGATGGCATATCCATGTTCCTTGCTGCCATATGACTCAGTTGAGATCATTGTTGGTGACATGTGAGATATTTGTGGAGACTGTTATTTTTAACAGGTGGTGCTAGGGAGCTTGCCTATCAAGATCTGACAGTATATTGTTATATTTTACGATCATGCAAATCTATTGGGATTGTTCTCATTGACATGCGAGATATTTTCTAGAATTGCTATTTTTAGCAGGTGTAGTTATGGGCTCAGATTGAAAAATAGGCAGCATATTCTTGCTCTTTTGAGGCACATGACTCTAATGGGCCTTTTTTTGGTGACCTGTGAGGTGGTGCTATTTTTAGACATGCTATAAGTGTTCCCACAGATTTTGGTATTCTGGTTTCAGTGGGAAAATTTAATATTTATAGTAATTGTTTTATTTTTAGCAGGTACTGTTTAGTGCGGGCATGCATGTGAGCTATTAGTGATAGTGTTTGGAATTGGATTCTAGAGTGAACTTCAGTGCCTATATTTTTGGAGTTTACTACTATTTTTAGCAGGTGATGTGGCAAAGGAGCATTGTGACACTTGATGCCCTTTGGTGATTTAGTGAACTTGTTTCTAATTTTGGTGGAATTTAGTTGGCTTCAAAGTGGTTGATGTTAGTTTGGTGTATGTGGAACCATGAGGTTGATGTGCCCTAGTAGATACATGAGGAGATCTTACATGTGTTGTATCTGTTAAATTACTTTGTGGAGAATCTATTATGCTTGGAGTGAGGGTGCACTCACGGAGAGGACTTATTTTGCTGATATTCAATCTTATCTTATCTTTCTATCCATGAGAGACCAAGACATACTCTAGGGAATATTCCTTTTGCTATTTGTGTAAATCCTATCGTGGTGTGTGAGTTTATTCTCGGAGTGAGGCCACACTTATGATAAGAGACTCCATTCATTCTATTTTAAAACTTATCTTATCCTCTCACCTCTAAAACTAGTGCACATGCTAAAGGAGGCTTTTGTTTGTGCTATTTGGAGTTTTTCTTTTGGAGTAGGGCGCACTTGGGAAGGAAGGTTGCATGTACTATATTCTTGGTGGTTTCTTATCTTTATCTATTATTAGAAGAGGCATGCCTTAATTGAGGTAGAGTTCACTTGACTTTGTTCTCATGTGTGGTTTAGGAACACCTAGAACAAGTGCACCTCACTTGAAGAGACTCTCACATGAACATCTTCTCATACTTCCACACTTAGTCTATGGTGCAGTGCGTTAGTGTTGGAGGCTCTTCTCAACATGTTCCCACAGTTAATCTTGAAGTTAATTCAGCCTCTTTCTCTCTATCCTTGGTAGCATGAGGGCACTCTCTT
This sequence comes from Picea mariana, assembly GCA_032191745.1. NCBI lineage: Eukaryota > Viridiplantae > Streptophyta > Pinopsida > Pinales > Pinaceae > Picea > Picea mariana. The sequence continues at coordinate 250,655 of JASDQU010739382.1, read as the reverse complement.
AGTGTTATTATGGTCTCTTTATTCATTCTATTTAGGACAATTATCTATTGTACACTCCCATTTTTGTCTATAAGAGATGGAGAGTTTGATGATGAAAGCCGATCATGATTTTGCGCTTGATTCTTCTCATTCTTCTATTATTCTTTTCGGCGAGAGTGAACAAGTGCATCTTTTGGGTGAGAGATTGGAGGTTGCTTCTATGGAGAAGTTGTAATTTACCTAGAGAGGATAATATGGGGTACCCTAGGGAACATAGGGAGGTACCCAAGGGGGATAACGAAGGTAATGTGGCCATATTCATGGAATAGGCCCATGATGTTGTTAGAGGAAATAATACAATAACAAGGGGTAGTTGGCATAGACCCCTAGGAATATTCATGAGAAAGTATAAATACACATGAGTATCATTGTATTGAGATATGTTGGATATTATTGTATTGTAGCAAGCATGGCTTGTGGAGTCATTCTTTCCATAAAAGGATCATTGTAAGGTGTTTCACTACCTTAAGGGTTTTTGATATTAATAAAGTGTGGAGCATTTCTTATATCTCTTTTGTGATTCAATTTCCTGGATTAAGGATCATAAAAATTGGTATTAGAACCCTTTCTTGGGCAAAAAAATGGAAGTTTTTTAATTTTTTTCTCTTTTTGTAGATTTTTCAAGGAAAAAATAGGGGTATGGTATTTAGATCCATTTTTGGAACTTTATGTGTAGAATATATACAAATCATTTGTATATCTGAGTTCCTTTCAAAAATACTCAAGTTCAAAAAAAATTGTCCAAATCAGAGTCTTAAAAGCAAAGATATTGTCGATTTAAAATCAACTATTTTAGGGTGTTTCCAGTGATGGCCGCGTGGATTGCAGAGCAGGTATCTTTTGATAGAGTGCCCATATTTCCGTCAAACTAGTGCCGGTAGATGCATAATGACCATGACATTTCATAATTGTTGTCATAATAGAGATTTTGAGAAATATTGAGGGAATTATGATCATTTGAAATTTGCCACCTCAAAACCTTTGTTGCACAAAGGAACTCCATCGAAAAGCAAGCTATTTTTTCAAAACCCTAGTTCTATTTTCTGGTTTTCCCAAGATGTTTACAGGAAAATATGATGGTCCTATTGAAGAATACATAAAAGAGATGAAGTCATTTTTCCCAACAAGATGGAGATCTTTTGTATTTATGAATTTAACAGAAGATGCTACCCTATGGTGGGAGTTGCTTAGCTATGACAAGATGAAGGGCACTTTCAAATGAAGTCTATGAACATGTACTTTTAGATAGGTAATCTCATGTTGTGAAGAAATATAAAGAGAGCACTAAGGGTTTATGTTCATATAACCACTCCCTATTATAGGTTCATGGATGAATTCAACAAGAGAAGGTCATTGTTTCTATTAACTCTAGTTGCAAGAATAATTTCATCAATGTTAGCTTGGCTAATGATTGTAGGTCCCTACAAAGCATATTCAAAGCACACAGGTTGAATGTGAGAATGTTCAAATTTTTAAAGATTTGAAGCTTTAAAATGGACACATATGTTCTACATTCAAATCTTCATGATATAAAAATGGATGTTGTGGGTATTATTCTTGGATATCGTTAGATGGACTCAACTGGTATAGTTAATATTAATGTGCAAAAGAAGTTTATGAAGCTTTGGTACAAGAAAAATATAATCACACTACATGATTCTTTCTTACTAAACACGAAGGGTCCAAGGGGCGACTTGAAGAAGTCCTTGCAGGGAAATTAATTGCAGTACCTATAAACACATTAGATGAAGAGTTTGAGATTGAATCAGAAGAAGGGCCTATAGAAGCAAATGAAGAAATGCCCTTGGAAGGGCATAAAAGGGAAGAAGAATCTAAGGAGCTACATGATTGAAAGAGGCACCACATGTTGAAGAGTCAAAGACCAAAGAACCAATAGCTAAGGTTGTTGTATATTGCCACTTACACCACCTGGAGAAACAACAATCGTCGAGGCAAAGGCATGAGCATCAACAAAGTTACAATGGACCAACATGGAACTGGAAAGGCACCTAGTATGGAGGCACATGGAGGACTAAAAGAAATGCATGGAGATATCAGAGTAACACAACAACATCGTGGAACCAAAGGAGCAACCGGAATCAAGATTGAGGTGGCAAGGAAGCAGTTGGATCCCATGTCCACATTTCACTAGGATGGATGGATGGTCTTGCTTCATACTAGTTGAGGAAAATCCTCCACATTATTAATAAATCCCCATCATTACATCACTTTATTAGTGACCATTTATTATTCGGTCCAAGTACTAATAAAGTGATGTAATGGATGGAATATGTAATGTGGCCATAATCATGGAATAGGCCCACTAGGTAGTTAGAGGAGATAATATAATAATAACAGGAAGTTGGCATAGACCCCTAGGAATACTCATGAGAAATTATAAATATAGATGAGTATCATTGTATTGAGAGATGTTGGATGTTATTGTATTGTAGTAAGCATGGCTTGTGGAGTGATTCCTTCCATAAGTAGTATTTGATGATGTTACCCTACCTTAAGGGTTCTCTCTATATTCTTGTGTTTTTTATTGTGTAGATGTATTTCAATATTTCTGAAGGTAAGGGTTTCTTATCAAGTTAAGGGTTTATTTTTTATCTACCAAGGTTCAATACAAGTGGTATTAGAGTTAGGTTGGAGATATTGAAGGCTGCTTTTGTGGACAAGCTCTGATTGTATCTGTTTACGTTTGAAACTGGAAGGGTTCCAATTTCCAAGGTAATTAAAGAATGTACACTGTCACCTCATACAGTCTCTTTGCACTTAAGGTTAGAGCTTGCTAACCATAGAGGAAAATCCCTATCCAATCTGGAAGTGAAGTATGAGCCCTAGAGACTAAAGAATGCCGTGAAACTGCAAAAATTTCAGACCTCTAATTTGCAATAAAACTCATAAAACAACAAGCCAGAATGCAGATTTACACCTAAACATGAATTTCTACCTCAGGAAATGTGTAAATTGTTAATATTTTTGGTGTAACTACGGAAGATATTCTTGTATATTTGTTTTAGTCAAACCTTTAACAGGTTATTATAATTATATTGTACAAGTCGGCTCAACATAAATTATTATATTATTGGTATTTTACTTATAATTGTAAAAAGGCCCATTGTGGATAGTCGGCCATGTTTTATGGGTTAGCTAGGTCAAGAGTCATGACTCTTCAAGAGACACTATTGTGTATAAATAGAGGATAGGTTCCTCTCATTTGGACACACACTCACACACTTCTCTTGTGCATCTTGGAGCACATAAGAAGGTCTAGCGCACAAGTCTTGGAGATTGGTTCTTTTGGTGTTTTGGTCTTGGTCTTTCTTGGAGAGCTATAGCGCATCATTGTACTGGTTGAAGGAATCTATATTGAGGATTTTGGTTGCTGGGTTTTCTCCCCCACAAGGGTTTCCCATGATAATTTGTGTTCTATTGTATCTGTGATTGTCTATCTTTCAGTGATCGTACTACAATTGCTATTGGATTAAGTAATTGTAATTTTGTAACTAGAAAATTTAAATTCTAACATGGTATCAGAGCAGGCCTGAATAGAAGCCAGTTGCAGATCTAGAAGCCTAAAAGGGAGCCATTTTCAGTCTAGAGACAGTTGCCAGACAAACCAAGACCATCAGAAGGCAGGATGACTACCGGAACAAAGATCGATGAGAAGCTAGATGGAGCTGATAACTTCAGGGCCTGGAAGTACAGAGTAACCCTCCTTGAAGAACATGAACTGGATAAGTTCATTATAGAAGAGGTTTAAGAACCTCAAGGAGATGAAGCTAAGGAAAATTATTAGAAGGACATGGTGAGAGAAAAAAAGGATTATTGCAGACTCCATTAAGGACCACCTTATCCATCATGTATCATCATTATCTTCTCCAAAGCAAATGATGGACACCTTAATTCGTATGTTTGAGGGAAGCAACATAAATCGAAGAATGACTCTGAGATCTCAGTTGAAGAATGTGAAAATGCAGAACTTAGAAACCATTCACTCCTACTTCTCAAGAGTGAATCAAATCAAGGAGCAGATAGAAGCCATTGGTGACTCAGTAGAAGAGAAGAGATGGTGATGACTACCTTGAATGGCCTCCCAAGGTCATGGGATGCATTCATCCAAGGAATTTGTTCAAGAAAGAAGCTTCCCAAGTTCAATAGGATTTGGGAAGATTGTAACCAGGAAGAAGCTAGGATAGCTGCAAGAGAAGAAAAGATGACAGATGAAGATCAAGCCCTAGCCACCCACACTAGGAAAGGAAAGAACAAGAAGGGGCATTCTTTACCTAAGAAGTTTAAGATGGGTCAAAGAGACAACTCAAGAATCAGATGTTACTGTTGTCAAGAATTGGGACACTTTGTTAGGGATTGCCCCCTCATTATGGAAATTAAGAATAAGAAAGGAAGTAAGAGGCATCGAGCTCACACAACTGAAGATGATGAGCCTCCCAAGAAGGTTGCAAAGCAAGATGAATCAAGTGATGAGGATTATGTTCTTATCTCAGCCCTCAGAGGTACTGTTACTCATGGAAGTGACACTTGGTTGATAGACAGTGGTGCTTCCAAGCACATGACATGTTATGAAGACTCCTTATCTAAACTTATTCAAAAGATTCACCTCACAAGGTAAGGTGAAATTGGGTGATGACTATCAGTATCCAATCAAAGGTGTTGGAGAAGCTTCCTACAAGTTAAACTTAGGCAAGCCAATGAAGATGAAGGAAGTTCTCTATGTTCGAGGTTTAAAGAAGAATCTTCTCTCAATTTCAACATTGGACAAGAAAGGATTTAGAGTAGCATTTATTGATGGTCAAGTTCTTATGTGGCCTAGAGGGAAGACCCTTGATGATGCAGTAGTGATTGGAGTTGAAGAAAGAGGACTCTACAAATTAAAAGGACATTCAAACTCCGCAATGGCTCATGATATTGTGAATCCAAGTGAACTATGGCATAGGAGATTTGCTCACCTACACTACAAAGCTCTTCCGGTTGTGAGCAAAATGTTGACAGGTCTTCCAGAAATCCAAGGCTCAAGCAGAACTAGATGGTGTGTGCAAAGGATGTGCACAAGGCAAGAACGTGAAGCACTCCTTTCCCAATAGCGATAATAGAGCCAAAGGAGTTTTGGACATCGTGCATTCAGACGTATGTGGACCGATGTCGGCAACTTCACTAAGTGGGTATGTATATTATGTATCTTTCATTGCTTATTACTCACGTAAAACTTGGATTTATTTGTTGAAAGCAAAGAATGAAGTTTTTGGCAAATTCAATGAACTTTGAGGCTCTAGTAGAAAACTTGACAGAGCGGAAGATAAAGACCTTGCTATCAGACAATGGAGGTGAATTCACCTCAGAAGAATTCAAGGAGTATTGCAAGGAAGTTGGGATTAAGAGGGAGATTTCTACTCCCTATAACCCTCGACAGAATGGAATAGTTGAAAGGAAGAATCAGACAATCATGGAAGCAGTAAAGGCCATGATCCATGATCAAGATCTTCCTATGCATCTGTTGGTAGAAGCAGCGAAGACGACAGTGTACGTGCAAAATAAAAGTCCCCACAAGGTGCTTGAAAACAAGACACCAGAGGAAATGTTTTTAGGAGAGAAGCCAGAAGTCAACCATTTCAGAATATTTGGCTGCCATGTATTTGTTCACGTCCCCAAGGAAAAGAGGACAAAGTTGGGCCCTTCCGAACGAAAGGGCATATTTGTTGGTTACGGTGACACATCGAAGGCTTATAGGATATACATTCCTGGTCATCGGAAAGTGGAGATCAGCCGAGATGTAACCTTCAATGAGAATGCAACTTTCAGTAAATCCAAACAGATCCGTGCAGAAGAGGCACATGAAGAAGAGAATGAAGTTCGTAAAGTTCCAGAGGCAGTTGAACCAAAGGAAGTCATTCCATAGGATCATGACGTGGTAGAACCTCAGAAACCAACCGAGATACCTTCTCATAAGAGAAGACCAGCTTGGGCACAAGAGATTATCAGAGATGCAGAAAGAATTGGTGCCCCAGAGAAGTCTTTCAGGGAAAGTAAGAAGGCGACGTCGTATTCCATCTACGTGGCATGCTTGTGTGACATAATGGATGCAGAACCTTCCAGTTATGAAGAGGTTGTAGAAAATCAAGTATGGAAAGATGCCATGGCAGAGGAATACCAGTCCATTATGCAAAATCATGTCTAGGATGTGGTTCCCAGACCAAAGGAAAAATCTTTGGTGAGTTCGGAATGGATCTACAAGACGAAACACGCAGTTGATGGCAGTGTTGAAAAATATAAGGCAAGATTTGTGGCCTGAGGTTTCTCTCAGAAGGAAGGGATTGACTATGAAGAAAATTTTGCTCCCATAGCAAGATATACCCCGATCAGGACTATACTTTCATTGGCCGCTATTATGAAATGGAAGGTGCACTAGATGGATGTAAAGACAACCTTCTTGAATGATGAAATAAAAGAGGAAGTTTATTTGGAGCAACCACTTGGATTCGAGACACATGATATGGAGACTCGTGTGTGCAGATTAAAGAAGGATTTATATGGATTGAAGCAGGCACCTAGAGCATGGTATGGTAGGATTGACAATTTTCTGATGAGCTTGGGTTTTACCAAGAGCAGTGCAGATCCTAACCTTTATTTTAAGGTTGAGGATGGTGAACCGGTGATTCTACTGTTGTATGTAGATGACCTGTTTCTAACAGGTGCAGAAAAGCTCATCACTGAATGTAAGAGAAATTGGCTGCAGAATTCGAGATGAAAGATTTAGGAATGATGCACTACCTCTTGGGACTAGAAGTTTGGCAGAGATCAGATGGGATTTTCCTAAATCAAGGAAAGTGTGATGTGGAAATCTTGAAGAGGTTCGAGATGTTGGACTGTAAGGCCATGGTTACCCCGATGATATCAAATCTTAAGTTGTTGCAGGATACAACTTCAGAGATTGTGGATTCTACCTTATACATGTAGATAGTGGGCTCGTTGATATATTTGACAAACACAAGACCGGGTATATGTTTTGCTATGAACACCCTAAGTCAACATTTGCAGCAGCCCAGACAAGTTCATTTGGTTGCAGCAAAACATGCGTTGAGGTACCTTAAGGTTACTCTAGATCATGGTCTCTGGTATAGATCTGACCATGAGTTTGGATTGTATGGATACTTAGATTCAGATTGGGCCGGCAGTATTCCTGATCGGAAGAGCACTTCTGGATACTATTTCAGTCTTGGCTCCGGTGTGGTCTCGTGGAGCAGCAGAAAGCAGTCATGTGTGGCACTCAGTACGACTGAAGTTGAGTATGTGGCAGCATGTGCAACGAGCAAAGAAGCAGTATGGCTTTAGAAGTTGTTGTCTGGGTTATTTGGTCTCGGATTGGAGGCGACTTGCATTTGGTGTGACAACCAGAGTTGCATGAAGTTGTCAGAGAACCTGGTGTTCCATGACAGGTCAAAGCATATCGAGATCAGATACTATTATATCAGGGATATGGTACAGAGGGGAGCAGTGAGGCTCCAGTTCGTGACTATCGAGGATCAGGTTGCAGATGTGTTCACCAAGCCGCTGTCAAGGACGAAGTTCGAGTACTTCAGGGACAAGCTTGGTGTGGTCCCTCTTCAGAGGGAGGAACTCATCCAGCATGAAAAAGGGCTGGCACTGAGTATGGAAAAATCTCATCCAGCATGAAAAAGGGCTGGCACTGAGTCTGGTGGGTCTCATCCAACATGAAAAGGGCTGGCACTAAGACAAGAGTGCACATGATCAATTACTGATGCATTGCAGGGAGTGGATGTCCTGGGGACATGTTGTAGCTATTGAGAGCTACCCACATACCTTGGTTGCATGGGGTGAAGTCATGTTGCACTATGGATATCCGAGGATGTATAGATTTGCATGTTCAACAATCAATGGATGTGAGCTCATGTGGTATCAAACTTGGAGTCTGTCTCTGGAAAAAATACCTTCCTAGTTAAGAGGGAGTGTTAATATTTTTGGTGTAACTACGGAAGATGTTCTTGTATATTTGTTTAAGTCAAACCTTTAAAAGATTATTATAATTATATTATACAAGTCAGCTCAACAGAAATTATTATATTATTGGTATTTTACTTATAATTGTAAAAAGTCCCACTGTGGCTAGTCGTCCCTGTTTTATGGGTTAGTTAGGTCAAGAGTCATGTCTCTTCAAGAGACACTGTTGTGTATAAATAGAGGATAGGTTCCTCTCATTTGGACACACACTCACACACTTCTCTTGTGCATCTTGGAGCGCATAAGAAGGTCTAGCGCACAAGCCTTGGAGACTGGTTCTTTTGGTGTTTTGGTCTTGGTCTTTCTTGGAGAGCTATAGCGCATCATTGTACTGGTTGAAGGAATCTATATTGAGGATTTTGGTTGCTGGGTTTTCTCCCCCACGAGGGTTTCCCATGATAATCTTTGTGTTCTATTGCATCTGTGATTGTCTATCTTTCAGTGATCCTACTACAGTTGCTATTGGATTAAGTAATTGTAATTGTGTAACTCGAAAATTTAAACTTCTAACATAAATCAGTGGTTAGAACTGTTGGAGTTACTTCACACACACCTAGGATTTCTTTTTCCTAAGGTTTTTCCTTGTTTATTAGTCATACCACCTAGTCTAGTCTCTGAGGCAGTTACGAGAGTGAACTTCCACCTAGTTGAGTTAACTAGTCAACTAGTCTTCAGTTAACTGACTGAACAGAGAGTAGTGAGGAGTTAACTCAGGAAATCAAGGGTAATGCCCCAGTATGGTGATGATCCCAAGGCAAGTGCGCATTAGCTGGTGATGATCCCAATGTTGCATGGTGACAAAACCAATGCAACATCTAAACTCAACTCAACTAGTCAAACTGAAGTGTCAACTGAAAGAGAATATTCTCCAGGTGGAATATTCTCCCCTAAAATATAGGAGATTGGATAATGACTAATTATGACTAATAAACAAGGAAAAACCTTAGGAAAAATAAATCCTAGGTGTGTGTGAAGTAACTCCAACACCCCCTTGAACATCACTATGGTGAAAATAAAGAATGGGTCCCGGCAACGAGGCCATGTTAGGTACCCAAATACAAAATATACACTGAAATAAATGAGGAAAGAGGGAAAACCTCATGGGAACCCCCCCCCTCAAATTACGATGCATAAAAAAATAAAATGAGAAGGAACAAAAAGCAGTTGCTAAGCAACCTTGTCCTTCACTCCAAGAAGACCTCACAACTGTGCAAGTTTGTGCTCGTTGAAGATTTTGTTGAAGATGTAGATGTCTGAACGGATCTGATGAAGTAGATGAATCATTGATATTTCCACACATATCCACTTTATCTTCTTGTAATGAATAAGATCCAAATAAAGTTTGGATGAAATTTTGAAAACCGTGCGACCGTTTCCGGAAAAATGCTGAAATTTATTGATTTTAAAAAGATCATAACTTCACTTTCCGGACTCCGTTTCGGACGATTTTTTTTTGAAATTGGATATTTTCCCGAGAGGAATTCAAATATCCAATTTGTTTTTGCAAATTTGGCTCATAAAATATCAGAATTGAGTCTGATGTGCGCGGCTCTCTTTTTGTCTCCTGAGATGCATGCATTGCGCATGGAAAAGTGTCTGCATGTGACTCCTGAGATGCATGCCATATATCTTCCACATGAATTTCAGAAAACAAATATTGGAATACAAATTTCTGCAAATACTTTTGTAGAAGACTCTTCATAATAAGAGGCTTGATCTTCTGACGGTTTCTCTTCTGGCTCTATCTTTCCAATCCCCTGCATGCAATCTTCACATTTTTCTTTATTCCCAAATAAAACCTTTAATCTGGTCCATAATTCATTTGGAGTGAAGTCTTGTGTGACATCACATACTTGGTGGGAAATTTCTGGAGAAATAGACATGCAGATAAATCCTATGGCCATATCTTGTCTATTGAGAAAGTCGTTTTTCTCATTGGCGGAATCAGACTCTACTTCCATTGCCATGGTTATTTGGTATAAGCCTTTACTTCTGAGAAGAAGTAGAATCTCTGGCTTCCACTCCAAATAGTTATGAGTCGTGAGAAGTATTATCGGTGAGTAAAACATAAATTCCATATTTTCTGTATTCTTCAATCTTCAGTACCTGCAAAAATAATTTGGTGTAGCTTTTGCTTAGCAGTCCATCGGCTCTGATACCATGTATCCTATATCTATTGTAAATTATTCACTCTTTGAGTGTGGAATACAGTTAATGAGAATTCTTTCATTCTTTCTCTCTGCAAATGTGTGTATCATTGTTTAGCTAGATCTATTCTGTGCAGGTTCAACACATTTACGGTTAATGAGAATTCTTTCATCTTTCTCTCCTTCTTCTTCTTTCTCAAATTCTCTCTGCAAATGTGTGTATTATTGTTTAGCTAGATCTATTCTGTGCAGGTTCGACACATTTACAAGAACAAGAAAATTTTCCGACTTTCAGACTCAAAGATGTCATGGGAAAATCCCTATCCAAACTGGAAGTGAAGTATGAGTCCTAGAGACTAAAGAGCGCTGCGAAACTGCAAAAAATGCTTGCTGTAATATAAAACATCAGACCTGTAATTCGCAATAAAGCTCATAAAACAACAAGCCAGAATGCAGATTTACACCTAAACATGAATTTATACCTCAGGAAATGTGTAAATCAGTGGTTAGAACAGGAAATTCTTCCGACTTTCAAACTCAAAGATGTAATAATTGATATTGTTCCCATGGAAATTTGAACATCTACCTCACAAGAAGCTTTTCTGCTCATGGTTAGACTTGAAACATGCAGAAAGCATCTCATGGGTGACCAACTTTTACCATTTACTTCACAAGATTTTTTTTTTTAGCTTAGAAATAGACTTTGAATGTACAGAAAGCATCTCATGGATGACCCATTCCTAGCGACCTACTATGTCCAAAGACATTTATTCCAACTTTGAAACAACAACCACCATCATAAAAAAACAAACTAAATGCAGAAAGTAAAGAATGAAAACCACTTGTTGAATGGATACAAACATAATGCAGAAATAAATACTTAATAGGAATTTCAAAATTGAAAACCCAAAGCAAATTGACTCTAGACTTAAACCGAAAACACATCCAATCAAAACGAGATTGGATCTATCCACCCTAAGCCTAAGTGATAATTTCTTTTTCCATTCCTTTTTCTCTCTTTCTTTTTCTTTTCTTGTGGCCTCTCGCCCCTCATCTACTCAAGTTCTCGAAATTCATTGGAAAAGCTCCTAAGGATCATAATCAAATGACTAGTGTAATCGACCATGAAGACGAGGGATCCTATGTGACCATTCAACATAATCAGAGAATAAGCATAACCAATCATGTAAATGACCTAGTAAATAAGGTTCTTGTTCATGATGATCTACAGAAGAAAGTATAGATGTAGGTAGATGTTCTCCAGAACGATACATCAACAAGAAAATAGAGAATGCAAGGTCCTTCCACGTCCATTCCAGAAATAAATCCTCCATCCGCCACTCATAATGATCAACATAACCCCAGGTATTCTCAAATACAAAATCCAATGTAGAAACAAGCTTAGAAGGCGTTGTGAATATTGATTGCTCTTGCTGTTTAGAAAAAACAACTATTATTACCCTCTATCTTCTGCAGATATCATCCTCATCATGAAACAACACCTTCTCTTCACCCTGTAAAAGCTCTACATCTTTGTCTTCAGCACTATTACTTGGAAGTATCAGTCTCTGATGGTCCAAACGATGCTATGCAAGTGAAGATTAATTGGAAGATGATACTTGTTTTCAAGGGGGATCATGATAACCAATGGTTGCACTAACAAGCTCACTCTTTGACATAGTTATGGAATTGCCCCATTGCTTCTTCACACAATTGCATTTTCAAACTCTTGATTAGGTAAATCAATATTGAACATCATCCTCAATTCATGGTTGAATGTGACAAATTAATTATGTGCAACATGTATAGTCGTGTATGAAGAATCCACCTGTATGGTACCTCCCAACGTCGCTGCTCAGTGCTTGTAAAGTAACATGTCCATGAATTGGAACCTCTGCCACTACTACATCCCATGCATATAACCTAATCTGGGAATGCGGCCAACCGTACCTTCAAGTCCTTTATCAATCCCCATACATCTACCTTTCTACTATCCATTGTATGCATGTTCTGACATGGTTTCATAACCTTTAAACCAAGCCGTGACATCACTCCATACGACATAATATTATTAGAAGCACCTGAATCTAACACGGAATTGCAGAAGACCAAATCATTAATGAGGACACATAAAAAGGCACATCTTTAAAATTTTCCCAACATAAACCCGAGGAAAATCCTCCACATCAACTGAATCATTAACCTTTGCTACCTAGAATGTATCACTAACATGCATGACTATAGGAACATCTAATGGAAAACCAAACAATAGCATGATGCTGGTGCTTGGGAATTTTTAGCAAATCAATCAAGGTAATGGGAATCTTTACCTTCAATAACTCTTGTGTCACATCAAACTTGGTGGTGGATCCAGAAGGCAACCTAGAAGAAGCAACTTGTGGAGCTACTTTGCTAACCTCTGTGTACCTTGAACTCTATTCTGAAAATTTCCAACATGTTGGCTCGTTCTAGGAACATAAGTCTTCAGTTGTGAACGGTCAAACTAGAAGAAGCAACTTGTGGAGCTATTTCGGTAGCCTACTACTTACCTTGCACTCTATTATGAAAATTTCCTACCTGTTGGCCCTTTCTAGCAACATAAATCTTCCGTTGTGAGACAGCTAGTTGATTAGTAGACATAATAATTTGATCAGTTCCTCGTAAGGAATTTGAATTAACTGTTTTCATGATACCTTTCTTTACCACTGCTACCTTTCTTTACCACCGCAATATGTCGATCTGACAATAGAATCATTGCCCTCTGTTGCTTGGATTGTGCCAAAATCTGCATATGATTCCTAGATTCAAGTTCATCTTTGTCCCTTACCCCTAAAGGATTTTTGGTGAATTTTGGCAAAGATTCCTCTTCTACTTCAACATAGCTTAGTGCTACATGTGAAAAACCTCTGCAAGTATTTTCTTGATGTGCAATATTACAAGGTCTACCCCAAATTGAAGAAGTATCATCAACAAAATTTGAAGTAGGAGTAGAAGGAGCATCAACCCTCTTTGCTTTATCCCGATGATTAAACCACTTATGTGGGGGTACATAATTTAGAAGGTCTATTAGAAGCTGCATGGAGCTATTAATTTCTCTTTATTTTCACGATTTTATTGGACACAACCTGCAATGACTCATGAATTGTTACTGTGAATCGTTAAACAAAGACATCTGTCAAAATAATTGATCAATTTTATTAGTTGTCGAATCAGAACCAGAAGAGATTATTTTTCCCATTTTATCAATTTTCATCTTCCTTATATCTAAATCAAAAGATAGTCTTACCAGAAGCAACCTGATTCCTTTCTAATGAACGAGCCAAAGTATAAGCTGTAGTTAAGTTAGGTGGATTCTTTTCTCTTAACATAAAATTGAAATCTGCCCCAAATGCACTTGTATACATAACCAAAGCAAAGGGTTCATTAGGTCTTACCATTGTGGGAAGTGTTTTCAAATTTCACAAACCTCTGGTTGAACTCTCTAACTATCTCATTCTCTCGTTTGTGAAGACTTATCAAATCTACCAATAAGAAAGATGAATCTTTCTTCTCTCCCCATTACTCCTTGAGCTTGGTTGTAAAAATATCCCAAGTCATGAAAGAATTATTGAGCAACCCTGTAACCCACATCCCAGCATCTCCCTTCAGGGATTGGATAAAATGTTTCATCTTGATATCATCATGAGTAATACTGAAATCCTCAAGGAAATATGAAGAAACTTCTAAATTCTCTTCAACAGGGATTGCATTGTTACCTTGATGAAGGCACTTGTAGTAAAGTACATCATGCATGTCATTGGGAAACCCAGCTATAGCAGTACAATTGAGAGGATCCATTTGAACCTTTGTAGGAATTGAAATTGAAGGAATTAAAACTAAAAGAACTCCACTAGAAGAACTAACCTTACCAATTGTCCATAAAGGAGTAGACTTGATTCTTAAATGTTGTGGGAGTTCTTCTGGATTGTCCAAGAATAGATATACCTTGATCTGGGTCAATTCAAGAGGATCTTCTGGGTGTTTTTGAAGCTACTGGAGTTGTCAGGTGAATTTAAAAAACTGCAATAGAATATATTCACCTTGTTGTAATAGCCTTCTGCTACAAATACTAAGAAGCTTGGCTCACTCTTCGACAATGGTACCAAAATGTTGATGCTTGAAACTGGGAGGGTTCCAAGGTAACTAGAGAATGTACATTGATACCTCATACAATCTCTATGCATTTCAGGTTAGTGCTTGCTAACCACAAGGGAGAATCTCGTGCAATCTAGATGTGAAATATGAGACCTAGAGACCAAAGAATGCTGCCAAACTGCAAAAACTACTTGCTGTAATATAAAATATCAGACCTGTAATCTGCAATAAAATTCATAAAACAAGAAGTTAGAATACAGTTTTACACCTAAAGATGAATTTGTGGGATAAGACTCATGAGGAGGCTTTCTCTGGGAAGAAGCCTGAGGTGGGGCACTTTAGGATCTTTGGGTGCCTTACTTATTCACATGTCCCTTCTGAGAAGAGGACTAAGCTAGAACCCATGACAAAGAAGGGCATCTTTGTTGGGTATAGCAAGACCTCAAAGGCTTTCCGCATATACATCCCCTCTTTGAGGAAGACAATTGTGCAATGGGATGTGAGATTTGAGGAGGATAGAGCCTTCCGGAGGTCACGAGATATGGAGCAGGGGAAGCAATCAACCCCCCAGACTCAGGTGAGTCCTTCACACAACATAGTGACACAGAGTTCAGGATCACCTGTTTCAGGGACTACTAGTCCATAGGTGACAGGGTCACAGGTTATTGGTCCTCAGGTCACTGGTTCATAGGGTACTGTTTCTCAGTCTATTGATTCACAGACTACCTCGGGATCATCTTCAGGTACACAGTCTTCAGGTGGTGGGATTGAGGAGTCGTCCCCTCCACATGGTGCTACTTGAGAGAAGAGGAATCCCAAGTGGCTTGAAGACACTTTGAAGGAAGCACAAGATTCAATGGGGAATCCTAGGCAGGCTGTGAAGGAGAGTAAACCTCCTGAGAGGTTTTGCAGCTATCTTACGATGGTGAGCAACATCAGAGAGTTCGAGCCTTCCACTTTTGAAAGGATGCCATGATGGAAGAGTACAGTTCCATCATGAAGAATGATGTTTGGGAAGTGGTTCTGTGACCTGAGGGGAAGTCAGTGGTGACTTCCAGGTGGCTCTACAAGATCAAGTATGCTGCTGATGGAAGCATTAAGAAGTTCAAAGCTCGGTTTGTGGCTCGGGGGTTCTCACAAGTAAAGGGAGTTGACTATGATGAGACCTTCGCTTCGGTTGCCAGATATACCTCGATCAGGGCAATGATCTCCATTGCAGCAAAGATGGGTTGGAAGATCCATCAGATGGATGTGAAGACCGCATTTCTGAATGGTCCCATAGAGGAGGAGGTGTACATTGAGCAACCTCAGGGCTTTGAGGTGCATGGGAGAGATTCTCATGTGTGCAGACTGAAGAAGGCGTTGTATGGGTTGAAGCAAGCTCCTAGAGCTTGGTATTCCAGGATAGATACATACTTGCAACAGATGGGTTTCGAGAAGAGTGAGGCGGATCCCAACTTATATTACATTGTGGTTGGAGAGGATCCTCTCATTCTTGTGCTATATGTAGATGATCTCTTCATTACAGGGGATGAGAGACTCATAGTTGGTTGCACGGAGAGCCTTGCTTCAGAGTTCGAGATGAAAGACATTGGTCTGATGCACTACTTCTTGGGATTGGAGGTTTGGCAGGAGCCTGGACACATCTTTTTGGGATAGGGCAGATATGTTGTTGATATTCTCAGGAGATTCTGGATGGAGGACTGTAGGCCCATGTCCACTCCTATGATAACTAACTAGAAGAAGCTTCATTCTTCTGAGTCGGAATTGGTTAATCCCACGTTGTATTGTCATTTGATTGGTTCGCTGATGTATCTGGTCAACACCAGACCGAATCTTTGTTTTGCTGTCAACTCACTTAGTCAGTTCATGGTGGAGCCTCAGAGAGTACACTGGGTGCCAACAAAACATGTGCTCAGGTACCTTATGGGTACAGTGGATTATGGCCTGAACTATGAGAGAGGGGATGGAGTTAGATTGATTGGCTACACTGATTTAGATTGGGCAGGATGTGCCAGTGACAGGAAGAGTACCTCAGGTTGTTGCTTTGGATTGGGCTCAACAGTGGTGTCTTGGTTCAGTCGTAAGAAAAATTCAGTGGCTTTGAGTTCTGCAAAGGCTGAGTATATGGTAGCCAGTTAGGCCAGTTGTGAGGCCATTTGGCTTCTCAAGTTATTGTTTGGGATATTTGGTGTGGAGATGAGGCCCATGGTGACCTACTGTGACAATCAGAGTTGTAATCAAACTCTCTGAGAATCCAGTTTTTCATGACAGGTCTAAACACATCGAGATTAGATATCACTTCTTCCGGGATTATGTTTAGAGACGAGCAATTGAGCTACAATATATCTTCACAGATGAGCAGGTGGCGGACATCCTCACAAAAGCTTTGGGGAGAGGGAAGTTTGAGCCTTTCAGAGATAAGCTTGGGGTGGTGAGGAACACTTTCCTCGATAAGAGGGAGTGTTGAATTAAATTAATAAAGTACCAAGGACAAGTGTTTCTCATCACTTAGGCACCTAGGGGTGAGAAAGTGTCCAATGTGGTCCCTAGTGCATTAATTTCATGAGATATGAAATTAAATGACACTCTATGAAAGTGAAATTAAATGGGTTAGTGAAAAGTCATTTCATCTCAACCATCCATCTAATCTATCCTCCACCGTTAGATTAGATGTCTCTTCACCTTTCCCCATGAGGTCAAATTAGGGAAAGGGCACCCCATTCACTTGGTATTCTTCTTCATGCGATTTGGAGAGAAAGAGCAGAGAGAGTCGAGCTGAGAAAGAGCAAGGCGTGTTGCAACATAGTTACAACGAGTTGCAGCATAGTGACAGTGAGCAACAAGAAGTGGAGTAACATCGCAAAATTTGAAGGAGAAGGTACAGCGAGTACTGGGTTGTATTGTACGGATTCTGAGCAGGCCATACAACAAAAGGTTGGCACATAAATCGAGGAGGTTAGCTGCACATTTTTTTGGGCGTGTNTAAATGGGTTAGTGAAAAGTCATTTCATCTCAACCATCCATCTAATCTATCCTCCACTGTTAGATTAGATGTCTCTTCACCTTTCCCCATGAGGTCAAATTAGGGAAAGGGCACCCCATTCACTTGGTATTCTTCTTCATGCGATTTGGAGAGAAAGAGCAGAGAGAGTCGAGCTGAGAAAGAGCAAGGCGTGTTGCAACATAGTTACAACCAGTTGCAGCATAGTGACAGTGAGCAACAAGAAGTGGAGTAACATCGCAAAATTCGAAGGAGAAGGTACAGCGAGTACTGGGTTGTATTGTACGGATTCTGAGCAGGCCATACAACAAAAGGTTGGCACATAAATCGAGGAGGTTAGCTGCACATTTTTTTGGGCGTGTTTGGCACATAAATCAAGGAACCTAGCTGCCATTAATTTATGGAAATCAACAACAACAGATAGGCACGATTTTTAGACAGTCGTACCACAATACATGTAGTGATAGCCGTACACAGTACATATTTCTTTGCACAGAAATCGAGGAGATGATTAGCAAGCATTTTGACGTTGTGTGTGGGCACATAAATCGAGATAAGTCTGTGTATTAATTTCTGAAGAAGACTGTTGTAAGAAATTCTTTCTCAGACTTTTGCAAATAATAAAAAGCCCCTCATTGGTTTTCCCCTTGTGGGTTTTTCCAAGGTCGAAGTTAGACCAAAAATCTCTGAGTTAAATTTTCTGGGTGTGTTTATTTCTGAGTATTTTGCTGTAGCGGATTTCATGTGTTTTCTGTTCATGAGCATTTAATTTTCTGCTAACTAATTTGCAGCTTAAATTTGCAATGTGGGTTGGGCATTAAACTATGTGAACCAGGTTGGGGTCTGAAATTTCTACAGCCCTAATGGCTGTAGCTTAATATTTATTATAGAAGACTAATCACTTGACCAATCAAGACACCCTTGAAGCATAAGAGATTTTAAAGCATGTAAATTTGAAATCCAAATTGAACAATTCCAAACCATCGATTTTCACGTTTACCAATGCAACAATTAACAATCTCCAATGCAAAGATTAGTGCCTAGTTATTGGGTGAATAAAGTCTCTTCCTTGGAAGACAAACTAGCCAAAGAGGAAGAAGGGATTTTCGTTGAGGGTTAAACCCTTATAAAACCCAACAACAATCCTTCCAAATCGTCTAGCTTGGAATCCAAGATGAACTAGTAAACCCTCTTACTTCCTAGAGAAATAAACCCTAGCCAAAACTTGCAACAAGGGTGTAAACGCTCTTACTTCTTGTTACAAACCTTATAGCCTTTCTATATCAAAGAAGAAATGATCTTTGATGGAGGGTGTTGTTGATATTATGGTAGCTGCAGGAGGTATTTACCTCCACGTGTAAATCTAACGAGAATAGAATATTCCGGGAAGCAAGAAGAAACCCTAATGAGTTGGCTAATAACCCTAGAAGACAAGTCAGATAATTTGTATTAGGTTATTAGCCTCCAAGAGAAGAAGTCGGCCAGAAGAAATATTATATACTAAGTAAATAGGCACTTAGAATGAGAAGTCGGCCCAGGCAGTTAGCCAGAATTAGTATAAATTGTTACAGGTGAATCCTCCTGTGGACAAGCGGATTCCCTCTTGGTCTCTAGACTCCTAAGGCCAAGACAGAAATGTGCTTAACGTGGACACCGACATCCTTTTAGATCTAATTAAGCTAATGAATGAAGAGGAAGAAGAAAAGTGTACCTTTTTAAATGGCGTTTGTCCTCGCAAAATCCAAGTTGAGCTTTAATCCCAAGCTCCTCGATAGGTCTTGTAGCACAAACAAAGATACAACAAACTTCCTATTCTATTAAGATTAGCTCAAATACAGATCTATCTACTAGAGACAAGTTCATGTGAAACAAACATAAACTTGAAAGAAACAGTCCAAGCATGTATATATATTAATGAGAACAAATGAAGAGTACTTACAGACCAAACTTGATGAAGGTGCAGAAGCTTCTTCCAGCTCTTCTTGTCCAACCCCTTTGCTCAAGTAATCTAGACTGATTATGCTTCAATGGTGCCTCACTTATGAGATCATAAGTTTGGTATAATTTTCAATCTCCATCTCCCTGTACTGTATGTTGCCTCCGAGATCATAGGTTTCACACCTCCAATCTTTTCATGTCATTACCACTTATAGGATCATAAGTTTGGTATCTCTATCTCTTGTCCCTTTCACCATGAGAAGGCCTCCTTATATAAGCTTTGAGAGGCCCAACCACTTGAGAGATCCTTGGGATAAGTTGAGGATTCTTCTCCTTCAATTGTGGATCTTCCCTAAGATCATGCCTTGAACTCATATTCGAATCCAACAAACTTTAGAGATTGAGGGGATTCTTCCCTGTTTTAGCTCAACAAACCAAAAATTCGCTCAGAAAAGGTAGCGCTCCCCCAAAAGGGTACACAGAGCGTTTCAACGCTCCCCCAAAGAAGGTTAGGGAGCGTCGACGCTCCCTAACAGTGGGTAGGGGAGCGTTGCCTTCCAAAAATCATTTTTAAGTAGTTTTTTTAGTGGCAAAAGGCTTGTACTTCTTGTCAAGTGATTTCTCTTCTTCAAATCCAGTCTTTGAGGTGTCTTAAGTGTCTTTATGATGTCGTTAGAGGCACGACATAGGCAAGATGGTAGTATGATGTTTGCGACACTTGTGACATTTGTGACACTTGTGGTCAAGATGTGACACTTGCGGACAAGATGCGACACTTACAACACTTGTAATGACGACACTTGCGACATTATTGAAGTGAGTAATTTTGATGTGTAACAGATTGCCCCCCAAAGTGCGAAGTTAGAAGACGATGATGACTGAAGTACTTTGTATACTTTTTCGAGCAGGGTATGGACGCGGAGAACCTGGTAGAAGCTACACACAACCATCAAACAAATATTATGACATGTTTCAAACCCAAGGCAGGCATACCTATGCTTGAGTGATAAAGACTTTTTCAGGTATGGCCGCCATAGAATACACTGCGGATCCATAATTATATTGACAAAAAGGTATAGCCACCGAAGATACAATGTGGATCTATACTCCTATGACCTGAACTGATCGTAGCCACGAAAAATACATTGTGGATCTACGAGATGACAAGACATAGCCACGGACCAATACAAAGTGGATCTATGTGACAGCATATGTGTCGATATTCAAGAGAAACTCCGTCGCAACCCGGGTAAAGTATATATCAGAGTGAATGACTCAACCTAGGGTATTCTTACCAATCCCGATGTAGTATGAATCTAACCATGTGAATAGATGTCCTGATGTTGAACATGGCAGAGATCACTTGATTACCGGTCAATGAAGTAAACTGTTAACAAGCGCGAGGGAGATCACCATTGATGTCAATGATTCCCAAGGTACTCTAGTACATTCCAACGAATGTGAATGGATGAGATGAAGTCGAACATCTGTGGAATCATCCGATCAGGGGTCAATGATGTAAACCCACTGTCGAACACGAGGAGGCCTGCCATTGAGGCATGCAGGTCCCAAGGTACTAATTGGTTTTTAAGTCTAGTTTCTGGGTAATGTGCTGAAGTCGACAGGAATAGACTCGTCAAAGTAGGGCCTTGATGTATCCCCCATCAATGACACGAAACTGACACAGAGATGTAATTGGTAGATCAAATGAACATGGACTGACATGGGTATTGAAACAGGATATTTGTGATGGTTGACACACGAGGCAGATACTTCCCTTGAACACTGAGGCATGACAGCAGAAACTTGACATGGACCAAAACTTGATGATGGAGTGGATGCGGTGACTTTCGTCAAGTAACCCAAAGGAGTAAAAGAAACTCAGAAGATTGGCTCAGTGCAAAGGTTCAGCGGATTAAAATGCGTGCAAAGACAAAGTGCCATGTTCAAGGGCGACCGTAAGAGTTACTGGTAGTGTTCTCAAAAACTGCTTGGCTTGCTTCTTTCAATTTTTCCCCCATCCAGATAGATGAGTAACTCTTTTTAATTTAACGAGCTCGAGGAGGGTAACACATGCTCGATATGACTCATCTTCGGTAAGTCCCTCTTCCTTTGTTTAACGAACTGGAAGAAGTAAGGATTCGGTCCTATATGGGCCCTTCAATGTATGATTGTTTAACGAGTCTAGAGAAGGTAAACTCGGTGGTTTTTCATATTTAGAGAGTCTGAAAACAACTTAAAGACGACTCCAATGTTGTCCTTTTTCATAATGTTAGTCTCGCGAGGCCAAAAAAGAGATAAATTATCAATCGAAAGACGCCCTTTCAAACCTTTTAACGAGTGGGAAAGGAAGCAAGATCACTCGACAATCTTTTCATGTTTAGAGAGTCTGAAAAGAGTTTAAAGAAGACTCTAGGGGGTTCCTTTTTTGTATAACCTTTACGAGTCCGAAAAAGTGATAAAAGTCTACTCGGTTACATTCTCATGTTTTTTCGAGCACGAGAAAGAACAAAGACTAAGCTCGGTACTCTGCCCCCAACTTGAAAGCTAGTGGCTTATCTCTAGAATGATCATCAAAGGCTGGAGACATGCCCCCCCAAGCTTCAATTCATTCACCGACTTTGAGGTTGTCACCAATTTTTGTACTAGATGGAGAAAAAGGATACAGGTGGATGAAAAGAAGGTTCAAATGCGAGATCTAACGAAAGACTCAACTCGACATCTACGAGATCTGACAAAAGACTCGACCTGACGGGAGAGGTGACTGTTTCATTTTTTAACGAGCTTGACACAAGAAAAGAACTATGCTCAAGGCTCTGGGTTCAATCCCCAGATTTTTGTTTCATTTTTTAACGAGCTTGTTACAGAGAGGAAAAACTATGCTCATGGCCTCTGTTTCATTTTTTAACGAGCTTGCTACAGAGAGGAGAAACTATGCTCATGACTTCTTCTTGATCAAAGCTTCCAAGAGGATAACGCTCTAGAAGGACACCATGTCAAGGAACAAAACTCGGTCATGGCTTCCAAGAGATCTTCACTGGATGGAAGAAGAATGCTCTGGAAGGAACACATGTTGAGGTCCGTGATAGGGGTAAGGAGATCAGGTTCCAAAAGCCCTACCGAAGAGATCACCATGTCAACTACCGGATCCAAGTTATCTTCATCGGCAGCTAAAGGCATGGGAGACAATGCCACATAATTGACCTGTGGTGGGGGTGATACTGACTGCTGATAAGACCCGTTTAGGGAGGTCATTGGGTTGGTACTCAAGTCAGGACTAACGCATGAAAGTTGATCGATAGCCACAATTATCCAATTGTGAGGGAAAGATATTACATGAAAGAGAGTGGACACAATAGCTTTCATGGCATAGACATAATCTCGCCCAAGGAGTAAATCGAAATCCAAGGGGTCCTGGACTACCATAACATCAATAAAGACAGTTTTCCCTCTCAAAGTTACAGGAAACTGAGGAAGGATCCCTAAAGGATGACTGGTTCTTCTGTTAAAAGCGAATAGAGTCTGGGTAACTGGTACAAGCCGAGGATAACCCAAAGCTTGCCAAAAAATAGAGGAAAAAATACTAACAGACGAACCTTTGTCTATTAACGTCTGAGGAACGTCCCGACCACAAACTTTTACTGTAATCTTGAAAGGTATGTGAGAGGGAAGACGAGGTCTAGTTAGCACACCCCAATCAAAAAGGATGGCCTCATTACTTGGAGGGGTTTTCACAGGAAAAGGAGGAATGCCCCCCGGCATGATAGATCCTGTATCAGTGAGGAAAACGTGGGCAGTATCGGGTTTACTCTCTAGAGGGAGAGTAGGATCAACCGATGGTGGAACTGGATTGATCACTTTGGCATTCGTCAGAGGAGGAGTGGGATTGACCAATGATGTAACCGGAGCAACCACTTTGGCACTCCTCAAGGGAGGAGTGGGATTGATCGATGGCGGAGTCAGATCGACCACTTTGACACTCTTCAGATGAAGGGTGGGACTGACTAATGACGGGATTGGATCAGTCATTTGGGTTTCACTTTTCAGATGAAAAGTGGGGCTGATCGATGACGGAACTGGATCAACTACTCTGGTTAGTGGTTCAACCGAGGATGAAACTAGATTGACCACCTGATCAAACAGACTGACCGAGGATGGAACTGGATTGACCATTTTATCAACTAACAATGGGTTGGGGGAAATCTTACAATAACCAGTTGGAAGTTGAAGCTTTTCCAAAAGAGAAGAAGCCTCGTCCATACGAGGACAAAGGTGAGAGTAATGGTCACCTTCGCATAACATGCAAGGGAATTTGACAGTTTTCTTCTTACCAACCTTACTAGTTGACGGGGTATCACCAGCATGACCAACAGGGGCCGATGACGTGGAAGACCACATTTCTAAGACCTTGGGAATACCAGGGCAATCCCTCAGAAAGTGATCGCCCTTACAAAGACTGCAAGGGATTTTGGATTTTGGATTCTTCATTTGAATCTTGTTGACCTCATCAACACTCCCAATACTATTAACAGTAGTTGGTTGCTTGGATCCAACATTTGATGTAGTTGGAGGCTTGGTCCCTTTCTGGTTCTTTTTATTCTCTTTCCGTTTCTTCTTCTTCTTATCAATCTGGCTACTCGCTTGAGAGCTTTCACTAGGCGAAGAAGAAGAAATGGAAGGAGACTTGACGGGCGAAGAAGGAGAATAGTTGACATGAGGTTGATGTGTGGGTGGTGTGCTTGCATCTGAAGCACCTGCATTCGAGATCATCGGAGTGGAAAACAACCATACCGGTAACCCAATTGTGAGACTTGGAAGGCTCAAAGTAGCGATGTAAGGAGGACCAACATTTCCGTAAGAAGGAAAAACAAAGGGTTCTCCCAGAGCAGGAGTTGCTCCATTGGTAGTTTTGGGAACTGACGCGATTAAAATAAAAATCCAACCTAGATTCTGCTAGGGAGAACAAACAACACACACTAAAAATCTAGTAAGCAAGCAAGCAAACAAAACCTTCTCACAATGAGCACACTAGTTGGTGATATAATCCAACATCGCGGGAACAAAGTAAGAAGGGGTTGAGATAGAGTGGGTGGAAAAGTTACGTTGACGACCTGCTTAACGGACTTACACCCTGGTGCAAGATCCCACACATAATTGTGGGTATACCCTCCAAGGAGCCCGAGTGAGTCTGGCCAACGTCGATTCCAGGTACCGTAAAGACTTGCCCCTCCACAGTCACCTTGTGTAAAGACCCTAAAGAGATAGGCCACTAAGGTTGCCAACTACAACAGTGATGCCTGGGGAAACAGTCGACAGTCCGATCCACGCGCAAGGGTAGGGTATCTAGCCCGAAATCAACTTGAAAGGCTTCCACTCATCATTGTGGGTATACCTTCAAGAGACCCCCATAATACGCACAATCTCTACACCAAGACCAACAAAGCAGGGTGAGTAACTCTGCCAGTCTTAATGCGACGTCGTGATCGACCCTTGTGTGAGAAGGGCTTCCCAGGACAAAATGCAACAATTGGATTTCACCACTCCCTAACACAAGATCCTATGTTTGTTTGCAGCTTTGGAAAGTTATCTTTCACACCTGTTCCAAAGCCCTACAACTAATCTAATGTAGGTTTTCTACCAGAAAATGTAAAAATGTCTAATCAATTTTAGTTTAGTGCTTGATTTGTAAGGTTGTTGTTACTCAAAAGGAAAGTGGCGTGGACAATATGGTGTTTTGACCAACTCGAAAGTTATGCAAAGAGATGAAGATGCAATCTTTTCATTTCGATGAAAGCTATGCTACGAGAAGGAGAAAACATTCATCATTCTAGATGCACAATGTCCCAAAATGTCAAAAACCATGCAATTCCGCTACTTCAAATGCAAGCTAGTTTCACGACCCAAAAGCAAGAATGCATTCAAAACAATGAGAACTGAAAGGAAACAAGTAGAAGCTTGTTCTAACAAGAACTCAGTCAAGGATCCTAAAACTAACAAGCATCCAAGGAGTACAATGAAATGTAGAGAAGAATCTAAGAAATGATAGGGAGAAAGAGAAAACACTCAAAATTGTCTCGACAAAAACGCAGCTAGAAAAGGGAATTTTACGTTTCTAAAAGAGGCTTCAAGCTCTAATCAAGACAAAAGAGAGTGACAAGCATAAAAAACCATCAAGAACCAATCCAAAGAACTTCACAAACCATCCACAAAGACTAGGTAAAGACTTCCACAAAATAGGCTGAAAAAATCTGAGCAGAAAAGGGCAAAAAACCTCCAAAACAGAGACTAGCGCTCCCTATCTCAAGGGTACAAAGCGCTGCAACGCTCTCTAGAGCACTATAGGGGAGTGCTGATGATAGACCAACGCTCTTATATGGCCTACAGGGGGGCGTTGGTCCTCCCAGAAGCTCAGAAAAAGAGCCAAAAAAGTGCAAAAAATTCACCCAAAATGCATAAAAAATGGTGAAAATGCTAGTGAAGGTAGGAGAAGGCTAATGGATCATAAACACACAGAAAAAGTGATCTGAAAGGTGGTAAAAGGGCAGGGACAAACCAAGGAAAGAAAATAGGAGTCCTTCCCCAGTGGAGTCGCAAATTTTTGTTACAGGTGAATCCTCCTGCGGTGAAGCGGATTCCCTCTTGGTCTCTAGACTCCTAAGGCCAAGATAGAAAAGTGCTTAACGTGGAAACTGACATCCTTTTAGATCTAATTAAGCTAATGAATGAAGAGGAAGAAGAAAAGTGTACCTTTTTAAATGGTGTTTGTCCTCGCAAAATCCAAGTTGAGCTTCAATTTCAAGCTCCTCGATAGGTCCTGTAGCACAAACAAAGATACAACAAACTTCCTATTCTACTGAGATTAGCTCAAATACAGATCTATCTACTAGAGACAAGTTCATGTAAAACAAACATAAACTTGAAAGAAACAGGCCAAACATGTATATATATTAATGAGAACAAATGAAGAGTACTTACAGACCAAACTTGATGAAGGTGCAACAGCTTCTTCCAACTCTCCTTGTCCAACCCCTTTGCTCAAGTAATCTAGACATATTACGCTTCAATGGTGCCTCACTTATGAGATCATAAGTTTGGTATAATTCTCAATCTCCATCTCCCTGTACTGTATGTTGCCTATGAGATCATAGGTTTCACACCTCCAATCTTTTCATGTCAATACCACTAATAGGATCATAAGTTTGGTATCTCTATCTCTTGTCCCTTTCACCATGAGAAGGCCTCCTTATATAAGCTTTGAGAGGCCCAACCACTTGAGAGATCCTTGGGATAAGTTGAGGATTCTTCTCCTTCAGTTGTGGATCTTCCCTAAGATCATGCCTTGAACTCATATTCGAATCCAACCAACTTCAGAGATTGAGGGGATTCTTCCCTGTTTTAGCTCAACAAACCAAAAATTTGCTCAGAAAAGGTAGCGCTCCCCCAAAAGGGTACACAGAGCGTTTCAACGCTCCCCCAAAGAAGGTTAGGGAGCGTCGGCGCTCCGTGACAGTGGGTAGGGGAGCGCTGCCTTCCAAAAATCATTTTTAAGTAGTTTTTTCAGTGGCAAAAGGCTTGTACTCCTTGTCAAGTGATTTCTCCTCTTCAAAACCAGTCTTTGAGGTGTCTTAAGTGTTCTTATGATGTCGTTAGAGGCTCGACATAGGCAAGATGGCAGTATGATGTTTGCGACACTTGTGGTCAAGATGCGACACTTGCGGACAAGATGCGACACTTACAACACTTGTAATGACGACACTTGCGACACTATTGAAGTGAGTAATTTTGATGTGTAACATAAATACAAGAGGCCAGACTTCATTCTGGCAGGCATTCTCAGAATTGTAGAGCAGCACTTGTGCACACTGCAGTTGCCCAGTTTGTGCGCAAGTTTGGAGGAGAGTTGCCGTTGCAGCTGCTGCAGCGAGCAGATTTCGGTTTTGGCTTGGACTATCTCTTGGTTATGGTTTGGACTATCTGATCAACTCTTGTTTGGTGCGTTATCCTTGGAGAAAGGTGCACTACCCTTTGTTTGGCTATCTAGCCTAGGGTTTGCTTCCGGAATGATTCTCTGTCAAGGTTAAGGTGCTCGGAGGGTGGCTTCGGCCTATGGTTGGGTGACAATAGTGATATTGTCGATGGTAAAACGAGCACATCCATTATATTCTAACAGGTTATGGGCCCACTACTCTTTCATTCAGTCTAACCGCTGGAAGGAAGCATAGCCATAAGGATATTAAGCTCGTCGAAGAACTGTTGCTAGGGTTTCTAGCAGGAGCAGTCACCAAAGCATTGTTGTTAGGGTTACTAGCAGGTGCAGTTGCAGAAACCCTAATCCTCTCATTGAGGCACCTTAAGTGAAGGGATTGACCTAATTTTTGGATAGACCAGTGCGCCCTAGCTTAGCGCATCTCCTGGTACTCTCAACAAGCCAAGACGTCAAGTTTGAGTTTTTGGTCAAATCTAGGGTTGACCAAGTCAACGCAGCCATGACTTACTCTATGAGGTCGGAGAACAAGTTAGATGGAGCTTCTAACTTCAGAGCGTGGAAGACAAGGATTGACCTCATCCTTGCCAAGAATAAAGTGTTGGATATCGTGAAAGGAAAGATCGTGAAAGAAGAGTTTGAAGAAGGAAAAGAGAAAGAACCGCAAAACATTGTAGTTATGGAAAATTTCAAAGACGGTGACATCAATGCCATGAGTATCATAGTGGACTCTATAAAAGACCACTTGATACCCTACATTTCCCATCTTGACTCATCAAAGAAGATGTACGATGCCCTAACAAACCTCTTCTCAGTTAGAAACATNGCTCCGTGACATGAAGATGAATGATGATGACAGCATAACATCATACTTTGTGAGAATCTCCCAGTTAAGAGATCAACTACAAGCTATTTAAGAGATCATTTCAGAGAAGGAATTGGTAAACATAGTACTCAATGGTCTTCCCAAGACATGGGATGCATTTGTCGCAAGCATGAACACAAGGAAGGAGTATCCTACATTTGAAGAACTTTGGACTTGCTATGCTCAAGAAGAATCAAGGATCAGTGCAAAAGATAAACCCCAAAAGAAGTACGATGATCAAGCCTTTATAACAAGATTTAAGAATTTCAAGAACAAAAGGAAGTTTGGTTCAAGGAAGAAGCCAATTCAAGAGAAAGACATGTCAGAAATACAATGCTTCAATTGTCGAAAGTATGGTCACTACAAGAATCATTGTCCCGAGCTAAAGAAAAGGAAGGGGACACACGAAGCATCAGTTGCTGAAGAAAAGGAACCTACAAAGAAGACCAAGCAGGATAAAACAACCTTCTTCTAAAGACAAGGTAACAACACTCTTCTTAGTTCTTGTACATATTTTGTTTGCATAGTCTCTGTACACATCTTGTATATCTATCTCTTAGAAGATAATATGTTCCAAGAAGAACTATACCTATGGAAGAACAACAAGATAAGGATTGCTATGATTATACATGTCAGATAATACACACGAAAGGATGAAATACATCAAACAAATCATGTGGAAGCTATTACAAGATAAGCCGAAATCAGAATCAATCTTGAAGAAAATTAGAAGAAGCAAAAATAGAAAGAAATCGACAATCAAGAGGAAATTGGAGAAAGACTTATGACACTTTGCAGAAGGCAATAAGGATGCAGACGAAAGCGTGGACTCTGTTAGATGGAGGGAGTCGATTATATATTTCCAAAAGAAAAACATGCACTCATACATGAAGCAAGGATTAGGAGGGAGCTAATCCTATGATCCATTGAAGATGATGAAGTATATATCCATGGTAGCAGCCATGAAAAGCAGTACGTGTTCAGTTCGACCTTAGAAGAAGTCTTCTTCGAAGAGAAGCCTTAAAGTATCCCTGGTTGTCCATCCACATCTGTGATCCTATGATGAAAGGAAGAAGTGGAATCTTTAGGGCATGGAATCTATAAGAAACTCTATGTACCCAAGAGCTAAAGAAAAACATGAGGAAGAACATGAAGATTCCAAGAAAGAAAGAGAAACCAGAACAACCAGTCATTGTATCGAGAATCACAAGATTACCGGCCTGATATGAACTCACTAAAAGCAATCAAGCAAATGAACTGAAAGTTGTGATGAAGAACAGTGTATATGAATGCAAGCATTGCAAGATCTAGAACTAGAGATTCTCCTAGATGGAGGGAGAAGACTATGATGATTACTTGTTCCAGTAAACCAGATATACCTCTACATGAGTCATTATATCATCCGCAATATCCATGGGTTGGAGTTCTACATCATATGAATGCAAAGACTGTTCTCCAGAGCAATTGAACAAAGAGTGTATGAAGCGCAACCCCAAGGCTTTGAGGCTTACCAGAAAGAGACCCTTGTATGCAGATGGAAGAAGACAACTTGGTGGAGAACCTCCAATGCACAACAGAAGCGCGATGAAGACCTTCTATAATAGAGATATTGTATCAGAATAGGTTACTCAAAAGCTCAGGATGATGGATCACTAATCCATGACAAACTCCCATGATGGCCAAAGAAGTATCACTTGGATATATTCCAGTTTGATCCTTGCCACGATGTTGTGAGCTAGCAGGAACCAACGAGGAATCCAACAATGATATACCTTATTGATCAAAGCTATATGAAGCCTTCAGAGAAAAACCAGTGTTCCAGAAAACTGAAGTACATTTGAGATCAAGCATTACATTCTTTGTGATGAAGTCCAGAAATGAAAAAGTGGTTCTCCTATATATATCTCCACAGATGAGCAAATAAGCAGACATTTTGGTAAAACTTTTGTCCAAGATGAAAGAGTTTGCGTACTCAAGCTAGAGCTCGTTGAGACGACTTCCTTATTGAAAAAGGAAGAGATGACTCCCAGGTTGGGAGGGAGCACTGATGTGTTATTGATTTATGGAAAGTCATTTTTCAGTTCGAAAAATGGTCCAGGATGAGCAGTTCCTTTCCAGTTCAGAAAGTGGTTTGAGATTTCTGACGGACAGGCATTTTCC
>JASDQU010739382.1:197837-220217 GCA_032191745.1 Picea mariana | reverse complement strand
AGGAAATGGTCCGGACAGTCATTCCTTAGGGCAGATTCATTCTCTCCAGGTTGCACTTTGTTTAGTGCCAGAGGAATGGCCCAGGGTGGGGAATGGTCCAGGTTCAGCAATCAGGGACAAACATTCCTTAGGGTAGATTCATTCTTTCCAGGTTGCACTTTGTTTAGTGCCGGAGGAATGGCCCAGGGTGGGGAATGGTCCAGGCTCAGAAATCGAGACAATTATTCTTCCTTGCTAGAGAAGAATAGTCCAGATAGCTCATCATTGATGTTTGACCTTCTGAGGGCAGATGCTCTTCCAGATCTCACATATGTGAGTAGAAGAATAGCCCAGATGATTCAGTTTACATCATAACATTGTTTATGTGCAGGTTGATATCAGATGATTGTTATGGAGACTGTATGTCTCTAGATAGTAGATGTATGCTATTGTGGTGGATGTGTTCCACTGATTGTGACTATACGTCACTGATCAAGTATCTGTGTGCTACTTGGTGTGGTAGTGTACCACTGGATTGTAGTTGTGTACTACTATGGATAGACACAATTGTGTTCTATTGAATGATATTGTTCCGATTGCCTTGAAGACTATCAACAGTGTTGAAAATGATTATCAGCTAGATGGATGATCAATGAACAGAGATTTCCCAGACGAAAAATGGTTCAGGATATTTATTCTTCTAGGACACATGTCCAGATTAGAAGAATGGCTCTTGTGTCACTCTGTGGTGTGAGTGACTTCTCCAACATCATGTCTAATTACTCAGATGGAGTATGGTTTCGAGAGATGATGCAACCGATGACACTGATGGTGATGATGGTGCTCATGATCTAGTCATGAGATAGTCTATACAACTATGTTGATGCTACCGGGTGAATGGTATGTTTGTGCTTAAGACCATTACCTGTAATACCTCCCTAGCTAGGAGGGAGTGTTGATATTATGGTAGCTGCGGGAGGTATTTACCTCCACGTGTAAACCTAACGAGAATAGAATATTTCGGGAAGCAAAAAGAAACCCTAATGAGTTGGCTAATAACCCTAGAAGACAAGTCGAATAATTTGTATTAGGTTATTAGCCTCCAAGAGAAGAAGTCGGCCAGAAGAAATATTATATACTAAGTAAATGGGCACTCAGAATGAGAAGTCGGCCCAGGCAGTTAGCCAGAATTAGTATAAATACAGGAGGCCAATCTTCATTCTGGCAGGCATTCTCAGAATTGTAGAGCAGCACTTGTGCGCATTGCAGTTGCCCAGTTTGTGCGCAAGTTTGGAGGAGAGTTGTCGTTGCAGTTGCTGCAGCTAGCAGATTTTGGTTTTGGCCTGGACTATCTCTTGGTTATGGTCTGGACTATCTGATCAACTCTTGTTTGGTGTGTTATCCTTGGAGAAAGGTGCGCTACCCTTTGTTTGGCTATCTAGCCTAGGGTTTGCTTCCAGAATGATTCTCTGTCAAGGTTAAGGTGCTTGGAGGGTGGCTTCGGCCTATGGTTGGGTGACAATAGTGATATTGTCGATGGTAAAACGAGCACATCCATTATATTCTAACAGGTGTAAGCCCTTTTACTCCTCTTAGGGTTTAAGATATATTTCTTGAACTTAACAAGTAAGATGACAATAAATTGTAGAAATTACTCACCAAAATCCAAGAGATAGCATGCAGGAAACCCTTACTACCAAGATATCATCCACAAATTTACAAAGAAAAACACCACCAAGAGAAGTCACTAGCCTTTAATGCACCAAATAACAAGTGTTGATGACAAGAAATGAGAGATAGCGAATTTCCCAAGGGGGGCCAAAATTTTAGTCCAAGGGTGATAATATCAAGTGATGAGTTATGAGAAAATGAAAATGACTTGCCTTGTAAAAGCCAAGTCATGGTTTGTCCACATTACAATTAAATCCATAATTTTAGGTTAAAACCTAAGTTACAATGCTTAATTAGCAAATCAATTTGCTCTTTTGCCCACATAGGCTACAAAATGACCAAAAATAACAAAATGATGGGACATAATCCCATAAAACTCTCCTCCAAGGTGGCATGTGTGAAGACAAGCCTCCAAAGGCTAGGACGTCATGCTAGAAATGTGCCACGCCATCCCTATATCAAGCAAGAAGGTGGGGCTTCAAACCCACAACACCACCAAGTGCACCAAAATGGCCAAATGTCCTCCCAAATGTGTGATGTCAAGCTCCTCAAGAAAGGGGTTTTGGCATGGGAGGGTGACATCACCCCTTCTTCATCGTCTGGGGCCTCGTTCATGTGCTAGGGAAGTCCCTCGAGGTGCAACGTTCATCATCTTAGGCCTCCAATGAGTGGGGCACAACATCCATCTAGTGGGCTTTCAAGCCCCTATGAAGGTTCAAGTGACTTAGTCCCTCCATGAATAGCTCTCATCGGGCAAGGTCCTACAAAGACAAGCAAATACACCCTCCAAGGGTCCACAAGTCACATGTATCATGCCAAATAAGCCACATTTAATAAAAGAACCACCCAAACATGTGCATTAAATCCGTCCTTTTCAAACTAAACAAATGCTCAAAGACCTTATAAATTTTGCCAAATTTAGGTATGGGAGGGTTGTCATGGTGCCCTATTGGGTAGGCCATGTTATCCCCTAGCCTAGGGATAACTAAGGAGATTATGTCTCGAGGCCCGCAGGTCCTAGACATGGAGTACCAAGAGCCATATTGACTTGAGCCTAGCCCTGGAGGGCCCATCTTTCTTCTTCAGCGCCTCCATCTTGTCAGCGACAGTAGCATCCGTCCCATCGGCCTGGTCCTTCAGTAGTAGTGGGTCTTGCTCCATGAGGTAATGAGTCTGGGTATCCTGGTATGTGTCACTCTGATTCTCAAAACATTTGAATATGTGCATTTAATTCTTTTTGCTTCTGACGTGTGCTTGGACTTTATGCCTTTCCACTTGTCCACACCTGGGGGGAATGACTTTATGACTTTATGCCCTAGCAAGTTGGTTCCCTTAGGATTTGAGTTGCCACTGGGTGGGTTCATGAAAGGTCATCGTCCATTCCCACCATACTTATTACTTTTCATCATTTTCCCTCTCATTCATCCCCTACTTTGGTTTGGGCATTGGGTTTGCCAAGCTAGCAAAGGGTTGTACCTTGCCTTGTGGGAAGAAGGGGCTAAAGGCCCAGAGGGTAAAAATAGCTGGCAAAAGATAAAAGCCAAAAGAACAAAACCTTCAGATGCTTCGCCTAGGATCCCCGAGAAAGCAATAAAAGGCTTCTCAGCAAGAAATGGAGGGACCCATAAAATAATAAAATCAAGACCTAGTTGGAGGATAGGGGGTCTCATCACGAACCAGCCTATTAGGTCCATGGGCATGTAGCGGTATGACACTACCATTCAACTGGTCACCACGCCAGGGTAGTGGCTCTTGGTGGCATATCCAAGAGAAAGGGGGTTTCATCACGAGCCAACCTTCTCATCTCCGTGAAATGCTTGTGGGTAACACTGTCACCACTGGTCACCAAGCCAGGGCAGTGTCCCCCAGCTATTCTCTTGAAAGAAAAAGCAATAAGATAAAAAGGTAAAAGGCATTGAATGGGCTTGGAAACATTTGCATCCATGACAAGGTGCAACTCACCCTCTTCAGAGGCACCCACATGCAAGCCAACATTTCCCTGTCATCACTGCACCCATTGCTCAAACATCCCCATACCACCTCATCCACTTACATGACCTAGATTGGTCTTCACTTGGAAACATCCCACGTCCAATGAGAATTAGCCCAATAGGACCTCCTGAAACCCTCTCCAAACCTGGCTTGTAGAATAATATAATGTCTTTGAGCACTTGTCTCGGAAAGGGGGGTTTTATGCACATGTTTAGATAACTTGATTATTAGATGTGATTGACATTGCTATGATCCCTGTGACTTATGAGCCCATGGAGAGCGTACTTGTTGTTCTTGCAGGGCCAGACCCGACGGACAGGTACACATGGGGAGATGATTAGTTCAGACCTCCATAGGGCTAAAAGCCCACCAGATGGATGTTGAGACCCCAGCCAGGGGCATACACGTATCAGAGGCTTTGCACCAGAGAGAGAGGAGGACGCTCCACCAGAGACAGCCTGGCAGGTCTGGACCCAGGGGGGTCTTGCCCTCCCACTATGATGTAGGCCTTGGAAGGCCCATGACGTCACCTCTGTGACCCTTGATGTCAACCAGCGTTTGATGGACACTTTGGAGGCAGTTGTGTGCCAAGTGGCACATGTGGCTTGATCCAGAGGCCTTGGGAGGCCTAATGTTTTGCTCCTGGAGGCCAACGTTTCACCTGGGAGGCCCAACGTCACCCTAGAAGGGCATGACATCACCTCTTTTGCTTGATTTAGGGTTTAATTTGTCATTTTATGTAAAAAACTGGATATTACATGTAAACTGGCCATGTCGGCCTTTTTTACCTAATTTTGTAAATTAAAGGTCATTTTCACTGTATAAATAAGGGTTTTTTCCCTTGTATTTTTCATCATCTTTCACTCACACTAAGTGAGGTCTGAAATTTGCGCCCTACTTAGGGTTTATTAGCCGAAATTTGGTGCACACTTCTTGAAGGAGGCTAGTTTTGGTGTATTTTGGCATTTTTCTTGGTGGTAAGTCTTCAACTAGGCCTATTGCTAGATTATTCTTGGTGAATGTAAGTAAATTTCTGCAATTCTTCTTCATTTTGAATGGTTATGGTACATTTATTTTGCATTTCTTCCAAGATTATGAAATTGCTAGCTTAAAACCCTAGGAGGTTAAATCCCATGTTATTGTTCTTGCCTTAACAACTTTTCACCTACTAGATTGTGCTAGAAACCCTACTTTCTTGAGGCTTTGTGCTAAGGGCCCTGCCATTGCAACACCCTAGCATCATTTGCTTCATCTAGACATCATCTACTTCATCCTTGAGCTAAAGAAGGAGGAAAACCACTAGGGCCTAGGGTTACCTACTTCCCAGTGGCCATTTTCCCCCTAGGGTTTAGTGATTGGGGCCTTGGGTTACCAACACCTCAATCATTGACTTTCTTGTCTCTAGTTCTCACATTATCAGTTGTTCCTTCAAGATTGCCGCAGCTAAAAGTGACTCCATTAACCCTAAAGGCATCAATCTAGGCCTTGCACTTGATTGATTGATGAAAACAACTCTCAAAACTTCTACCTCAAGCTATCTACTAACCTTTCCTAACCCTAGAGTAGACTAATTTACTAATCTACTTGTTGTTGTTACAAAATAAGCTACAACCATTTATTGAAGCAATAAAAGCACTTAAAAGCAATTACAAAGTTGATTTATACATTACCTAATTAGCTTCTAACAAATGCTAGTACATTGCTATTATTGAGTTATTATTTTTGGTCATTGTGAAGCTCTTTTAAGGCATTAATTGTGAAACTATTATTTTATAAACATTGTAGTTATAAATCTCTATTTGCTTCATCTTACATCAACTATTGCTTTTATTGACAAGTCCATGGTTTTATCAAGCACTAACATCAAATTGTACATGCAAAAGATATTGTTTTCTTGTTTCTTTTTTCTGGGCAGGTACATATAAGCACATCACTGCTTCATTGGTTAAAACCTTGGGACTTTCTAATCAGTGTGACTTGTGAGAGGGGGTACCTTTATAGACACTTTAACCTTTGCCTTCTCAAACCCCCAGGTCACCGGTGACGTCTCCCCTGGGCCATCAACCCTAAATAGAAAGAGGTATCTTATTAAGGTGACAGTGATAGGATAACCTCCTGTTACGCCAATTTTCCTCTCTTAGCCTTTTCCTTTGGAACAAATACAAATTGCGCGATAACAGGCCAATCCCCAAGTCAAGGAATGTTTCCCACGAAGACCCTCTCTAGGCCATGTAGTGAGTATGAGGTGGATTGGGATGGTACTTTTGGGCATGGGGTTCTTGACATATTAAGGGCTCATATTGTCTCATTTATGGGTGCCTTTGTGGAGGGTGAGCTGCATCCCTTCGTTTGCAATGCAACATTTTTCCAAACCCTTTATTTTCCTTTTATTTTTTATGGTACGAACATTGAGTGCTACGTGCAATGTAAAGAAGAAGAGCACCACAATGCCACTTGAAGTTAGAACACAATGAGTGCAATATGCATTGGAAATTAAAGGACACCGCAACGCATTCCCCCATCAAGCGAGACATTTTTATTCATTTTCTTTTCAAAAGGTCCTTCATTTCTACGAAGAAGTCTTTCATTGCTCTGAGGACCTTAGGGTGAACATCTAGAAGGATGGGTTATGACTTTTGACTTTTATAGTGCTAGCTACAACACCTCTGGGCCTTTAGCCCCTTCTTCCCATGAAATGAGGTACAAGCCCTTCTTGAGGTCAATGCACCCAAAAACCCAAAAGGTGATGAAACAGAGGGGAAGAGGTGTGAAAAGTGGCAAGTATGAGCGGGAATGGTACGATGACCCTTCATGGAGACCTCCCAGTAGAAACCCTTTTCTCGAGGGTGACCCACTTACTAGGAAACCATGTCAACCATCAAGGTGAAATAAGGAAAAAGGTATAATTTCCAAGCAAATGTTCCATAACCAAGAAAGGACCCTTTGCAACATGCCCAAATGCTTCAATTATTAAACCGACACTTACCATGAGACTAGACTTGTTACCTCATGAAGCAAAACCTGCTGTCCTTTCTGGGCCAGGCTGGTGTGGTGGACACTGCTATGCTGCTAATGATGAATGGTGATGTGTGGTGGAGAGGAGAGGCTTTGTCCTCAATGTGGGCTCAAATAATCACCTGGCTCTCAGCACTCCATGTCTGCTACCTACGGGCCTCAAGACATCATCTCCTTAGTTACCCCTAGGTTTGGGGGGTAACATCTGGCTCCTACATGGGGACACATGCTCGCCGTAGAGTGCATGAGAACCTCAACATCTCCTGGTATGACCTATGCCTACACATACTCAAGAAAAACATTAGAGCATCGAAGGGTGGCTAACTCACCCCTTATTCATATAAACAAAACTTCAAAAGCTCAAAATTAACAACTATGAGATTTCTTAAAAGAATTTTTTTTGTATTTTTCAAAAACTTCTAACTAAGATGTAATGATTCAAGCAAATGCATCACAACAATTATGCATAAATGCAAGAAAAACAATATGTAAAGCCAACCATATAAAATGAATGCAACTAATCTACGATGAACACACAAATGTAATGCAGAAAAACAAATGACCTACCTAGTTATCTGGGGCCCAGGGCCTGTGGAGATCAGGTCCCGTCAACATAGGGTCGGAGGATAGACCCATCAACTGGTAATGACATCTTTCTCCCATTCATGGCAGATAAATAGTAAGTACCCTTTTCAGACTTCTTCTTTATGATGTAAGGGCCAAGCCACAAAACTTCACTCTTCTTGTCATATTTTGGTTTTCCCTTTCTTTTATCCCACATGAGTGCAAGGCTGCCTTCATCAAACTCAACATACGGTAAATCTTCAATGTAAGGTTGTGTGGGAGGATCTGCTTCGACTATACGTTTAATAGCTTGTTTTCGCTCTTGATCCTTCTTTCCCTCATCCTTATTTAGTATCTTGATGGGGTCCTTTCCTTGATACTTTGCAAGCTTCTCCTTATACTTGTCTGTCTTTGGCAATAATCTATCAATACAGTCTTCTTGTGCAAAAGGTAAATCCCAAGGATCGTACTCAATAACCTGAGGTGTCACATCATATTCACAATCACTCCAATAGTCGGGGCTATTTCAGATTAACTACTTGATTCTTGACCCTCCTAGTTCTTGAGGAGTGCCCTAAGTATTCCAACAAGATGAGAAGGACAATATGGAGGAGGGTGTAATCACTCTTACTCCTCCAAGGGTTCAACAAGATTCTGAATTCAAATAAGCAAATGCCAAGATACCAATAAAAGCAGCAGAAATGTACCCAGAAATTGCATGAGGAAACCCTAGCATTCCAAAATCGTCCATCAACATACCATTTAAAACACCTTCAAAGAGTAATGCATGAGAGAAAACAGCCCATAATCAGATTTCCTTATTACTCCACACCAAAACACCAATCCAAGACAAAGTTTCAAGAAAATTTCAGAAAATTGCAGACCTTCTAAAGGAAAAATCCCTCAAGAAGCGATGATCTAAATGAGTGAAGTGCCTCTCTATTTATGGGGGAAAGGCTCAACTTCCTCTTACAATAAAATAATAATTTTAACCTAAATTTCCACTAATTTAGCCTAAGGAGGGGGAAAACCCTCTTCACAATTAAAAAATAAAAAAACAATTCAAAAATTGGGCTTCTTCAGCCACATGTGCAAAAATTAAGGAGCACAAAGCCCTCAAAGTTGGGTTTCTTCCATAAATTGAGGTGCTGGTGCAGCATCCAACCTCCAAAAATCCTTCCAGCTGGTCCTTTCTCCACAAAATCAGCAAATAACATTCTCCATGCATCCTCCAAGGTGGGCAAATGGCTTTTAATAGGGAAACTTTCCCACAAATTATGCACCACATTTCTCCAACGCT
The DNA here is from genome assembly GCA_032191745.1 of Picea mariana. Taxonomy (NCBI): domain Eukaryota; kingdom Viridiplantae; phylum Streptophyta; class Pinopsida; order Pinales; family Pinaceae; genus Picea; species Picea mariana. The sequence continues at coordinate 211,696 of JASDQU010739382.1, read as the reverse complement.
GTTCAAATCTCCAAGTTATCCAGCAAAACCCATGTTTTCCTCCAAGAGGACGTTGAAGTCATCAAAGGTTAAACAAAACATGGATAAAATGGCACCCCAGTTCCATGTAAGACCCACGGTTTTTCTTTTTTGAAGGCTGGGCGATTTATTAGATTTCAAGGAATGAGGTCGGCCCTGTGTCAGATCTTCAAAACAATCTTATGACTATACAAATCGAAAACTCTATCAATTCAGGTTGGCTCCACACAAAATATAAATTTTAATTTGTCATTTGGCCACACATAGGTCGGCTTCAATATTACCCACAAACTGAGATTGGCCGTGTTGTGTTATTTCAGTGCCTAACATATATAAATAACCTCTCAAACACAGAGCTCACCATATTTCTTCAAAACTTGCTCTGTAATTTCGTCCTCCCCTGCCATTTCCTCAGTCAAACTGATATTTCTCAGTAACTCAGCCTGCTGCACATGTCGTGTCCAAGATTCTCTTCTTATTTCATGCTGTAATCGCTGCCTGTTTGGCCCATTTTCCATGAGATTGTAGGACGGCTTTGAGAGTCATTATGGACTGCCCTTTCTCTGAATTTGAATCGATATGGGATATACCAGATTGCTGAGGCAGATTTGAAACTCGGCTCTAAATACTTATTCTGATCTGATGTAACCGTCCCAGACTAAGGGGTGTTTTCCAGTTGAAGGCACCAATACTGCAAGGACTCAAGCTGCTACAAACACTGTTATTTCCATGCACCAATACCAAGGTTCAAAACTGTGGGGTGTACCAGATTTAACATCATAATCAAGGTTCTGGGAATCTGTCTTCAAAATCCTAAAAATACCCTTTTCAACCAATTAGGACCCGAGTTCACCACACCATTTCTGAGCTCATGTCAAAATGGTGGATAACTTCTGGCTCCTACTTGGGGACAAGTGCTCTTCCCGGGAGCACTTGAGAACTCCGTGTGATGTATAACCAAACTTTTTATCTGCAGTGGTGTTGGAGGCCAAAAGTAAAAATCCTTCTGAATCTGCATTTAGGATCCCCCTTTAACATCTGTACCCCTGAAACATCTTTCAGCAGTTAGAAACAAAATTTCGTTAAAGCCATCAACCAGGTTTCATTCCTGTTTGGATCCATTTCTGTACGCAAAACATTGGGAATACTACCAAACTGCTCTCTTTCCTCTGTCCCGGTTTCACAAGACTGTTCCTCCTCATCATCTGTACTAAGCTTTGCTTCACAGTTGCCCAAAGTCTCCATTAGCACATTATGTTGTATATGCCAGTACTACCTTTCAAATCATCAGCATCAGTTTTGTTTTCAAAGGCATTTAAACTCACTAAAAGTGGATAGTACCCTGCAGAATTTGGTTCATGCAGCAACCTGTTAAGAGACTGATTTGGGGTTTCTTTCAATGGGCCTGCAATCTCTCCTTCATCGTGCTCATTTCCACCAGCAAAACTGTCACCCAAATGATACTCATATTTCTGCCTGCTACCTGAGTTAGCCAGAAAATCGTCATGTTCATACTCTCCTTCAGTATCATACACCGGAGAGTCTTCAAGATTCACAAAGTGATATTTATGCTTCTGCTGTTCCAGTGACAGGCCGGAGTTTTCATCACTTGCAGGGTCAAGGGCACACAGTCTTCTGGTATCAACATGCAGCAGTTCATTTTTTTGGTTGTCCTCATCATCAAGTCTCGGAAAACCTTCAAAGTTCACTGTGTAGGATCTGCCACTGTTCTGCTCCATCATCATGATCGTCATGGACATCCATCACAAGCAAGGGGCATGTCTCCTCTGATTCTGAGCACAAATCCTGTTTCAAGTGTGTCCCAAGGCTGCTGCTTTGATCTTCTGGATATGCAATGACCATACCATCTGCTGAGTGGCCAGGGGTGCTAACCTGCTCAAATTCAGGGCTCAAAATCTCCTCTACAACAGCGGAAGCACCATCCTCCAAGTTGTTTTGATCAGCCTCCCTAAGTCTAAAGATCTGTTCTTTATCTTCTTTTGGGACAGCAAGAGCTTGTTCTTCATAAATGCCCTTGCAACCTGCAAACAGACCAAGAACATCCTCCTCCTCCAGGGCTGCCAACAAGTCCTGATATGTTTCTTCAAAACCCCGGGATTTTGGACCACAATACTTGAGAAATTCTTCCACAAATATTTTGAGGGAAGGGATACTCTTTGGGCTGCAAGAGTATTTGATTCATTCCCGTTGCTTTCATTCCAATGAGCATAGGAATGCTTTCACCAAGAGATCTTCATGTCTTCCTTCGAATGTGGATACATATCTTACAAATGACAAGATACTTGGGACGGCGCAAGAAGGATCACCATTGAACCTAGGGCGATTCTCGACATGCTTCGGGGGAAACTTGTTTGGGTACCTTGGAACATCTTCGATATTGAGAGCGGGATACATTCCATGCAACATCCAAGAAGCCATTCTTCATTATATGCAATGAAATCTTAATCACAAATGAAATATTCGTAGCTTATCACAATGGAGTCGCCAAGGTGAGCTGCAAAATGATTTCAAAAGGATGCTTGTCCCACCTTACAAGCATCAAGTGTTTAAAATATTCAAAGAACAAGGTCTTCATTCTTCCAATGGAGTCGCTAGAAAAAATCTTCAATGTTGAAAACTCCTCCAATGTCATCTTCCGGGAAAATTGGACTTTTTCCCCGGCAATGACGCCAAAATTTTATCACACAGAATTGCACTTGTAGAGCCAAAGTCCCAATGCTCAAGCGCAAATCTTGTGAAATTGAGGGAGAAGGGCCACTGTCACCTCACCGATCTCTCTTTTGCTTCAAGCCAGCTAGCTGTAGGTCACAATTGTTGTAGGTTGAGAGTAAGAGGAAAATAAAGTTTCCACAAGCAAGGAGGAAAATGAAAGTGTGTCCGAGTTCAACACTCGGTTTTCTAAAATCTAATACATGATTCCTCTTATTGTTAGACCCAATGTAGCTATGGCATTATTATATTATTTGAAGTCATTTGATGGAATGTTTTCTCTTTTGCTCCGGGAAAAGGACCTGCTTACTTTGGATGCTTCCTTGGCTGCCGCAGTTAAAATTGAGAATAACGTTATGGCAGTCCACGAGGTTCAACCGTCTTTTTCGAGATTTTTTGATCCACAAGCGGGGAGAGTCCAAGATCCACCTATCAAGAGACTCCAAGAACCTAAGGAAGAAGTAGAAGCGGATAGGGAAGAGTCGCCCTCTAAGATCGTTGGCCTATTGCATGACTTGAGCAACAAGGTACTAAAAATTGAAAAGAACATGCAAACTCAACAGAACATGCATGCGAGCCAAAGACAGTGCCAACACAAGAAGCCTTTTCAACATGCAAAAAAACCAGATGAATAGAAGCCTCTGGTACCCATGGCTGGCCAGAACTATGTAGATCATCCACCATCTAGTCATTATTGCAGGGGTTGTATGCTACCACATAATGAGGAAGGATGTGTTGTGTTTTTGTAGACAACATATATGTTTGCTCCTGATCAGTGAGACGGGACCTATGAGCATCAAGAAGACACATTGAACATGTTCTCTTTAATGGAAGAAACATGAATCCCTCAAGTCCTGCAGTTTTCAAATGGTAGGGAGGTAAGTTCCAAAAAATTCATTCATTTAGATTCTAAAAACTTTAATGCATGCGGGACTAACATATAGCCTGTTATCACTCCAAGAGTCACTCTAGGTTGCAAATCAAGTGAGCTTGGTAACTTAATCAATGCTTAAATAAAGGTATAAAAATGGATCAAAGTGAATGATTTGCTCAATAACTCTCTTACTCAAGACATACATGAATAAACTTAGATAGATAGGGCCTGTTGAAGCCGCCTTTTTTTTCAACTGGTTTAAATGTATTTTTTAAAGTCAAATATTGGTTTTTAAGTCCTTTTTCGCCTCGTGACATTTACCTACTGAAAATCTCAGTAGTCTCGACATACGAAATAGCAAAGGATGTTATATTTCATAAGTTACCACTTTTTATCGTTAAATGAAAGTTTTTACTTTTTGTACCTCGGAATATCGCTCTTTGGGAGTTACAAGTCACAAGATTTACAAGCCTCGATGTGCGAGGTCGCGAATAGTTTAAAAAAAAAACTTACCTCAGGTGAAAGCCGAGAGTAAAATTCTTTAAACCCCAGTCAAGTGCTGTCGGGATTTCGCGTCTCGACGTTCAATCTCTCTTAAAACATTACCGTCATAACTCCGAAAGACGAAGCCGCGAGACTTTTACATAAGTAACCCAGGTTAGTGTTAGGGGTGATTAGTTTTGACCATGGTTAAAGTCTCTCGGGATTTTGCGACTCGGCATACGTCCCTCCCGGAAACTATACCTTCGAAACCCCGAGTGGCGAAGTCATGATATTGCTCAAACATAATTAATTAAAACACTTAATCCGGTTTACCTTTTGGTTTAAATAAATCACATCTTAGTGATCTCGGGATTTCGCGACTCGGCTAGCGCTCCTCCCGGAAACTATACCCTCGAAACCCTGAGCCGTGAAGTCGCGATATAAATTAAAACAAAATTAATTAAACACTTAATCATGGTTACGTCCTTGCTTAACTAAAACTAATCATCACAATCTTGGGTTTTAGAGTCTCGAAAGGTTAGAGTGAAAACTCTTGATACGGGGAACACCGAAAGGTTGATTAAAGTTTAAGTAAGCTTAATCAAAAAAGCTAAGCCAACTTAATCAGTATTCAATAAAAATAATAATATGCACAGTCTACAAGGTAATTTTAAATTTTCCTTGTGCCAACTTGTGTCACGAACCGTCGAAATTTATGGCATTAATTGGAAATGAGGCGAAATGACAAGTAAGGATAGGGTCTTTATTGCTAAATCTGTCTCTAAATATGATTTGACCATTCTGTTCATAAGGATACCAAGATTTTAAATGATCTAAGATATAGATCTTTTTCCTTTTTGTTCTATTCATAAAGCTCATTTCTATCCCGCGCAGATAAGTTTTTCTCAACAAAACTGATATCTGTATGTATACGCATTTTTATTACAGGAGAGCTAAGTCACAATCTTCTTTCATGGCCCCGCGAAAAGCGTTCAAGACAAGTGCTGGGATTTCAGGACAAGGCTCCGATAATGTTTCAGATACTTCACCTCGAAGCGTTGATTCCGTATGAACCTGGTCATACATCTTAGAGGTTTTGCAATCAGATTTGGTGAACTGTTCGGACGATTCCAGTGAGAACGAGAAAGACGACTTGACTACCAAATACAAGATCGTCGTCCATGCAGAGATGCACAAAGTAGCGGCCAGGCCACGTCTTCTGCCTTACTATGACATGATCCAATGGGCGCTAGATCATGTAGATATCCCTACCAGAACCATCATCAGTGAGCAGAAGGTCACTGTTGGGACCTTCAGACCAGAAAACTTACAGGCGATGTACAAGTTACCACCCGCGTCGAACTTCACATACAATGCAGAGTTTCTAGAGGGTTTTAAACAGAAGGAATGCGAGCAATATGCGAAAAGCTTATCTGATTTGATTAAGGATTGGGTCTCACACCCAGCGAAGTTCAGAGCAGATAGCAACAGAGTTTATTCCATATCTTCTTTGGAACCACAGTTCAAATACATAGCGATGATGACCTGTAGATTGTACGGGAGGGAAGACACCACGCATTTTTTCCTCCCATGGGTGCCTCTGATACATACAGTGGCAGAAGGCTGTTCTTTCGACTGGGCCAAACTGTTGTCAGATAGTCTGACCAGTCGGATGACAAAATATCGGACGCAGAGGGCAAGCGGGAGAGCCGTCTCATTTTTTATGTCTGCATATATCATGGACGCCATGTGTTCCATGACACCTTTTCCCTTAATGAGTTGGAGCTGGGCTCCATCGGAGACTGAGCCTATCCATGTCTATCATTCTAAGCTTTGGGAGGATAAGGCCTCAGATTTTATATATGAAATCTTCAATTGGGTAATGGTACCGATGCATGTCGCCATCTTCGGTAATCCACTGCCCCGGATCTCAGATAGCATTACGACCAATTTGAGCAGGGTGGCCGACTGGTACGTGGAGGAAGAGTTTTCATACATCAGGGTTTTCGGCGCTTCTGTCCCTCCACATGCTCTACCATTATTTATACCCGATAGGTTGGCCTGTCGCGAGATCGCCATGCAAACCGTGATTGGTGGAAAAAGTAAAGAGTTGAAGGGGTTTTCAAAGAAGGTATGGCCACCTTTCCCCATTCATTTAAACACCTATTCTTTATTAGATTTCGGCAATGCAAAGGCCGAGGCAACAACAACCTTAGAAGATATAAAATTAGTCAATATTGAATTCAAGAAACACGACCCACAGAGGGTTGTGAGTAATCACTTAGCTAGCTGTGGCCTTAAAAAGTTTGAGCACGAGAATTCGCCTCATGATAATATTTTCCGAGGCGCGAGATCGTATGCCAAGGTTTTGGCTCGGATACAAGCCCTATCGCCCGAAGAGAGGGCTGATGTTTCCAAATTCCAAGAACATAGGCGGAGCTCCCTTCCCCCAGTATTACGGGGCGAGAATCCAACGACCATAGAGGTGCAGAAAACAAAGGCCGAAGGATCCAAAGATTCAACACCCGGCCAAGAAGAACAACAGGATAAAGAAGAGCAAGCTGGGGGCCCGAAACAGGAAGCCGAGGCTTCCGATCCTCCAAGCGAGCCAACTTCAGTCGTTACTCCAGGGAAATCATCTAAACAGGTTAGTAATCCCATTGTTTCTGTTACTCCCCTGCAGTCGACAAAAGGAATACCAGACACAGGTTGGATTTTTGGTGAAGAATTAACACCCATATCAGTGGAAGAGCTACCTCCAAATGAATTCTTCTTCGATAAGAAGAGAAAGGCTGTCGTGAGACAAGAACTCTACCAAGAGGCAGGTACTATATCCAAGAAATTTAAAATTATAACCGATGGAAGAACCATGAAGAAAGAAGAATTTGCAACCCAAATAGCAGGAACATTGGGTGCTTTCGCTACGGCAAACCAATATTCAGTTGGGACCTTAAAAGATCAGTTGAAGCGAAAAAATCGTCTAATCAAGACATTAGAGGCTAAACTATCTACAACAGAGGTTGCTGCCAAAGATTAGGCGAATGCAACTTTGGAGCAAACTAGAATAGATGATCAAAATAAAATCGGGCGGCTCAAAGTTGATCTCGAATAGACACAGCTGATGGTTCAGACAAGTCAGATACAGATAGTCCAGCAAGGAGAATTGATAGAGCAGCTTCGGGCCAAATTAGAGTTAGCCGAAAGCCAGGTAATCAATATCGGGATATTTCAATCCCAAGCAATAGAAATCAAAAAAAGGTTATCGACGGCGCAGCAAGGTCTGCTTGTTAAAGTAGAAATGATTCAAAGTAGCTGCCAACTCATTGATCAGGTATTGGAGAACCTCTCTCTCAGAGAAAGGGAAGTCGGAGCGGCTTGGGTTACGTTTCAGGGGCTATTATAGCCACGACGAGAAAGGAAATAAGCAGTAGTTCCAGTTTTCCCATCTCAGAGCAGACCAGGGGCAATATCTTGTTGAAAGAATGGGAGCGAAATATATTTGAAGGCAGACAACAAGCTAAGGAGATAAGAAAATCTTGTGAAGAAACTTTCGGATTGTTGAATGGGATGTGGTTGGGTTCTGATGGTGAAAGTAGCATTGAGATACTGGGTCAGATCAATACAGCCAAATATCTGCTAAATATCAAGGAAAATGAAGAAAGAGAATTAGCCGAAATTTTACAAATAACCCAGACAGACATAGTTCAAATAGATAAATGGCTAATTAAACCAAGCATATTATTATGTTCTATCAGTGCCAAAGACCAGCAGGTGGAAGGAAAGTTGCCACGATTGGTGAAAGACTGTTATATTTTTGAGGCCAATAACCAAGCAGAACCTTTTAAGCTGATATCACAGTTGGTGGAGAAGTGCGTTATTTGCACGGAGTAGGTGAAGAGACAGGTTTTCGGTACCAAATGAAGACGGAGATAAAGAAACGAAACGTTTTAACTCCTTTGATTGTAACCGAAAACCTCTAGAATGTTTGAGATTCCAGCATATAAAAATCTGTATAAATATACATTTTGTAGAAAGAAAAAAGGCTGGACCTTTTTGGTCGATTGTAATAGAGGCTATCTTCTTTTTGAATTAATACAAAGCAATCCGGAGAATCCTGATTCCGTCATGACTGTGCTATGACTTTGTTCTCTTTGTTATTCATATTCAATTTTATTTCGCTTATATACATCTGATGAATGTTGCACTGCAACTTAGTAAAACTTCTACTATGGTGGTTAAATTTTATTCATCTATATCGTGTACAGTTTTTCCTCTGTATCGGCTAACAACAGATACAAGACCTATGAACCATTAAGTTGTCATATTTTATGCTTCGTCAGATTCCTTCTTATTCTATTTTCTTCCTCTGTTTAAGGAGTGAGATTCTTCCTTGATAGGAGCCTTACTTTATAAATAGCTAAATGTTTTCCTCATATTTCACACACTTTTTATTTCAAATATAACACAGTTACGGAAAAAGGCCTTTGGTTTGCATTTTGTCCTTAACATTAATTTCAAAGTTCTCTTTATAAGATCAAATTGATACAACATAAAAACTTTCAGATTTCTTTTAATTTTTTTTGTTCCTCTATGACTGTCCTCGTTGTAAGACAACCTAATATTGAACCCGGTTTATCGGACCAAACCCATATCGCTTTAAATCTCTTTGATACTATACTTAAAACAACCACCACCCGGGTAGAACTTGAACGTTCATGGGTTGCAATCGAACGGGATATAAACATCCAGGAATAGTTGGAAGCCAGACAACGACAACCTAGAAATCAACCCTAGCTTCCTTTCCCAAAGGTATACTCTTCTCCCTTTTTACACCTTACTAACTTTCGAATGCCTAGACACTGTACTTTTTAAAGCCTTAAGTACAGACTCTAGAACAACAGGGCCTTCAATTGTACTGATCAGATGGTTTTAAAAGATTGAAAAGGATGAAGAATACTTATCATACCAACAAGAACACATACACCAAGAGTATATATGTAAGGCTAGCTATAATAAGTAAAAGTACTTGTGAGTCTAGTTTATCAATGCAAAAGACAAGATGACAGTTATCGGTCATTAGATAAACATAGAAAAATGAACATAATATTCACCCACAGGTAAAGAAAGAAAAGAAGATGAAGGTCTGAACATATACAATGAAAGAAGCTTATATTCCAACATGTACTCAAAGAGGTCTTTACAAAAAAGAGTATTAAAAAATTTCCAACTTCCAACCTCTTCCCTTTGCTCCTCTATTTGGTCCTTTATATAGAGAGATTGCATGCTCATCTAGATCCAAAATATATGGATCTCATCACCTCTTCACCTATCTTTAGTTTGTTGAAGATATCCAACTCAAATCCGAATTTGTGAGGTGGCTAGCAAAACCAGAGGATAAAATTTATGGAAATATGTTGCTCAAAGATTGACCTATATCTGCCGAATCAAAACAGATTTTGGAAAACTGAGAGAGGTTTTTGAAGAGGAGCTTGTTCTTGTGAAAAACCTCTCACTTTCCAAAAATACATTTCCATCTCGTCGGAATCTATCTCCAAAGAAAGTGAATAAAACAGGAAAACACAGATTTCCAAAATCTAGTCATATTCCTACAATCTAGGATTTGATTCCTAGAATGTTTCCATTGAGGAAACAAAGTGCCAGATGCATGATTTGATGGGGGATGATCTTATCTTCAAATATATGTGGCTACCTTGACCCAAAAATCCTCTTGCCAAGTTGAATTTTGACCAAAGCTCATCCATGTTGAAAGTTTGAAGAGTTGGTAGCGCAATACACATGAAAAACACAGTTTGCGCTACCAACTTGCTGTAGATGATCTTTTTAACCTTTGCGCATGAAAAATGACTATAAAAGTGAACTTAAGGGTGAGAGAGGCTTCTTTAGATCTGATGTAATATACTATAACCTGTCATATGCTAGGGCATACCAATTTTTTTTATCATTTAGGCTCTCTCTTGCATCATTATTCACAATTAGAGTTTATGCCACAATGTCATTTCAAGTGCTTTAGACAAGCATGCAAGGCATCTGAAAATATATCTTTGAAGGTTGATACTCTGTACCCTGAAGGAAAACCCTTATATTGTTGTTACTGTAGACAGATCTCTTCTTGATTAATTCCATTAACAAACCCTAAAAACATAGCATGCAATGGATGTGCATCTCTTATGTATAATCACTTGCTAGGGTTTTGATTTTTCAACATAAACTGATAGAAGACTTTCTCTAAGCTGCTATCATATGTATTTTCCTCTGAAATATATCAAATCATACACCAATAAAGAACCAAAACAGAGTGCATGTCTTCACTATTGGTTGTTGCATATCAAAACCTTAGCAAGATAATTGTGTTATGCTCTTCTGTACTTGTGAGGGCTATAAATCTGCCATGATAGAAAAAATTCTCTGCAAGTGACTTGGATTTGTATTCACCAAAACCTTAACATACTTGCCTCTTACTTCATTAGGGATGTCATATGCAAAAAACAAAATAACTGTTCAACATTTTGAAGACAAAAGATGGACAGTGAACCCCCTTCATGAATACCAATTTCAAGACTCAAAAACTTATCAAACGCTGATTGGAATGGGACATTTTAGGAGCTAACATAGCCTACTAGTATGACATTTCCCTGAAGCCAGATGGCTCCAGTGCATGTTGAGGAAGCCGATTTAAAATCCACATGCACAATAGTAGAAATCACCAAAACATATGCATCAAAGGGTAAAGCTTCAACTGGACCATCAATAAAGAAGGACACTCCACCAGTGACTGCTTCAATCCATCATGAACCTATGAATTTCTCTTTCGAGGGCGAGCTAGCAAAGATCAAGATTTCGGTGTCTTTCTAAGACTTGATGTGCATGATTGGTCAGAAGGAAGCAAGTAAGTAGGTTTGTGGGTTCAGATGATTTGACTAGTTTTTCCGATGATCACCCACAAGTTTTCCTTGGTATGGGTAAGGATAACAGTGACCCTTTTCCTTTCTATATCTCATTATTGGTTAATGGTTTAATAATGCACAATTATATGTTGGATTCTGGAGCTTCCACTAACGTGATGACCCTTGAGATTATACATGGATTAGGATTGCAGATATCTAAGCCATACAAAAACGTACGGGCAATGGATTCAAGGGAAGTACAAGTGTGAGGGGTAATCAAAGATCTCGAGGTTCGTTTGCAGGTATGTCGAGTGAGAGTCCTGGCTATGGATGTGGTGGTAATAGATTGTCCTGTGAAGTGGGGCATGCTTCTATCGAGGAAGTGGGCAACAAATGTTGGAGGTAGCATCCAGATGGATTGGTATATGCATATATCTCGATCAATTCGAGACCAAAAGTAAGACTATTTCAAGAACAAAAGATGTTGCACCATGTGGAGGACCTGCAACAGTTGGATAATGAGCCATTATACCCTAAAGTAGTTGAACCTGAGTTCCGAGCTTATGTAGTGACAGACGACTAGGAAGAACCAGTTATATTGCTGCCAGTGAGTGTGAACGATGGATTGTGGACCATGCAGTTTGATGGTACCTGTTCTAGATTCAGATCTGGAGTGGGGGTTGTTCTCATAACTCCTACATGTATGGTTTTCCATTATTCTTTTCATTTAGAATTTGATTGCACTAACAACATGGAAGAATATGAAGCTTTGTTGCTTGGACTTCAATGAGTAACAAATATGGGAATTAAGCAATTAAAGTTAGAAGGGGATTCAAAACTTATCGTGAATCAGGTAAAGAAATAATGTGAAGCAAGGAATCCCCGATTGAAGAGATATAGAGATGCAATGTGGGGTGAGATTAATTGTTTTGACGCTTTTAATATCATTGTTGTTCCTCGACTATTCAACAAGTTACCAAATTCCATGGCGTATGCAACTACAGTTTTTCAGCCCTGTGAGTCCAACTAACATATCAAATACATGGTTGAGTTAATGTTTCGACTTTTTATTCCTGACAACATTGGCTCTTGGAAAATATTTGAAGATGAAAAACATATATGAAGTTTTCTTAATTGCATTAACAAGTTTTCTGGCCAACTAGTTGATGAGGTACTAGATGGTGAGGATGTTCCATTGGTTCAACTAAGGACTAACAAGATTCCTAGGGGTCTAGCCCCTTTGGAAAAGTTTTTTGATAGATCTAATGCATTTGTTGGGACTAACAAACCTTGTGATGATCAACAGGTGATAGAGGTTGATGCCGGTTTAAAAGAATCACCTAGGCTCATCAAGATTGGACGAGATTGCACTCCGTAGGAAAGAGAAAAGATCGAGGCATTGGTGCGAGAGCACAGGGGTGTCTTTGCATGGTCATACGATGAGTTGAAAACGTATGATCCAAAGATTATCAACCATGCGATCTCACTAAGAGAAGATGCAAAACCATTCAAGAAGCGACAAATATATATGAACCCGAAGGTGGCCCCCATAATTCAAAGAGAATTAACATAGTTACCAACTTAACGAGAACTCTACAAAGTTCTCTTTTTTTGGGGGGTCCAATTTTTTACCCCATTTTTAAAAATGGTGCTACCGGTAGCACCCCCTCTCCCTTTTTAGGTGGTTTTTTGATATTTTAAATTTTTAGATCCACAATCTTTCCACATTTTTTTTAAATGTTTATTTTTCCTCTATTTTCAAAATTTTCAATTTTTTTATTTTTTATTTTTTATTTTTTTTATTCAAGGGTGTTTTTAGTCACTTTTCCATGCTATTTTCAATCTTAAAAATATTTTTTACCATTTACTTTTTTGAAGTTACGATTTTTCATATAATTGTGTCTCCTTAATTAATTTATTGTTCCATACTTTTAAAATATAGTGGAAAACACCATTTTTAACAAGTTGTTTACCTTTACTTCAATACATAGAAAAAAAATGTAGTTAAATAACACTGTTTTTAAATATTTAGCAAAAAAACATAATTCAATTTTTTTTTGATAAATTAAAAACTAAAAAAAACTAAGAAAAATAAAAGAATTGAAATTTAAAAAGAAATAAAAATTAAAAAACAAACTTAGATAATAAAAAAAATTAAAGAAAAACTAAAAAATCTAAAGAGGAAAAAAACTAAAAAAAAAACAAATAAATAAACTAAGCTAAAACAAATAAATAAACTAAGTTAAAACAAGAAAAAAAACAAAAAAATGTAAAAAAACAAATTTATGGCCCAAAAATTTTAGAAATGTTTAAAAAACACAAAAAACAATTAAAAATATATATTAAAAAAACAAATTGATGATGATGATGATGATTAACGTCCACTAAGACCGAATTGGTCTATCGAACCTTAAGAGGGTAAGTGATTACTTGTGATTCTTTAGAATCTTGTTTCTGTGATCGAAAAACATTAAGAGAAGCTTTCCAAGATCACCATACTTTTGTTGAGTTAAGAGGTTAGGAAGGTTGGTAGTGTGATAAATATTTTGAAAATGAGATCTAATATGGGTATAGGCTGGACAATCTAAGAGAAAGTGATTTTCATCTTCAACCTTTTTAGTGTCACAAAGGTGACACACTCTTTCATCCCATGGCGTTTTAGGAATTGACCAACGCCCAGTTTCACTATGGAGCTCGTGAGAATTTGTTCTTATTTTAGCAATGCTTATTTTTTTCTTTACACTTGGCAAAACAGATAGATAATTTTGATCTTCTAGATTAGGGTTGATTACATCTTTATAATACCTTAATTTTCTTTTTTCCTCTAACTCTTTATCACACCACATTTT
>JASDQU010739382.1:177862-194953 GCA_032191745.1 Picea mariana | reverse complement strand
GAATTTTTTGTTATTTTTTTTTCACCTTGTTTTTTAAAATATATATTTTTAATTGAATTTTGAATATATTTTTTTAAATGTGTTTTTTTCGTCATTTAAAAAAAAATTATTTGGGAAGATTTTGTTCTTTTTATTTATTTATTTTTTAATGTAAATTTTAAAAAAAAGCTTGTAAATAAATTTTCAAGTGACCATTTGGGGTTGTTTATTTACATAGGGATTTGTTGTCAATGCCATAATTTCAATTAAGTCGTAAATAACTATGATTTTCACGTTTAGGAAAACACTTTTTGATTTATGTGCTGATTTTAAGGTTTTTCTGAGCTACTATCTGAGTTTCGAAGGCCATGTTTGAAAAATGTTGTAATTTTGACTCTGTTTAAAAAAAATGGTGCTACCGGTAGCACCATTTTTTGATTTGGGGGTTGATTTTCATGTTTTTTATGCAAAAATATGGGTTTTAAGGGCTAGAGTTCTCATTTTGAGGTCACAGTTCTCGTTAAGTCGATAACTTTGTTAATTGCATAAACTCTATGAGGCCCAAATCATCGAGCCTATCAAATATTCCAACTAAGTAAGGGGGTAGCGAACGTGGTTTTGATAAAGAAGAAAACTGGTGAAATACAAGTTTGTATTGATTTCACAATCTTAACCTTGCATCTTTGAAATATAATTATCCGCTCCCCAACATGGAGCATGTGCTTCAAGTAGTCATAGGCTCTAGTATGATGTCCATGTTGGATGGATTTTTAGGATACAATCAAGTATTGATTGCTAAAAAGGACAAGTACGCTAAGAAGGACAGGTATGAACGTTGGAGCTACTTTCCAACGTGCCATGTATTTTGCATTCTCTGACTATCTTTTTAAATTTATTGTTGTTTATCAAGATGACATCACCATATATATCAAGAATCACAATGACCATGTTACTCACTCATAAAAGATTTTTATAGGTGTAGGTCACTTGGCATATCCCTGAATCCCAAAAAGACAATCATAGGGGTATTTGAAGGTAAATTATTGCGGCACATCATTTCTAGAGATGGTGTGCGAATAAATCCAGAGAGAGTGTAAGGGATACAAGAAGTTCCTCTCCCCCCAAAAAAGAAAGCAATTTAGTCTTTCTTTGTCCGGATCAACTTCATGAGGTAGTTTATTCCTAACTTCGCGGAGATAGTGAGGCCTATTTCAGATATGTTGAATATTAACCATGATTTGAAATGGACTGACGAGGCCAAGAGAGAATTCGTGGATATCAAACAGGCCTTGTGTCAGTCTCCAGTGCTTGCCAACCCTGATTATGGTAAGATCTTTTAGTTATTTTCATTTGCCTCTCACCATGGTTGTTGTTATTTTGCAGAAGAATAATGAAGATATGGAGCAACCAATAACATTTATGAGCAAGGATTTCCAAGGATCCGAGTTGAACTATGAATTAATGGAAAAGCATGCTTATGTGTTGGTGAAATCTTTGGGTCATTTCCGAGATTACTTTTGGAACGCTATAGTGATTGCTTATGTCCCACACCCAATGGTTAAAAACATATTGGTACAAAAAGAATGCATCGGAGCCAGAGGGAGGTGGATTACCAAAATCCAAGAGTACAATTTGAAAATCAAGCCTACCAAATTGATCAGGGGCCAAGGACTAGCAAAAATGATGGCTGAGAGGAGTTTGGACACGATACAAGACATACAAGTAGAGGAACATGTATACTCTTTATCTTCTTCATTGGAGCATTGTGATTGGTATTTAGATATCATATTTTATTTGAAGAATTTATCTTGTCCCTCTAACGTTAATAAGACGTAGAGGTGATCTCTACAGTTTTGGGTTGCAAAGAACTGTTTTGTGCGGGGTGGTCTGGGATGGAGGAATCCTAATGGCCTTATTTTTGCATTGTGTGGACTCTGATGAGTCTAGAGATATTCTACATGATTTGCACTCGGGAGTGTGCGGTGGTCATTTCTCAGCTCGAACCACGACACACAAGATTATGCACATCGGTTATTGGAAGCTCCCTGCTTTACTCTTGGACCCGGTCATAGTGCATGCCCCCTTCCAACAATAGGGGTTAGATTTTATTGGACAATTTTCACAAAGCTCCATCAATGGTCACAATTAGATTTTGGTGGCCACAGAGTACTTCATTAGATGTGTAGAGGCAGTTTCGTTGATGAGTTCCTCCTGTGCTAACATTGTCATATTCTTAGAGGACAATATCATTATCAGGTTTGGCGTCCCAAGCAAGATTACCACGGATAACGCCAACTTTTTTCGATCCATTGAGTTGGTCTCCTTTTTCTCTCAGTACAACATTACATTGGCTCACGCAACCAATTATTATTCGGAGGGGAATGGGTTGGTTGAATCGAGCAACAAAAATACGATTCAGATCATCAGAAAAATAGTTGGTGATAACAAACGCGCTTGGGATAACTATCTCAAATATGCGTCGTGAGCCGACTTGATTACTACGAAGCGTGATACTGGTGTTAGAAAAACAAGACTGTGGAGCAATAAAATAAAACAAATGCGGAAACAAAACACAGAAGATACACAATACAATAGAGACACGGATTTACGTGGTTCACCCAGTGTGGGCTACGTCCACCAGAGAAATTGCCAGGTCCTTCCTTTATTATTATCCAACATATGAAGGGATACAACCTACAGCAAACCCGCTGTAACTTCCTCTTCTTTCTCTCAAAGTCTCCTATCTCATAATACAATATTCACCATCAACCATAGCCGCAATACATTTCCCTCATAAAAGAGGGTTTCCTTCTAGGGCAAAAACCCTAACATAATTTCTACCGTTAGATCTGCGACCTTATAATGAACGGTCCAGATTTACAATGAAATTACAATATACATTTACAAGGCAATTTTTGCTTCGGAGGCCCACTTGCCCCTAGACCCCCCAGCCAGGGGAATAGCCCCCCCGGACCTTGCAGAGGGGGTAACCCCCCTCTGCACTCCCCCGCGTGGAAGAGTGTACATACTTCTGGGGTGTAAATACTTCATTGGGTATAAACACGGTTGAAAGTAAAAGACCTCTGAATCAGGAAGATAATCAGGCTCCACAACCAACAACTGGCAGGAGTCTATTCAAGTTGGTTTACAGATTGGATGTGGTTCTTTCGATTAACTTGATCACGTATATAAAATCTTGGGGCACTTACCACCAACCAAGAGGCTCTACAACATCACGTTGACAGATTGGTGCAGTTAGAGGAGGACAAATAGGTGGCATTCACCCGGTTCACATAATATCAAGCTCAAGTCAAGAGGGTGTTTGACCGCAAGGCCAAGGGGAAATCTTTCCAGGTGGGAGATGTAGTACTGCTATGGGACAAAAGAAACAAAAAACTAGGTGATCATGGCAAGTTAGACAATATTTGGTTGGGTCCTTACCGTATTAATACAACTTTGGGGCCCAACACTTTTCAATTGACCAATTTGGATGGAGATCACAAGGGGTTTCCCGTCAATGGGCAACATTTGAAATATTATTTCCAATAAAAGAAAAAAGAAATAAGAGTTCGAGGAAAATTTTTGGGTCTTGGGTAGTAGTTTATATTTGTTGATTTTTATTTTGCCAATTTTTAGATTTTAGTTTTGCTAATTTTTGTGCTTATGGACAAGAAGTTAAGTCCTTTTCCTTGCATTTTTTCTTTTATTTTATTTACTTATCAGTCCTAGATGATATTCCAGTGATTTTTCCTTGTTTATATCAACGTTTGGTCTAATTTCCTTGCGTCATAAGTCCCCCTTACATGGCTGGTTTGTTTTCCTTTTAGTTCACATTGCGTTAATACTATTGCTGTCCAATTTTAGTCTTGGATCAACTCTGAGTGTCATTGCTAGTTGTTGGCTTGGTCTTTCCTCAGTTCATGTTCAGATTGAGTCTGTATGAGAATCTTTCTTGTGTCATTTCCAGAGCATTGAGTCTATTAGGATGGGTAGAGTGGAAGAGACAATAGGGAGTCTTGAGTCATGTTGTATCTTGTCTCTTCAGTGGTGCTTATTTGGTCATTTATTATGAGTCAGTAGTCACTCTCATCCAACCCCAGGATATGATGCCATACTATCTTTATACTATTCCTAACTACTTCACGCTAAGAGAAAGGATTTCATCATTGCCTTTCTTGTTAGCAGGTCATCCCTCATCTACCATGACACATCATTTGGGGGGTGATCCACTATTTGGTCATTTGCTATGAGTCATTAGTCATTCTCATCCAACCCTAGGGACATGATGCCATACTTTCTTTATAATGTTGTTGACTAATTAACGCTAAGAGAAAGGATTTCATCATTGCCTTTCTTGTTAGCATGTCATCCCTCATTGACTACGACACATCATCTGGGGGGTGATCTAGAAGTGGAGCAACTTGGTGGCTATTAGTCTCATTGGCGGTCATCTTATATTCGACAAGGATGATTATAATTGGGCCTTCATCGAATGATCCTTGTCAGTGTTCGTCACCACTAGCACATCTGTCACATTGACAGGATGTGCTCGTACCTTAGGGTCCATTATCTTTATTGGTGGGATCCTTCACGCCTAGCAAGTGCTTACATCATTGACATTTGACTAGGTGATTCTCTCCCATGTGTTGACTTGAACACATTTTCCATTGGGAGGAGTGTACATGATAGTTTGTTGGTAGGTAGCGGTTATAGATGGGAATATATGGGTAAGACCTCCTTTTAGTTGTTTAGCTGAGGCACCATGCATATGTTTGACTCCATTTCCCACATGACAGGCACACTGGTATGCAAATTTATTCTCATAGGTTGTCATTGATGGATACATAGACAAATATCACGAGGTTCTTGATATCTTGCAGGGGGATGTCATCCACTTGAGTCATTGTTGTTAACCCGCAAATTTTCTCCTTTTCAAAATGGAGGGTTAAGAGCCAACCTACTCCATCAAGTTGGTGTTTAGATTTTTGATTCCAGAGACAACTTTGCTTGAGCTAGAGTTGGTTCCCATTGAGTTCAGGTATAGGGTTGGTTCATTAATGTGTTCCTGATTTAGAGAAATGTTTCACAGGTTTTCATCAGATTGGAGAGAGTTATTATTTTTAGCAGTGCTCCTACATTTTAGGAGACAAAGTTTTGAGGTATGCATGTCAGAGATGATGATATATTTGGGTTCCTTGCGATATTCTTAGTTTGATGAGCCCCTTTTGGACAACATGCGAAACATTTCTATTTTTAGCGTGGGTTGCATGTTGATTTTGATCGCATATTTGGACTCCTCACTGAAAATCAAGTCTGATAAGTATGATATTGAAGACATGTGGAGGATTTTCTATTTTTAGCAGTGCCTATTTTTAGGCATGCTATATTTAGTAGGGTTCCCCTAGCAGTTCTGGACGTTTTTTGACTTCTGTATTTTTGGGGGAACTGTTATTTTTGGGCATGTTTACTTATAGTAGGGTGACATGTGGAAGTATCAGGTGATGACACATGGCAGTTTCTGAGATGGAAAAGTGGCAAGATCTGGATGCTTGCATGAGTTAACATGAGAGAAGGGTGGCGCATGCATGAATTGGCACCTTCTTAGAGTTAATTTAGGTGCATGAATGCATGGAGGAGTTAACTAGGTGCATGCTTTCTCTCTGTCCACTTCGTCATCGGTTAGACTCGGAGTATCTCCACTTAATAGGGAAGATGCTTTTCTCTCTTTAGTTTGACATTGATTGGACTCAAAGCTTCTTCAGTTAACCTATGCGCATGGCCACATCATCCTGGTTCACATTTAGTTCAACTAGAGCGCAGGGTTGCTTCACTATACTTAGACTAGAGTGTCGAGATACTTAACTACACTCTCTCACCTAGTCAACTAAACGCATGGACATCTCACTCTACATTTCACCGTACTTCACTCGGAGTATCTCCACTTGGAATAGAGTGCATGAGAGGAGATCTCCACTCATCTCATCAAGGTGCATGGATTTTCTTTGCATGATTAATTCGACCTCAAAGGTATTAAAAAAGGAGGGTTGCTATGGTCAATGGTCAAATCTTCTTCAACAACAAAAGATTCTCTCACATTCTTTCCTTTCTCTTTTCTAGCTTTTACATTCTTGTGCAGGAAACACCATTGTATTGGTTCTGTATCTTTCTCTTTGGCGCAATCAACGTTTTAGTTTATGTGGAATAAAACTTAGTTATGCTCTTAACTAGCTATCGAAGTTCGATGGTATTATGATGATTTTTGTGCAATGTTTTAAGAGTTCTTAGGCCTTTCCTTTGGTGATAAATCCACTTTTAAAAGCATATTTCTTCTCTTCTTTATTTCACTGCTTAAGGCTAACGTTGAAGGAAATTCCACCAACATATATAGAATCAATTATTGTAACCTCTTTGGTTGTTTTAAATGTAGATCAAAGATCCTTTCTTGTGTAGTTTTTATTGTGTTTTATTGCAGATTTACAGGTTAAAGGCAACGCATGAAGAGTTAGGGACACCCCCTTGAGGTTGGCAAGCAGTAGCCCAAATGGAGAGGAAGAGTTGCTAGTGACACATTGGAAATATTTTCCTAAAAATTACATTAGTTTCCCTTGCAGATTTTTCATAATCATTTCAACTTTTAGCAGGGCATAAATTAGTGCTATGTCAATTTTTCATATACAACTAATTTCATATATAAAAATTACTTCCAAATGATTTCAAACAACAAACCCTAGCTGTTATCACTGAACGATTTTACACTGAAATTATTGACGAAAATTTACAGCGGCATAAATAACAAGATCAAAGATACATCATTCACACACTCGAGACATAATTTCTGTAATGTAAATTTTCAAATTTATAAATTTCTGAGGGAAAAATTATCCCTCCCAGCTGTCACAATTTCACCAAATCTGAGGACAAATCAGTCCTCCCAAAACAGAAAAATTAGCAAACCATCCTCAACAGAAATCCCGGGACAAATTCCAATTTTGAAAACCTGCTGACGTCAGTGGCACAGACTATACAGATTGTTGACATCATCATGTACAGACTGTCACCTGCCCAAAAATCACACGTGCGACCTGCGGAAACCCTTCACACGTGTGGTTGTTCTAATCTGGTCACATGTGTGACTATATGGACCTATTGTACTCACACGTACGACCTGTATAGACTGTTGTACAATCTGTCCCACACGTGCAACCTTCTCTTTCCTCCTGTATGATTGTCTCTTCTCCTTCTCTCACTTGTGTGGCCCCTCTTGGTTGGAAAAACAGAAGCCTTCCTTGGCTGAGATAGAAATGAAATTTCCAAGACACCCTAGGCTAGATTTGCCTAAAATTGTAGAATTCCCCTTGCTGAAATTTCCAAGCTCCTAGCACAAGTGCACTCTCACTTATGCTAATTCCATAATGACATAATGGGATTTGTCACAATCTCTCCTCTCCTTATATAGGAGTCTAATGAGTGAGTTTAAGAACCCCTTCTAAACTCAACATTGAATTATAATATTGCATTCCTCCTTGTGAGTGTGACACTCGAACACAAGCCCACAAATCCCATCACCAAGCCCATGAAGCCTTAGCTTCATCTCAAGGGTGTTTTCATTGAAACGAAAGTGTAATCTAGTGCCAATGAAGATTCCCACATGCCTAACACCATGGCCTGTAGTGGGAATACCTCTCGAAGCTACAAAACATCAACACTCCCTCTTAGAGAGGGAGGTATTCCATCCTCCCACCTCTAGATGTACCTTTGTCTCCCACACTGGAAGTAGCTCTGTCTCCTGTATTGGATCTGCTACCACAACTGCACTCCAATCCTCATGACTAGCTTCTCCCTCTATCATTGAAACACAACCTATTGAAAGTCATGGATCTTCCTGGGAAGACATGCAACTCCTAGAAGCCTCTCACTTTTGAGCTTCCTGCCTGGCCTCATCGACCCATGACACCTTCCTGTCAGTCCTGAAAGACGCCTCTCTCCCACTTAAACCTGAGGAGAAACTCTCTTTGAATGGTGGACTCTCCCTTTGAGCCCATTGAATCCCTTCGAGTCTGCATACTCCCTCTGAATTCTGACTTCCTCTTAACAATATTAGGAGGTTGCTCCTCCCCATTGGATCTCGAGGGCTGACTCCCTCTAAGCCCATACAACCTCCGGAACCACCTGCTCCCTCTGAACCTACATAGATTGTGGAGCTATTTTCTTTCTTTCCTCCATCAATCTGCCACTATTGGCCATAACTCACATAGGYAGGCCCTTCGACATGTACAGGTTGCTCTCTCTAACTCCAAGAACCACTGTTGATCTGAAGCTAGATCCTTTGGGCACAAACAACACTTGTCCATCTCATAACAATACATGGTATCCCTTCTTCTCAATCTCTAAGAATGACAACACACTCCTGAGTTCTGGAACCCATAATACATTAGTCACCGTCAACATCTCTCTTGACTCCAACTTGAATCGTATTGTCGCAGTTCCCTGCATAACCATTGTTGATCTGAAGCTAGATCCTTTGGGCACAAACAACACTTGTCCATCTCATAACAATACATGGTATCCCTTCTTCTCAATCTCTAAGAATGACAACACACTCCTGAGTTCTGGAACCCATAATACATTAGTCACCGTCAACATCTCTCTTGACTCCAACTTGAATCGTATTGTCGCAGTTCCCTGCATTGCATGCCTGGTCCCCATACCAAGCTCTACACATATATCTGAGTCCATCTATGTGATACTCTCGAACAACTCTCATGCACCTGTCATATGGCATGAAGCTCCGCTATCCACCAACCAAGCACCATCACACGAGACTGTACCGGAAAGGGCAGATACTAGTAATAACTCCCTCTAAATTCTATCTGCAACCTCATCAACCTCTGCTACTGATGCGTGTTACCTTCTTCCGTCTTTTCTCCATAGTGGACACTATGAAGAAAAATGACCATAATCATGACAAACAAAGCACTTGACCTTGCTAAGGTCCTTCTTTCTCCTAGGCTCCGGAGATGCCTCTCTTTCTAGAGAGCCTCCACCTTTGCCCTTCCTAGCATGGGAAGCAAGGGCTTGATTCTCATCATTACTACTCTTCTGCATGCGATTCCTGGACTCTAACCGAGCCTCCTCCTGGATACAATCAGTCCATAGTCTATCAAATCCTGGAAACTACTCTTGTGCACAAATCCCCTGTGGAAATGGTTCCCAAGATCCAGGAAGACCTATCAATGCTACATTCACCAACTCAACATCCTCAACTATCTCACTGATGGCTGCAAGCTGATCATGGATCTGAGTGATCCTCATAAGGTTGCTGACGAGTGTTTCTGAACTGGACATATTAACAACTTGAAGTTGGTGCTTCAAATGTAACTTCCTTCCTGTATTCCCGCTTTGGTACAAACTCACCAAAAGCATTATACATCTCCTTGGTAGACTTGTTCCCAGAATATGTGAGGAATCAGGTGATCCTTCATGGATTTTAGTAACACCCGCTTGGCCTTCACTTCCTTCTTCCCATGATCTGCCAATTCATGCAGATCAATAGGAGTTGGAACCAAACCTCAACATATTATTTAAGGTTATTCTCTTCCAACAGAAGAAGAACCCTGGCCTTCCAAGCTCGGAAGCTAGTTGCCCCTTCCAACATGTCCTCAATCTTCAAAGTGTTCACCATTGTGACCGACCCAAAATAAGAACAAAAAATCCGCAACAACAATTCTGTTGTACCTCCAACTGCAACAATAAATGTGTCTCAAGAGATGACTCCCTCTCTTCCTTCAAAGCCTCAACTTTGATAGCATGTCAATTTTTCATATACAACTAATTTCAGATATGAAAATTACTTCCAAGTGATTTCAAATAGTAAACCCTAGTTGTTATCACTGAACAATTTTACACTAAAATTATTGACAAAAAATTACAGCAGTGGAAATAACAAGATCAGAGATAAATTGTTCACACACTTGAGACAATTTTTTTTTTTTTTTTTTTTTTTCTGTATATTTTCAAATTTAGAAATTTCTAAGGGAAAAATCAGCCCTCCCAGCTGTCACAATTTCACCAAATCTGAGGAAAAATCAGTTCTCCCAAAACAGAAAAATCAACAAACCAACCTTAGCAAAAATCCCGGGACAAATTCCAATTTTGCGAACACGCTGATGTCACCTATACCACTTGCCGACGTTATCCATACAAACTGTACGAACTGTTGACGTCAGCCTGTACGGACTGTTACCTACCCAAAAATCACACGTGCGGCTTGTAGAAACCCTTCACACGTGCGACTATTATAATCTGGTCACATGTGCAACTGTTCTAATCTAGTCACACGTGTGTCTGTATGNAAACCAACCTTAGCAAAAATCCCGGGACAAATTCCAATTTTGCGAACACGCTGATGTCACCTATACCA
The DNA here is from genome assembly GCA_032191745.1 of Picea mariana. Lineage (NCBI taxonomy): Eukaryota > Viridiplantae > Streptophyta > Pinopsida > Pinales > Pinaceae > Picea > Picea mariana. Next base: position 184,554 of record JASDQU010739382.1, on the reverse strand, counting down.
ATTGCCGACGTTATCCATACAAACTGTACGAACTGTTGACGTCAGCCTGTACGGACTGTTACCTACCCAAAAATCACACGTGCGGCTTGTAGAAACCCTTCACACGTGCGACTATTATAATCTGGTCACATGTGCAACTGTTCTAATCTAGTCACACGTGTGTCTGTATGGACATGTCCATACCACACATGTGACTGTACGAACCTGTTGTACTCACACATGCGGACCTGTACGTACTGTTGTGCAATCTGTCCCACACGTGTGCCATTCTCTCTCCTCTTGTACGATTGTCTCTTCTCCTTCTCTCACACATGTAGCCTCTTTTGGTTGGAAAACCAGAAGCCTTCCTTGGCTGAGATATAAACAAAATTTCCAAGACACCATAGGCCAAATTTTCCCAAAATTGCAGAATTCCCCTTGCGGAAATTTCCGAGCGCCTAACACAATTGCATTCTCACTTATGCTAACTCCATAATGACACAATGAGATTTGTCACAATCTCTCCTCTGGTTATATATGAGTCTAATGAGTGAGTTTAGGAACCCTTTCTAAACTCTAATGAGTCTAATGAGTGAGTTTAGGAACCATTTAGGCCGTTTGATAAAGCTGAAACAATCTGGCACAGTGGAAGACTCTATAGCTGCTTTTGAGTGACTTTCTTTTCGGACAGAGGGCATGTCTGATGCTTTTTTTCTGAGAATGTTTTATCAATGGCCTCAAGGATGAGATTCGTGCTCATGTCCTCATGGCTCGACCTCAGAGTTGGGTGGACGCTACTAAAAGAGCTAAGGAAGCACGACAAGTTGTCTCTTCTCAAAACCACAAACTCTACTTTATTTCTCGCACTAAACCAGTTACTCCCACTCCTCCTCCTACTCCACTAAAGATCCAGAAATTGACCAGGGTCGAAATGGATGAACGCCAACTCAAAGGCCTTTGTTATAATTGTGATGAAAAATATTTTCTAGGACACAAGTGTAAGGAACAAAAGATTTTTATGGCAATGTCAGAGGATGTTTCAGAAGAGGATGTTGAGGCTCCCCTTGTTTCTGTGTCACCTGAACCCACTGACATAACCCCTCCCTCAGACCCTCCCGAAGTAGAACTGGTTATTTCCCTAAATGCTCTCACTGGATTCTCTGCTTCCCAAACCCTCAAGCTAATTGGTTACATCAAGCATAGGAAGGTCATCATTCTTGTTGATAGTGGAAGCACCCATAATTTTATTCGTCGCATTGCCCAAGAAACTAATTGCTATATCCGTGCAGTCGATAATTTCCAAATCATGATTGCCAATGGTGGGTCCATGAAATGTGGAGGGCGTTGTGAAAATGTGTCTCCAAATTGGTGACTACCATCTGAAATCTCATATGTTTTCTATCGACATGGGCGGTTGTGACATTGTGTTGGGTGCAGAATGGCTAAGGACTTTGGGTCCCATTCTCATGGATTTTAAGGAATTAACCATGCAATTCGACTAGGAGGGCCAACAATATAAGTTCCAAGGCATCACTACCGGTTCCTCGGAGACCATTAGTTCCCATCGCATGGAAAAGCTGCTAAGAAAATGTCATTATGGAATTATTGCCCAACTCCATGCCATACAAGCCACTGAGACACCCTTTGTGCCGCAGGACCTCCAATCCATCCTCTCTAAACATTAAGTGTTTTTTTCCACTCCCCAGGGACTCCCTCCTTTCCGTGGTGTTCATAATCATTCCATTCCCCTTGTCCCAGGAAGCCTTCCTCCCAATATTCGTCCCTATCGTCACCCCTTTTCCCAAAAAAATGAAATTGAGAAAATGGTTCAAGAACTACTCAACGTAGGTGTTATCCGCCCTAGTACGAGCCCCTACTATTCTCCAGTGGTCATGGTCCTTAAGAAAGAAGGTTCTTGGTGCATGTGTCCTGACTTTCGTGCCCTCAACAAACTCACCATTAAAGACAAATTTCCCATTCCTGTCATTGATGACCTCTTGGATGAATTGAGTGGCACCCAGTTCTTTACTAAACTTGATCTTCGTTCGGGCTACCCCCAGATCCGTATGAAAGAGGCAAACATTCCTAAGACTACCTTTAGAACTCATGAGGGCCACTATGAGTTTTTGGTCATGCCCTTTGGCTTGTGTAATGCTCCCTCCACTTTCCAAATCCTCATGAATCATGTCTTCCGTCCTTTTCTCCATCATTTTGTGTTAGTTTTCTTTGATGATATCCTCATCTATAGCAAAACCTGGACAGACCATCTTGCTCATGTGGATCGAGTTCTCCATCTACTCTCTCAGCACCAACTTTTCCTCAAACAATCTAAAAGTGCTTTTGGTGCCTCAGAAGTAGAGTACTTAGGTCATCTTGTGGGCAAGGGCGGCGTCAGGGTGTGTCCTTAAAAGATTGAAGCTATGCAAGATTGGCCTCACCCAAAGACTCTCAAAATCTTGTGGGGATTTTTGGGTTTAACAGGTTATTATCGCAAGTTTGTTAAGAATTATGGAAATATTGCGGCACCTCTCAGTCCACTCCTTAAAAATAATTCTTTCACTTGGACTCCAATAGATGCTCAGGCTTTTCAAACCTTGAAGATGGCCATGTGCACCACTCCAGTCCTGGCCCTTCCTGATTTCACAAAGACCTTTGTCCTGGAATGTGATGCTTCCGGGAAAGGAATTGGCGTTGTCCTTATGTAAGAGGGTCGGCCTTTGGCCTTTACCAACAAACAACTGTCCGAGAGAAATTTGGGCAAATCAATCTATGAAAATGAAATGTTGGCTATTTTGCATGTCGTGGATGTTTGGCGCCCTTATCTATTGGGGAAACGCTTCCAAATTAAGACATATCATCAAAGCCTTAAGTATTTTCTAGAACACCGCCTTTCCTCCCCCGAGCAACAAAAATGGGTGACTAAGCTCTTTGGATATGATTATGAGATTATTTACAAGAAAGGCAAGGATAATGTGGTTGCTGATGCACTTTCCCGAAAATATGAAGATGAAGGGTCCCTTTTTTCCCTCTCCTTCATTGTCCCAGATTGACTCCATGCTGTTCGCCAGGAATGGCTACATGATCCCAAAAGTTTGCATCTGATACAACAATTGCAGTCCAATTCTCGAGTTTCCCTAGGGTAATCTTGGCTCAATGAGGAGCTTCGATACAAAGGCCGTTTGTATTTAAGTAAACAGTCAAAACTTAAATCAACGGTACTTTCTGAGCTTCATGCTACACCCACAGTCGGGCACTCCGGGTTTACCAAAACCTATGACCGGGTCAAACGTTCTTTTTTCTGGGATGGTATGAAACATGATGTTTGTAATTTCGTGGCTGAATGTGATGTGTGTCAACGCAACAAGGGAGAAACAATCAAATATTTGGGCACACTCCAACCGCTTCCGATTCCACCTACTATTTGGCGGGATATCTCTATGGATTTTATTGTAGGCTTACCTAAATTAGGCAATAAATCAATCATTATGGTGGTAGTTGATCGTCTTTCGTAGTATGCTCATTTATGTGCTCTTCAACACCCATTTATAGCGTCCACTGTGGCTCAACTTTTCATGGATCATGTCTTCAAGCTTCATGGCATGTTGCAATCTATTGTTTATGATCGCGACCCAACTTTCACCAACAATTTTTGGCAAGAACTGTTCAAGCTACAAGGCACCCAATTGCATCTCAACACAACTTATCATCCCTAGACTGATGGCCAAACTGAAGTTGTCAACAAATGTTTGGAAGCATATTTGAGGTGTTTTGCATCGGAAAGGTAGCATCAGTGGGCTCAATGGTTACCACTAACTGAATGGTGGTACAACACTTCGTACCATACAACTACCCGCATGACTCCTTTTGAAGTGGTATATGGACAAAATCCACCTTCAGTGCTCTCATATTTGCCAGGTGTCTCGAAAGTCCAGGTGGTTGACCAAACGCTTACAGTTCGAGAGGCTATTCTTCGTACCCTCAAAGAGAATTTGGTCATGGCCCAGAATCGCATGAAGCAACAAGCGGATCAAGGTCGCTCTAAACGTCAATTTGCAGAGGGGGATCAACTGTTTCTTCGACTGCAACCTTACAAGCAAAATTCCCTCAAGGCTGACCGGTGTCAGAAACTGGCACCCAAATTTTATGGTCCTTATACGGTTCTCAAGTGTGTGGGATAGGTGGCCTATTAGTTAGCTTTGCCCAATCATTCTAAGCTCCATCCTGTTTTTCATGTTTACTGCTTAAAGAAGGTGATTGGAACTAAGTGCCAAACCCAAACCACCCTTCCTGAGTTGGACAAAGAAGGCCCCATTTGGCTACAACCATAAGTAGTTTTGGACCAGCATGAGAGTCGTCTGCATCAGTGAACCATCAAGGAAGTGTTAGTCCAGTGGAAAGATACAACTCCAGCGGATGCCACTTGGGAACCAATTACCATTCTGTAGCAATTTCCCCATCTCAAGCCTTGAGGACAAGGTTATTTTTAAGGGGGAGGGCATGTTAGGKACCTAGACCCTCACGTAGGTAGAATAATATATTTCCATGTAATAAAGGTCAATATTAATAAGGCCTAACAATAAGGAATAATAAGTCCAATGTAAGAAGACCTAATAGAAGCTTCCGCTTCTAGAAGGATCTTCCTCTAGATGGTTCTTTTGATAGACATATTTAGTATAAATAGGAGTCGAGGGTATGAGAACTTTTGTCTTGGATATTATTGTAAAAGAGCTCTGCTCTGCTGGAGATTTCCCCCTCGAAGAGGCAAGTGAACATTGCTCTCAGTAATCAAAGTGCTCTTTCTGGTATCATTTTGGTATTATTGTGGTGTTGTTCTGGTTATATTGTTGTTCATCTGCCATTTCTAGCTATTTATTTATGTTCTGCATACTTTTTATATCTGGAATATTACATCTAATGTCACTTAATAATATAATATCTCCTAAATAAGTGACATTAAATGACCCCCTTTTCACTCCTATTCCTCCACTAACAAGCCAYGAGAGTCAAGCCACGAGAGTCCCTTCTACTACAAAACTGAGGAACTAAAAAATGGGGACATGACAATGATGTAGCTTAGGCTTATCAAGAAACATATTCCCAAAGGGTATTATTATGCATATGTCAATTAGACATGGTCTTGGTGAACCCACCACCACACATCACATTCTTCATTTTGAATAATTATGCTCAGCTTAAAATGTCATTTTTACAATTCCCATTCTATCAACACACCCTCGCAATTGCCTTTGGTGGTGCAAAGGCATGCCAGTAAAATGCGTAGTGCCTTGTCTTCCAACCTACTAGGTTAGGATGAATATTTACCTTATTTCATTATTTATTGTCATTAATTTGCACAATAGTGGTCATATTCTTGTAATAAGGATCATGTGTCAACTAGTACTCTAATGCAACTATAACACGAGCTCTGCCAATAAACCATTCATAAGCCTTATGTTCAAAGCGACTATACTTATGTCTTGTGGAAAACTAATAGTATGACCATTGTATTTGTATTGCCTACCACATGCGTAGGTTACTCGTGGTGTTGCGTTCACTTTTGTTATGAGCATTTCCTCAACTTGAGCAAGCACCACTAGTTTTTCACAAGTGATCAAGTTGTTTTAGATGGAGATGTGGTGACCATTTCTCTCTACAATGCATTTACACCAAGCATGGTTTCCATGTGAAAGTTTTATTTCAATCCCTCGATATTGTAACATCGACTTATAATTCAAGTTGATAATGTGGCTTATTTGCATGGTTCACTAACCTCAAAACCCACACAAGACCTTTTTAGCATATTTTTAAATTGGATTTGAAATTACATTGCATGGCTTGCCTTTGAAAATCAACTACAACATCATATCTTCTTTCTTGTCCTTGCCGAACTTCTATAGCTAGCACATATTCACACATTATTTGCTCTTAATTAGTTTATATTTTTAATTCAATGTTTAGATGACTAAGTGTCCATCAAGAGCTTTTCTTTTCAATGTGGTCTTCTTATAATAACCTTTTTTTTTCTAGGTAACAATTTCTGGGGAAAGCTCCTGGGTACTTCCCCTCATGTCGAGGATGGTACCGAGGGTAAACCTTAGATTCTTCATTGGACAATGCCAGATCAATAACAGGGCTCGAAGCCATTACAACAATTTACTCATAATGAGCTCAACATGTCTTTAACGGGAATAGAACTTGGGTGGGGAGGATAACATTGCATCCCACAACCACACGAGCTAGATCCAATTGACAACAATAACCTTCTTTTATCAACGTGCCTTTATCACTTCCTTTTTGTCTTGGACCAACTTCTTTAGGAAGCATATATTCACACATTATTTTTTTTTTCCAGGTTACAAAGCCTGAGGAAAACCCCCAAGTACTTCCTCTCATTTTGGGGATGGTACATAGGGTAAACCCTAGAATCTTCAGGGCACAAGGCCGGTCAACAACAAGGCTCGAAACCATTACAACAATATACTCATTATGAGCTTAACATGTCAATTGCAGGAATTGAACTCGGGTGGAGAGGATAACAATTTTTCCCAACCACTTGAGATAAACCCAATTGACATATATTCACACATTATTTGCTTTCAATTAATTTAAATTTTAATTCAATGTTTAGAAGACTAAATCTCCATCAAGAATTCTTCTTCTAAATGCAATCCTTTTACAATAACCTCATTTTACCGATATGCCTTTGTACTTTT
>JASDQU010739382.1:126896-165871 GCA_032191745.1 Picea mariana | reverse complement strand
AGAGGTCTTGTATCATTGTTGACTGGTGCTGTTACACTTGGAAAGTTTTGCAATATGGTTTGCTTCAGAATTGAAATATAGATCTGCTGTTTTGTTTGGAAGAATCTTGGCATCTCTGTTTGCATTAAGAATCATTTAGTAGATCTACTGTTAGAGAACTGCTGTAGTATATTTATAGGTTTTAAAATCACAGTTTGTTGTTTGAGCTTACTATAGCATTGAATGAGCTTTGTCTAACCTTTTAAGATCTGATTTTTATTTCTACTGTCACTGCTTACATATTTATATATGCTGTTGATGCTTCAGATCTAGAGTTGTCTTGTTTAAAAAAATTAAAAGAGACTGCTGTTTCATCTTACCCTAAAAATCTAACACTGAGGAAACCAATTCTATATCCAACAACCAATTGAAAGGAAAACTACAATATTATGTCTGTTCTCCCTTTACAAGTGTTGTTTTCTCATCTCTGACACAACACCTCTTCATCTTTTGATGCCAATTATCTGCCTTCTTGTACTTCCTTACAAGTCAACTTATACCCCATTCTTCTCTTGGACAATCAATTTTTGTTGATCCAAATTGTTATAGTGTCTATTTGAAGTCATCATTTTTACTATGCTAGGATTTCTTGTGTGACAATAGCTTCCTTATGGGCCATTTGGGGATTGGCTGTGCTTTTATTTCGTAGATTATGACAAAATTTTGTTGTGCTGATGTGTTCATTGATCATGATTGTCCATTTTCTATCTTTTTTCTTTGGTCAAGATGCTTCTTATCATCATTTGCGGTAAATGTGCCCATTTCCATTGTAGTTGACTTACAACACTCTAGAGGGATCTCTTCTATTGAGAAACCACATGTGTAGGGTATCTATTCTACCAAATGGACCTAGGCTATTCACTTGGTCCCAACAACAAGAAAGATTGCATGAGTGAGATGGCCCACAAGGGGTGAAATGTACTATGAGGGATTTGAACCTTGGTGGGGATATGAAACACATCCACTTTACCAACTAATCAATGCCTCCTTGATATTCACTTTCTATCTTAATAAGCATTGAGTTTAATTATAAACAAAAATCACTTACATATTTGATAACTTTGTTTTCAGGTGAGCACAAGCTCATAGTTGTTGGAGTTTAATCTAAGGGATTCTTTTTGGGTGAGCACAATCTCATAGTTGTTGGAGTTTAATCAAGAGATTCAGGAGTTGCGTGAGTAGATTGTTAAGCTTAGAGCATCTTTGGATATTGGCATGGTTTGTTAGAGAATGAAGGAACCGTTGTAAACGAAAATGTTTGAAGAAGATATATGCTTAAGTATTTTTACCTACAACTTTGAGTTTTATGTATTTCTAGTGTTGTAGGGGAGCACTTCATTTTGTGTCATTCTTGCTCTGGACGTGTTCTTCCAAGCGAGCGATTGTGGGAATGCTAAGGACATGCACAAACACACTCTTTTCAATTCACTTAAATACATACATAGTTACCAAACATAGTTATGGACATACTGTAGCATGGTTACTTTCTCAATTAGATGCCCCTGATCTTGTAACACAAAATACAAATGCACTCAACTTTCCATTGGATGGTACATATGTGATCTTGTTGTGTCTTTGATTGCAAGAGCCTACTTGGTCTACTTGGTTTGTGTGGGTCTACTTGCTTTGTGCAAGTAGGTCTACCTTCTCTGTGCAAGTATTTGCTTGTTAAATTTGGCAGCGTCGACAATCATTCTCCAATGAGAGGCCATGTGGGCCACCCTGAGGCTAGCCAGGGAGATTTGGAGAATCAACCAGTCTTGTGAAGTATTGACAAAAGCCAGGGGGAACATACAACCTCTGTGAGTCAAACCAAAAGTCAGGATGAATGAGATGCTATATGATCTTGTGAGTCTAACCAAGGCAAAGGAGGAAGCTTTGTAAGTCTAAGACAAAAGTCAAGATGTAAGTCTAATGCAAAAGTCAGGGGGAACTTACAACCTCTGTGAGCATAGACAGTTTAGTGCAAAAGTCAGGGGGAACGTACAACCTCTGTGAGCATAGACAGACTAGTGCAAAAGTCAGGGGGAATGTACAACCAACCTCTGTGAGCCTAGTCAAGCCTTGTGAGCCATGAGCAAAAGTCAAGGCATCTAGCAAAAGTTAGGTTAAATGTACAATTTCTATGAGCTAGAAACAAATAATCTTCCTTATGCAAATAATGTAAATGTATTGATCTAGTGCGTTGGCACATGTAACATTATCCACCATGAAAAGAACATTGACTTGCCTAACTCAGTTGTAAAAGTCGAATTGCATGTTTAGTTTGAGTTGTCAAACTCAAGTTGTAAAAGACAAGTTGTATGTCTAGTTCGAGTGGTCAAACTCAAGTTGACAAAGCCATGTTGCATGTTGCATGTCGGAGTTGCATGCATGTCATGTTGCATGTTGAGTTGGCATGCCATGAAACATGACTTTGTCAACTTGAGTTTGACCACTCGAACTAGACATACAATATGACATGCATAAGCCAAGTCTCAAGGGTGAGTTGCCATGCAAAGTTCAGTCAAGTCAAGTGACAATTCACGTGTAACCTTTGATGAGACTAGAATATTCCAGAAAGAAACCCTAAAGCTTTGGATAATAACCCTAGACGACAAGTTAACTTAATAGAATAAACTATAATTGAGTTATTAGCCCCCAGGAAGAGAAGTCGGTCTAGTCAGTTAAGATGGAGCAGTATAAATAAAGGGAGCTAGATCTCATTTGTCACTCACTCACTCACAACTGCATAAGGACAAGAAGTGCGCATGAGTGAAGGAGAACTGCAATTGCTGCAGTAGTGACTTTGTCTTGGGTTATTTGTTTGGACTTTCTGCTTGGTCTTTGGTTATCCTTGCTTGGTGCGCTAGCCTCAGTTGGCTATTGGTCACTATCGGAATTATTTTGTCTGTCAAGGTTAAGGTGCTTGGGGGTGGGCTTTGTGCCTATGATTTGGATGACAATATTGCTATATTGTCTATGGTGAAACGAGCACACCCATTTTTCTAACAGGTTATGGCTCAACACTTCCTTCAGTCAGTTTAACCACTGAAAGGAAGCTAAGCCATAAGATTATCAAGCTTGTTGAAGAACCGTCGTTAGGGTTTCTAGCAGGTGCAACTGTAAACCCTAAAACCTCTTGCCCAACACCTTATAATGGAACACTTTACTCAAGGAAAGGATATTCTAGTGTGCCTTAGTCCAACACACCTATTGGCACTCTCAGAAGGCAAAAACGTCAAGATTGATATTTTGGGTCAAAGTCAATGTTTGACCATCCAAAGTCAAAAAGTTTGATCAACTATCAGTCAACAAAAATCATGAATGAAAAGGTAGATCATCTACACTATTCAACTCTTACAGGAACTCTTGAAGATGACATGTGGATAATTGACAGTGGAGCTTCCAGGCATATGACAAGAAATTGGGTCAGACTCTCCAATTTGAATGAAAAGAAGACATCTCACAAAGTAGAACTTGGAGACAAGAACACCTATCCAGTTAAAGGAATTGGTCAAGCCTCCATCAAATTGGAATTAGGTAACAATGTTTATTTAACTAATGTTTTATATATACCCGGTTTAGAAAAGAATCTTGTATCTATATCTTGCCTAGAAGAGAAAGGAAATAGAATAGCCTTTATAGGTGGTGAAGTGCTATCTTGGTCTAGAGACTCCAACATAGAGAATGCTAGAGTTATTGGAACTCGTGAAGGCAGATTATATAGACTACTAGAACGTAATGATGAAGCTCTTGTACATGATGAAGTCAATCCCAGTGAACTTTCGCATAGAAGGTATGCTCATATTAACTATCAAGCATTACCTTTCCCCAAGAAAATGATTGAAGGAATACCATAACTACAATCTACACATGAAGGAATTTGCAGAGGATGTGCACTTGGTAAAAAAATGTTAAGAAGCCATTTTCAAGTAGTGATAATAGATCTAAGGAAATCCTAGATCTAATACATTTAGATGTTTGCGGTCTGATGCCAGTTAAATCTCTAGGAGGTTCTCTTTATTATGTAACCTTCATAGATGATTACTCAAGAAAGACTTGGTTATATCTCTTGAAGACAAAGGATGAAGTTTTCATCAAGTTTCAAGAATTCAAAGCAGAAATAGAAAACCTCAAAAGCAAGAAAATCAAGACTTTGAGAACAGATAATGGAGGAGAATACACATCCAAGGAGTTCGTTTCCTTTTGCTAATCAACAGGGATTAGGAGGGAGCTAACCGTTCCTCATAATCCTTAACAAAATGGTGTAGTAGAAAGGAAGAATAGATCCATTGAAGAAACCGTGAAGGCACTAATGAATGATCAAGGTTTATCCATGTATTTATGGGGAGAAGCAACCATGATAGCAATATATGTTCAGAACAGAAGTCCCCATCGCATATTGAAGGATATGACTCCAGAAGAAGCCTTCTCAAGAAAGAAACCTAATGCGGAACACTTAAGAATCTTTGGGTGCCTTGTTTACATTCATATCCCCAAGGATAAAAGGAAGAAACTAGAACCCTCAGGAAAGAAGGGCATATTTGTTGGATATAGTGAATCCTCCAATTCCTACAGAATCTATATTCCAGAACAACATAAGATTGAAGTCAGCAGAGACGTAACCTTCAATGAGAAGATGGCTTTCAAGAAATATATAGAAGAATCCATGGAAGAAGAATATGAAGAGCCTAAAGAAGAAAGCACCTGTCTTCTAGAAAGTCAGAATGAAGAACCAGAACAACTTGATCATCCGATGCAACCATGCGAACCTATTGAATTAGTCATTATACCCAAAACTAGAACACCTCCAGCTTGGCTTGAAGCTACTCTATAAGAAGCAGAAAGACTCAAAGCCAAGTGGTACTTTCAGAGAAAGTAAGAAGCCCAAAAGATTCTCCAGCTATGCAACATGTATGACAAAACTTATAAATGAAGAACCCACCACATTTGAAGAAGCAGTTCAAAATAAACAGTGGAAAGAAGCCATGACAGAAGAATACTAGTCCATCATGAAAAATGACGCATGGGAAATTGTTCCTAGACTCAAGGAAAAATTAGTGGTAACTTCAAAATGGGTCTATAAAGATCAAACATGCAGTGGACAGAAGCGTGGACAAATACAAGGCAAGGTTCGTAGCTAGAGGGTTCTCCCAGAAGGAGGGAGAAGATTATGACGAAACCTTTGCTCCTGTTGCCAGATATACTTCTATCAGAGCCATTATGTCTCTTACTGCTTCCATGGGATGGAGTTTACATCAGATGGATGTAAAGACAACCTTTCTCAATGGAGCAATTGAAGAAGAAGTATACATTGAACAACCTCAAGGTTTTGAGGTACATCCCAAAGACACTCATGTTTGCAGATTAAAGAAAGCCCTATATGGACTCAAGCAAGATCCAAGAGCTTGGTATGCCAGAATTGACAGTTACTTAATAAGACTTGGTTTCTGTAAGAGTCATGCAGATCTAAATCTCTACTACAAGGTTGTGAACAATGCACCTGTGATTCTATTGTTGTATGTTGACGATTTATTCTTGATAGGTGCAGAGTCTCTCATCACCCAGTGTAAGATTCTGAGTTCGATATGAAAGATCTTGGTCTCATGCACTATTACTTGGGACTAGAAGTATGGCAAAAGCGTGGTGAAATCTTCCTTGGACAAGGAAAGTATGCAATGAAGATTCTTCAAAAATTTGGAATGATGGATTGCAAATCCATGGCCACTCCTATGACCACAGATATAAGTAAAGTAAGAGACTCAGATTCTGATACAATAGACCCGTCCCTATATAGGCAATTGATTGGGTCGTTGATGTATCTAGTGAATACTCGACCAGATATTTGCTTTGCTGTAAACACTTTAAGCCAATTCCAGGGGGAACCAAGACATGAGCACTAGATAGCTGCAAAGCATGTTCTAAGATATATTCGTGGGATGTTAAACTATGGTTTAAGATATACCTCATCTAGTGATATACAACTTCATGGATTCACAGTTTCAGAGTGGACAGGGAGTGCAGAAGACAAAAGGAGTACTTCAGGGATGTGTTTCAGTTTGGGCTCTGCTATGATATCATGGGCCAACAGGAAACAAAAGTCTGTTGCACTCAGCACAACAAAAGTATAATATATCGCAACATGTGAGGCATGTACCGAAGCAATATGGCTAAGGAAGATGATTTTTGGATAATTTGATCAGGTACTAGATTCGACTGTAAAATACTGTGACAATCAAAGTTGTATGAGGCTATCAGAACACCCAGTGTTTCATGACCAATCGAAACATATTGAAATCAAATACTACTTTATTCATGATAAAGTCCAAGAAGGAGAAGTGAAACTCCAGTATATCTCCACAGATGAGCAGATAGCAGATATTTTGACAAAGCCTTTGTCTAGGATAAAGTTTGCATACTTAAGGGACAAGATGGGGCTCGTGGAGATAACTCCCTTCGCTGAAAGGGAAGAGATGACTCCCCAAGTTGGGAGAAAGCGCTGATATGTTATTGATTCATGGGCAATCATTTTCCAATTTGGAAAATGGTCCAGGTTGGGCAGTTCCTTTCGAGTCCGGAAAGTGGTTCGATATTTCTGACGGACAATCATTTTCCAGTTCGGAAAATGGTCCAAATTGGACAGTCATTTTTGTAATGAAAATGGTACGATAGATTGCTGATGTGCCACCATAGACATCGATTCCCCTTGTGGCCAGTGTGGGGGAATGGTCTAGGACAATCATTCTTCTTGGCAGTCACTCTGATTAGTGGTCAAGTAGAATGGTTCGCCTCACCGGGTAGTGATTCTTTCGAAGTTCACAGTTGTGAGTAGTTTTGAAGAATGGTCTGTTTTGGAGGTTGGTGTAGGACAGTCATTTCCTTAGGAAATGGTCTGGACAATCATTCCCTAGGGCATACTCATTCTCTCCAGGTTGCACTATGATTAGTGCTAGAGGAATGACCCAGTTAGGTGAATGGTCCAGGTTCAACAATCAGGGACAAACATTCCCTAGGGCAGACTCATTCTCTCCAGGTTGCACTATGATTAGTGCCAGAGTAATGGCCCAGTTAGGTTAATGGTCCAGGCTCAGAAATCATGGACAATTATTCTTCTATGCTTGGAAAGAATAGTCCAAATAGCCCATGGATGATGTGTTACTTTCTGAGGGCAGATGCTCTTCTAGATCTCACAGATGTGAGTGGAAGAATGGCCTAGATGACTCAACTTGTATCATGATATTGTTTTTGCAGAATGATATCAGATGATATGATTGTTGTAGAGACTGTATGTATCTGGACAGTAGTTGTATGCTACTGTGGTGGATGTGATCCACTAGTGGTGATTGTGTGTCACTGGTTAGTAGCAACATGCTATTGAGAGTGGTTGTGTACCACCAGATAGTAGTTGTATACTACTATGTATAAACATGGTTGTGTTCTATTGGAGGRCATTGTTTTGATTGCCATGGAGACTATCTAGTTGGATAAGTGATGATGGTGCACGTGATTTGATCATGAGATAGCTTGTGTGGCTATGATGATGCTATCAGTTGAATGGTATGTTTGTGCTMAAGACCATTTCCTTTAATACCTCCCTAGCTAGAAGGGAGTGTTGATATTATGGTAGTTGCGGGAGGTATTAACCTCCACGTGTAACCTTTGACGAGACTAGAATATTCCGGGAAGCAAGAGAAACCCTACAGCTTTGGATAATAACCCTAGAAGACAAGTCAACTTAATAGAATAAATTATTATTGAGTTATTAGCCCCCATGAAGATTAGTCGGCCCAGTCAATTAAGATGGAGCAGTATAAATAAAGGGAGCTAGATCTCATTTGTCACTCACTCACTCACAACTGCACAAGGACAAGAAGTGCACATGAGTGAAGGAGAACTGCAATTGCTGTAGTAGTGACTTTGTCTTGGGTTATTTGTTTGGACTTTTTGCTTGGTCTTTGGTTATCCTTGCTTGGTGCGCTAGCCTTGGTTGGCTATTGGTCTGCTACCAAAATTATTCTRTCTGTCAAGGTTAAGGTGCTCGGGGGTGGCCTTTGTCCCTATGGTTGGGTGACAATATTGCTATATTGTCTATGGTGAAACGAGCACACTYGTTTTTCTAACATGTTGCATGTCAAGTTGCATGCATGTCATGTTGCATGTTGCATGTCAAATTGCATGTTGAGTTAGCATGCCATGCATAAGCCAAGTCTCAAGGGCGAGTTGTCATGCAAAGTTCAGTCAAGTCAGGTGACAATTCGAGTTATAAAGGCATGCTGGCTATTACTAATTCAAACTCACTCTTCTCTTCCTCCCCGTGCCTTTATATACAGAGTTCGACCCTCTTCCTCATTCACGTTGTTATGCAGCGCAAGAGTGAAGGAAAGGAGTGTGTCTGCAGGTGATCGAGAGTGGGCAACAAGCATATTAGTCTGCTGTCTACACAGTGAGAAAGGATAACATATGAATCTGCTGTCTAAAGGCAGCATTTGAGTTAATTTATAGTCAACTGATATACACAGTTTGAAAGGGAGCAAAATATAATTTACTGTATAAAAGGGCAACCAAGAATTTTTGATAGAAGTGCTGATTTATAACAACAGTAAAAGGACAACAAGTATTTCACTGTTTGCTGGTCATACAGTCAGGTATTTTCATAGTGGTTTGCTATACATGATCTTACATATTATTTGCAATTAAAAGAAGATTGATTGTTGGAGTTTTCTCCTCTTTTGGGTTTCTCTAGGGTAAATTCTTGTGCATGTGTGAGATTCTATTTGAGTACCTCTTCTACTTTTGTTCATCATTTCGAGTATCCATTTTATTGGTTGATAAATCAAATTTTGTTTAAAGCGTTGAAGAAACTAAAGAAATAATCCGCATATTAAATCAAGCTCAATATTTTAACATGGTATCAGAGCTAAGAGTGTGAAAGAGCTTGTTGAAGTGCATGAACAAGGTACACACAGATCTAAGAGAGCTTGATCAGTTTCCAGCTTGAGTTCCATGACATCCTCCATTTCTGTGAGGGTCGAGGATAGGCTTGAAGGAGCTTCCAACTTCAATGTATGGAAGCTCAAGATAATGAATATCTTGCAGGAGCATGATCTTGAGCAGAATGTGACCTCAGTAATGGAGGAATCCACCTCTAATGCAGAAGAGCGACCTTCAAGAAGAATCAAGCAAAGGCCAAGTGAATTATATTTGACTCAGTCAAAGATAGTATAATGCCAACAATGACTTCGTTAATGATTGCTAAGGAATGTATGGATACCTTAGTAAATTTGTATGAGAAAAATGCACCAAGTGAAAAGAGGACACTTAAACACAAACTTAAGTATTTGAAGATGGAGAAAGGTGAATCGGTGGCATCTTTCTGTTCCAGGATAGCCCAGATCAAAGTTTTTCTTTTGGTCACAGGTATCACAGTGGATGATGATGACTTAGTAAAGGACATATCTAATGGTCTTCCTTACTCATGGGAGACTTTCTTATCCAACGTGAGTGGGAGAGAGAGTCAACCCACGTTTGAGAGGTTATGGCATGATTGTCTCCAAGAGGAGAGTCGTACTGCTACCAGGAGTGAGCCATCCAAAGAAGAGCATTTGACATTAGCATCAAGATTCAAGGGAAAGAAGAATGTCATGTTCCAGAAAGGCTCTCAGAGGAAGATACATTCTAACGGTACGTTCAAAGGCAAGAATATTGATACATCTAAGGTTAAATGCTTTAATTGCAATAAGTTGGGTCACTTTGCTAGAGACTGCTGGTATAGGAAGAAAATCCAAGGAAAGGGAAACATCATGCCTCAACTGCTGAGGATGATGAATCCAAAAGAAATCAGAAAAGTCCTTCTAATGAAAGAGAAAATAGAAAAAAACATTACTTGATTTTTGCTTTATCCAGTACAATTATCATAGGGCTGAAAACTTGGTTAGTAGACAATGATGCATCAAAGCACATGACAGGGTACAAGGAGATTCCTTCAGATTTCAAGAAGAAATCCTTTGCAGAGCAAATTGAGCTCAGGGATGGCAAATGTTACAAGATAGAGGGAGTAGGCTCTATCTCCTTTAGATTGGAATCTGGGGCAATGCTTCATGTTGATGAAGTATTATATGTGCCAGGGCTCAGGAAGAATCTATTATCAGTTGCTACCCTTGAGGACAAGGGATATTGGGTGATCTTCAAGGACAGGAAGGCACTTTTGTGGGCTAAAGGTAGCCACCTGAGTACAACATAACCTATTGGGATTTGCAGAGGAGGACTGTATGTTGTGACAGGACAGTGAGTTCATGCATTAGCTGATGATGTGACTAGCTCCAACGCGTTGTGGCACATAAGGCTTGGTCATCTTCATTACAAAACACTTCCAAATTTGCAGAATATGGTATGTGGCATGCCCTCTATTTATTTTAGTAAAAATGAAATTTGTAAAGGATGCATGCTTGGTAAAAATATAAAGAAAGCATTTCCTAGCAGTGATAGTAGTGCTCAGGGCATCTTAGATCTGGTTCCTTTTGATGTGTGTGGTACCATGTCATCTCCCTCTCTTAGTGGTTGCTTGTATTATGTCATTTTTATTGATGATTGCTCTAGAAAATGTTGGATCTATTTCCTTAAAGCGAAATGTGACACATTTGATAAGTTCAAAGAATATAAAGCCTTTATTGAAAAGCAAACAGGGAAACACATCAGAACTCTTAGAACAAACAATGGAAGAGAGTTTGAATCTCTCCAGTTTGAGGATTTTTGCAGGGAAGCAGGAATCCAGAGACAATTGATCGTGCCATATAACCCTCAGGAAAATGGTGTTTCTGAGAGGAAAAATAGAACAATATGTGGAGCAGCGAAAGCCATGATGTTTGACTAGGATCTGCTAAATTCCTTATGGGTAGAAGCTACCTCTATTGCTGTGTATATTTAGAACAGGTGTCCTCATGCTATCTTGAAGGACAAGACTCTTGAAGAGGTCTTCTCAGGAATCAAACCTGAAGTAGGACATCTAAGGATATTTGGGTGTCCAATATATATTCATGTCCCTAAGGAAAAGAGGACAAAGATGGAACCCTTGGGCAAGAAAGGGGTTTTTGTAGGGTACAACGAGAACTCCAAGGCTTACAGGATATATGTACCACGTTAGAGGCAGATAGAGGTAAGTAGGGATGCGACTTTCCATGAGGAAGCCACATTGAAGAAATCCAGAGAGCTACAACAGGAATTAGAAGCAGTTCAACCAGCTTCACCCCCTTCTGAAAATGAAGAGTCAGATGATCAAAGGGAGGAACCTCATGAAGGGTCAAGTGATGAGCCTCTTGAACTTGCTGAAGAGTTGGAAAGAACTCTTGAAGAACCTCCAACCAAAAGGAAGCCAGGATGGCTTAAAGAAATAGTGCAGGAAGCAAAAAAGATAGTTGCTCCCAAAGGAACTTTCAGGGAAAGTAAGAGGCCTCATAGGTATGGAGGCTATGTTTCACTGATGAGCAACATTAGTGATGCCGAGCCTTCTTCATTTGAAGAAGCAGATAATTACAAGTGTGGAACGACGCCATGCTTGAGGAATACAGGTCTATTCTAAAGAACAATGTCTGGGACATTGTGCCGAGGCCAAAGGACAAATCAGTGGTCTCTTCCATATGCATCTATAAGATCAAACATGCAGCCGATGGGAGTGTGGAAAAGTTCAAAGCAAGATTTGTAGCCAGAGGCTTCTCTTAGAAAGAAGGAATTGACTACGACGAGACTTTTTCCTCTGTAGCCAGGTATACCTACATTTGAGTTATTATTGCATTAGCTTCAGTTCTTGGTTGGAAAATACATCGGATGGATGTAAAAACAACATTCTCGAATGGAAAGATTGAACAAGAGGTCTTTGTGGAACAACCAGATGGTTTTGTACTGCATAACAAAGACACTCATGTATGCAAGCTAAGGAAGGCCTTGTATGGTCTTAAGTAGACTCCTAGAGTTTGGTATGATAGGATTGATGGCTTTCTTAAAAGCCCGGGCTTTTAGAAAAGTGACGATGATGCGAATTTGTACTTCAAGGGAACATGGAACCAACCTGTTATATTAATCTTGTATGTTGACGATCTTTTTCTGACAGGAGATGAAGGGATAATAGCCTGGTGTAAGAGGGAGCAAATCTCATAATTTGAGATGAAAGACTTAGGCTTAATGCATTACTTTCTAGGGTTGGAAATGTGGCAAAGACAGGGTGAGATATTTCTAGCACAAGGTAAATACATAGTGGATGTGTTAAAGAGGTTTGGTATGATGGATTGTAAATCCATGTCTACTCTGATGATTACCAACCTGAGGAAGTTGCATGATTTTGATACAGGTTCAGATTTAATGGATCCCACCATGTATAGGCAGTTGATTGGATCATTGATGTATATGATCCATACTAGGCCAAATATATGCTATGCAGTGATTGCAATGAGTCAGTTCATGGCTGAATCGAGATAGAGACACTGGGTGGTAGCAAAACAAATCTTGAGATATCTCAGAGGGACCATTACCTATGGTCTGAGATATAAATCCAGTGGTGGTTTGTTTTTGCATGGGTATGCAGATGCTGACTAGGCAGGAAGCCCAGTGGATCAGAAGAGTACTTCTAGATACTGCTTTAGTTTAGGATCTGCTATGATCGCATGGTCTAGCAGGAAACAAGGATCCATTGCACAGAGTACAATAGAGGCTGAGTACATTGCATCAAGTGATGCTAGCAAGGAAGCAGTATGGCTCAGAAAATTGGTTTCTGGGTTGTTTGATGACAAGCTAGAGGCTACGGTGGTTCACTGTGATAATCAAAGTTGCATAAAACTGATAGAGAACCCGATATTTCACGACAGGTCAAAGCATATTGACATGAAATACCATTTCATCAGAGACAGGTCTAGAGAAAAATTGTAAAGCTACAGTATATAGCCATGAGTGAGCAGGTAGCTGATATCCTGACCAAGCCATTGCCATTGAGACAATTTGTGCAGCTGCGAGACAAGCTTGGTGTTGCTGAGAATAACTTCCTCGCTGAGAGGGAGTGTTAAATTTGGCAGCATCGATAGTCATTCTCCAGTGAGAGGCCATGTGGGCCACTCTGAGGCTAGCCAAGGAGATTTGGAGAATCAACCACTCTTCTGAGGTATTGACAAACGTCAGGGGGAATGTACAACCTCTGTGAGTCAAACCAAAAGTCAGGACGAAGGAGATGCTTTATGATCTTGTGAGTCTAGCCAAGGCAAAGGAAGAAGCTTTGTAAGTCTAAGACAAAAGTCAAGATGTAAGTCTAATGCAAAAGTCAGGGGGAGCGTATGACTTCCGTGAGCATAGATAGTCTAGTGCAAAAGTTAGGGGGAACGTACAACCTTTGTGAGAATAAACAAACTAGTGCAAAAGTCAGGGGGAACGTACAACCTCTGTGAGCCTAGTCAAGCCTTATGAGCCATGAGCAAAAGTCAAGGCATCTAGCAAAAGTTAGGTTGAATGTACAATTCCTATGAGCTATAAACAAACAATCTTCCTTATGCAAATAATGTAAATGTATTGATCTAGTGTGTTGGCACGTGTAACATTATCCACCATGAAAAGAATTTCGAGTTGCCTAACTCAGTTGTAAAAGTCAAATTGCATGTTTAGTTTGAGTTGTCAAACTCAAGTTGTAAAAGACAAGTTGTATGCCTAGTTCGAGTGGTCAAACTCAAGTTGACAAAGTCATGTTGCATGTTGCATGTCGGAGTTGCATGCATGCCATGTTGTATGTTGCATGTCAAGTTGCATGTTGAGTTGGCATGCCATGCATAAGCCAAGTCTCAAGGGCGAGTTGTCATGCAAAGTTCAGTCAAGTCAAGTGACAATTCAAGTTGTAAAGGCATGCTGGCTATTACTAATTCGAACTCACTCTTCTCTTCCTCCCTGCGTCTTTATATACAGAGTTTGACCCTCTTCCTCATTC
Organism: Picea mariana; assembly: GCA_032191745.1. Taxonomy (NCBI): domain Eukaryota; kingdom Viridiplantae; phylum Streptophyta; class Pinopsida; order Pinales; family Pinaceae; genus Picea; species Picea mariana. The sequence continues at coordinate 151,896 of JASDQU010739382.1, read as the reverse complement.
ACGTTGTTATGCAGTGCAAAAGTGAAGGAAAGGAGTGTGTCTGCAGGTGATCGAGAGTGGGCAGCAAGCATATGAGTCTGATGTCTACACAGTGAGAAAGGACAGCATATGAGTCTGCTGTCTAAAGGCAGCGTTTGAGTAAATTTACAGTCAGCTGATATACACAGTTGGAAAGGGAGCAAAATATAATCTACTGTGTAAAAGGGCAGCAAAGAATTTTTGATAGAAGTGCTGATTTATAACAGCAGTAAAAGGACAGCAAGTATTTCACTGTTTGCTGGTCATACAGTCAGGTATTTTCATGGTTGTTTACTGTACATGATCTTACATATTATTTGCAATTAAAGGAAGATTGTTTGCTGGAGTTTTCTCCCCTTTTGGGTTTCTCTAGGGTAAATTCTTGTGCATGTGTGAGATTCTATTTGAGTACCTCTTCTACTTATGTTCATCATTTCGAGTATCCATTTTGCTGGTTGATAAATCAAATTTTGTTTAAAGTGTTGAAGAAACTAAAGAAATAATCCGCATATTAAATCAAGCTCAATATTTTAATAGTGCTTAGGTTCTCTTGTTTGTAGTTGTGGTTTGGCCCTTGGGTTATGTATGTGTCATTGTCTGACAACTGGGTTGGGACAATTTGAAGAAGTAATTTGCTTCGTGTCTTTTTCCATCAATCTTTTTCATTTATAACATTTCATAAAGTTTTCTATAACTTTAGACTTTAGAAAAATTTAAAATAGACTTTCCTTTTTTTTATTTTTAATATTTTTTCTTTTCTCTCCTTTGAACCCTTATTAGGCACTAGAGAAAAGAGAGAGAATGTTTTTTATTAACTTCATATCAAACACTTCTCTTTTGAAAATATTAACTTCATACACACACATAATGTTTCTAAGGAAAACCTTGTTGGGAAACCCAGGGATGCTTACCCACATTCGTGGATGGCTTCCTAATAAACCTGTCAAGATAGACTAGCATGCCACATGGGGGTATTTGAACTAGGCACTTGTTGGCACGAAACTAGCCAAATGCTCAACAACATTGGTGATCACTTGTTGAGCTTGAGGATATTGGCAAACTCACATTTTCTAAGGTGACCATTGATTCGGGCAAGAGCATCACCAAATACATATATAACCATGCGTTTGTCCTTAGTCTCATGAGGTAGTTCACAAGGAATATGGAGTTGATGCCCGTTGGCATTTTACATTTTTCCATCAATTTCATTTCCCTTGTTTTATTCGTTGTTGTGAATTGGAGCTGAAGAGGATGTTCCTTTTTGATGAGTAGTGATTGTGCATACAACACAAAATAGAGTGGAAGAGCCATCGCTAGGCTCATGAACCAAGATGACAGGAAGGAGTGGAAGAAGTGTGCATGATCAATAAACCTTTGGTAAAGGTTCTTCGCTTGGTTGATGGGGAAAAGCCCACACATTTATGAGGCCATGGATAGGGCCAAAGAAGCAATCTATCTTTCTATGAGGAAGATACTTGGGGCATGACGGGACTTGACAAACAAATGATGCTCTAGGAGAGGATTGATCATTGATGGAATGGGATGCTCCATTGCCCTATTTATGCAACAACACTTGTCCTCAAGCTTGCCTTTTCTTATCCATGTTGTTTTGATTTTGATTGTGAGGTTATGGAAGGGTTCCATAAAGGTCTTTAGAGTATGGTCCCCCTTGCAAATGACCACATAATCATTAAAGAGACAGAGCTATATGGAACACCATTGGACTACTTGGCTTTACACTGCTATCCAAGAAAGGAATACTTTAATACCAAGTAATTTTAACTTTGAATTTTAGTTACAATGTTAATTTGTTTTGTCACTCGTGTTTGGATTTTCTTTTCTCTTTATTTTCTTATTTGTTGTAGATATCCGGTGGAAAAAGTATGGTGGAAAAGCACCAAATTTATGGAAATTTTCCGTTTGGGTGTTTAGCCAAACATGTAGCGTTTCAGGTTGCAAGTGCAATTGGAGTGTATTTTTTATGGAAATTTTCCGTTTGGGTGTTTAGCCAAACATGTAGCGTTTCAGGTTGCAAGTGCAATTGGAGTGTATTTAAAAAATACACACAAAGAGGAGCAATAGGGTATCAATTACAAATTTTATAATTTATGACCCTTAAGAGTCAAGACTTGTTAAAGTTATTATGGCCCAGTTACAGGTTAGAGTATTAATGCCTGTCTGATTTGGTCTATGTCCACTACAATCTCTGACTATGGGCGAAGCAGATTGAGCACCCTCTCGATGTAGATGCCATTTCCTTAGAATACATTGACACCTTGATTGAGTGGAGGGTGGCGTTTGAGAGGCCTATTATGGAGGAGGCACTTTCATGGTTAGAGCTGGAGGAGCAACTTGAGCATGTGCATGGAGAAGGGGGGGGATCTAGACAACCCACTTGTAAGCTCTTCGGCTAGATGGGCACTAAGACCCTCACCCAAGTCCTCAAGGAGACGAAACTTGGGGTTACTTCGACACCCAAGTTGGGCAAGTGGATGCCTTGGGCATGCAAATGTGCTAAGAGGCTTGCCCAAGTATGAAGTGACCAAGAGATTGGGTGTGCGCTGGCATGAAGGGTGCACCAAGGTTGGGTGCGTCGGTCCCAAGGGCACGATGGTTGACAAGCACATGGGTTCGTTTGGGCGACTGGGTTAGCAAAGGGGTGCGATGATTCGTTTGGACACATGGGTTCACGAAGGGGCACAACACCCCCAAAGGACGTGACGGTTTGCGATGGTGACCTTTGGAGTCCCTATAAGAGAGCAAGGGTGCACAACAAAGGAAGGCTGATTTTGAAGACAAGGAGAGCAAGAAGAGCTCTACGGTTTTGAGGTAGGCTTAGACAAAGAGGGGCAACCTCCCTCAATGAGCTAAGTTGCTCCACATGGGAGGACATATGTTGCCGTGAGGTGGATTCAATGGACAGAGTTGGGCGACCTTCTTTTGGGTCGATTTTTGGGAAGTCTGGAAACACAGGTTTGTTGGAGGCATGTGTGAGGTAGAACCGAAATCTATGAAGTCTACGGAAACGAAGAGACAACAAGTCCGCGGTCGAGGGCACATTTGAGGTGCACCGTAGGAGGTTGTGGAGATGGTTGCGACATAGAGTCTTGGTGTGACAAATCTGTTTATGAGTGTCTTGGTGAGGTGAAGTGAGATGTGCGACTCTGCCCAGTTGTAAACCGAGCTGGTAGTGCTCATATTGTAACTGTTTCACAATAACAAAGACTTAGCTGGGTGTTAGGTACGGTTCGTGCTGCCCACACTATTTCCATGTATGTCTTTTGTTTGTTTTGTTGTTGTTCTCTTGGTTTCTCATGTTCATGGATGTATGCTTACATATGACCAAGTGTTAAACTGTTAACAATTGTCTAAGTATAAAGGAGTTGCACTAGAGTAGGAGTGTGACTCGCCGGTAGCCTAGAACGGAATATGGTTATGCTCTAGGTGAAGAGGCGTAGTTCGGACGAAGTGTCCTTGGTGTTGCCAATCTGCCAAGTGAGAAAAGTTGCAGTGCCACATGCCCTCAAGAGGTGCACGATCACAAGATTCGGCTAGGCACACTGTGGGGACGTGACACCACCCCCATTAGGAGGGGAGGAGCTGGTCTAGTCGGAGGACATTGGGATTGAGGAGGCTTATGAGGCAGCCTCATCTCCAGCCTATACACAGATTCATGCTCAAGCACCCACGATCCCTTACCTTTTCCCATAAAAGGGGAAGAGGGAATTACTAGCTAGCTGCTAGATTGATCTTTGTAGATGACTGATATCTATCTATCTATCTATCTATCTATATATTTGATGTCATTTTGTATTGTTTGTTTAGTTTTGTGTCCTTGATTGGACAACCATCAGGATTCAGTATTGACTTTGGTGTATCATTTGGCATCTTTGGCATCTTATATATCAGTGTTTTATTCATATTTATGTGGCAGTGTGATTATTTGGTGTTGCTGTTGGTTTAGATTTAAGTTTTTTTGAAAAAAAATGAATATCTTTGTATTTTTTAATGCTTGCCGATTCAGTCTTTTCATGACCCTTGCAATTGCCGATGACGCTTATTTCATCTATGGTCCTGGGTTTAGCACATGCATGTTAAGTGCTTAACTCCACAATAAAATCCCAAACCATGAAAAATATAATATAACTGGCAGCTATTAATGACGGATGATGAATGAATACACAGTAGAAATGTTAAATAAATATAAATAGATTTGCAGTGGATTCAATCAGCAAATAAAAAAGATTTGACAGAGTCCTTGCAAGTTACAACTTACATGTAGTTATCTATTTAGAGGAGCTTTCCAAGTTCAGAACGAAACTGATTATGAATGAAGGCATGACTAACTGTTTATAGCCTTGTGCACCCATCCAACGATTGGGCCATTTCATGCACTGGTCTTGAGTTGTCACATGTTGTGTGGAAACAGATAGTGATGTAACAGACTTAGTCTATTGTTGACTAGAGAATAAACTATGCTGGGGTGTCTACTCGTAAAAGCTGTCCTATGAATGACTTTTGGAGGTGCTGTTATCTTATTGTTCTAACATTATTTGTACTCTGCTGTTTTTTAATCTGCCCTGTTAAGTGCATTTGTCTATTTTGAAATGTATACATTCTTTATTGCACGATTTTGAATCTACTAAATGTGAAACTGGTAACAGACTGACTATGTTATTGTAAATTCTGGAGCAGGTAAATACAGAGAGAGCTATTCGCCATGCTATCCAGGAAAGGCTTCCAATAGTTGTTGTGATCAACAAGGTATATATGTTTGCTGTTTAACTACCACACAATGCTGCATATTTTAAACATTCTTGCAACTCAAACCTTGGTTCATTTTGCAGGTGGACAGGTTGATAACAGAGCTAAAATTGCCACCAACAGATGCCTATCACAAATTGAAGCATACATTAGAAGAAGTCAATAACTTGATTACTGCATTTTCAACTGGAGCTGGGGGGTCCCAATTGATTGATCCAGTTATTGGGAATGTTTGTTTTGCGAGTGCATCTGCAGGATGGTCTTTTACTTTACAATCATTTGCCAAGATTTATGTGAAACTCCATGGAATTCCATTTGATGCAGATCGTTTTGCATCCCGCCTTTGGGGGGACCTGTATTTTCATCCAGATACTAGAAATTTTAAAAAGAGGCCTCCCCCAACTGGAGGTGAGAGGTCATTTGTGCAATTTGTTCTTGAACCTTTGTATAAAATTTACAGCCAAGTGATTGGTGAACACAGGAAGAGTGTCGAGACTACCCTAGCAGAGTTGGGGGTGACACTTAGCAATGCTGCATATAAACGTAATGTGAGGTCCTTACTGAGGTTATCTTGCAGCTCTATCTTTGGGTCTGCAACTGGCTTCACAGACATGTTGGTGCAACATATTCCTTCTGCAAAGGATGCTGCAGCTAAGAAGATAGAGCATATATACACAGGTCCCCAAGACACACCACTTGTCCAAGCTATGAAAGACTGTACCCCAGAGGGTCCCCTTATGGTAAATGTAACTAAATTATATCCAAAATCTGATTGCAGTGTTTTTGATTCATTTGGTAGAGTCTATAGCGGCACAATCCAAACAGGCCAAACGGTACGGGTACTTGGAGAAGGATATTCTCCTGATGATGAGGAGGATATGGCAGTCAAAGAAGTAACTAAACTGTGGGTCTACCAAGCTCGATATCGAATTCCTATAAGCAAAGCACCTGCTGGATCTTGGGTTCTAATAGAGGGTGTAGATGCTTCAATTATGAAGACAGCAACACTGTGTCCTGAGTATCTTGATGAAGATGTATTTATTTTCCGTCCTTTACGCTTTAACACGTTATCAGTCGTCAAAACAGCAACTGAACCGTTGAACCCAAGTGAATTGCCAAAGATGGTGGAAGGTCTTCGTAAAATTAGCAAGAGTTATCCATTGGCCATTACAAAGGTTGAGGAGTCAGGGGAACATACCATTCTGGGGACTGGGGAGATATATTTGGACTCTATTATGAAGGACCTCAGAGAGCTCTATTCAGAAGTAGAAGTGAAGGTTTGTTCTTCTGTCATTAATTTTTTCCTGCGAAGCCTTTTTTCTGCTAATTCCAATGATAAACTCAGATTGTAAACAATTGTCTGCCTTTTTTGAAAAACTACCATGCTTATGTAGCTTTCTGTTGAAGACTCATAATCTTGAGTTGGTTGTTCTCATTGCAGGTGGCAGATCCAGTAGTTTCCTTTTGTGAAACAGTGGTGGAGTCGTCTTCGATGAAGTGTTTTGCCGAAACTCCAAATAAGAAAAATAAGATTACTATGGTAAGTGGTCTAAGTTAAATTGGAATTGGCTATTATTGATTTATTCTAGAAAGCTCTATGTAACATGTTAAATGTTTGTTATAGCTTGCAGAACCACTTGAGAAGGGTTTGGCAGAGGATATAGAGAATGGTGTGGTGAGCATAGATTGGCCACGTAAGAAGTTGGGTGATTTTTTTCAGACTAGATATGATTGGGATTTACTTGCAGCTCGATCAATATGGGCATTTGGACCGGATAAGCAGGTAACTGGCGATTGCAGTCTGCCACTGTATTTGGAGAAACTGCTGAGTCTGTTATAGTCCTCGTCATGCATTAAATTAGAACCATTATTGTGTGCTTTCAGGGTCCAAACATACTTCTAGATGACACACTTCCCAGTGAAGTTGACAAAAACTTGCTGAATTCTGTAAAAGATTCAATTGTGCAAGGGTAAGCATATCATGTTTTATCATTGGATTCCCTTTTCATTTTTAGGCAATAGGGACGTGACCTGCTATTAAATTCTCCTCTAATGGGTTAATTATCGTCTCATGTATGGCAGATTTCAGTGGGGTGCTCGAGAGGGACCTCTTTGTGATGAACCTATTCGTAATGTGAAGTTCAAAATTCTGGATGCAACAATAGCACCGGAGCCCTTGCACCGTGGTGGTGGTCAGATAATACCTACTGCTAGACGAGTTGCTTATTCAGCTTTTCTAATGGCGAACCCACATTTAATGGAGCCGGTATATTATGTAGAGGTGGGTTTAGTGCAGGAAGATGTAGCTTGGTTATTATTGGACAAGTTCTACTTGATGTTGCTCTCAGTCAATGGTGCTTTGTTTCTTGGTTCTAACTTGATCTTATGCTCTGTAAATTATTGCAGATCCAAACTCCCGCCGACTGTATTTCTGCAATATATACAGTGCTGTCTCGTAGAAGAGGGCATGTCACAGCTGATATAGCAAAGCCTGGGACACCAGCTTATATTGTTAAGGTTAGACAAGCAGAGTTGGAATGATTGCTTGTCTTTGCATTTGATATCCATCATGAATAGTCAGTGGTTTGGTGGTTGTGAACTGCATGAAAATAGATTTATGAATGATATGATGGATGCTGTTACTGTTGTTTGGTTTCCTTTTTCTAGTCCTCGGCTAGTTATCAACCATGCATTCAGAATGTATTAGTTTTTGGTTCACCAACAACTAATTCTGTTTTTTCTTTACCTCTTAATGTGCAGGCCTTTTTACCAGTCATTGAATCCTTTGGTTTTGAGACAGACCTTAGGTACCATACACAGGGGCAAGCATTTTGCCTATCTGTATTTGACCATTGGTCTATAGTGCCAGGAGACCCACTGGACAAGTCTGTTGTGTTGCGACCATTAGAGCCTGCACCTGTTCAGCATCTTGCACGTGAGTTCATGGTGAAAACCAGGCGTAGAAAGGTAATGCTATTATCTTTGATCAGAAATTTACTTGTGTAGATATTTCAATTTTTGCAGAAGATGAATTTTTTATTTGTTACAACAAGAATCTTATCCCTTATGCTATCCGCTCCTTATGTACCAGGGTATGAGTGAGGATGTGAGTATCAACAAATTTTTCGATGATCCTATGTTACTTGAGATGGCAAGGCAAGATGCCGATTTCCAGCAGATCTTGTAGGTTGAAACTTGAACCATACTTACTCTTCTGCTGAACTTGGGCTGAATCTCTGTATTGTAAACACATCCACTGTAGATCATCCGTAATGATGATGAACTGCTGCCTTTGATCATCTATGATGAAGAATGTGTGCCATAAAAGATAATCATTGTTTGAAATAAGGGTAAAGTGCAATTAATCCAACTGCCCTTTGCTGCTTGATGGCCCTGATGAAATTCTCTACATGTTCTTGCATCTAAAGAATGAAATGAAATTATTTTTATTAATCAGAACTAAATTTGGCATTACTGAAATGTGCTAGTGGTTTACCGATTCTGAGAGAGAATATAATAAATGATGAGTTTGAAATCTGTTTTCACATGATGTTAATGCTTTCATTTTATACTACTTTTACTGAAAGGGAACCAGAATAAGAGGTTGACATATGGCCTTTTTCTGCGCTCCTTAAGTAGAGATGTAAGAACCTGTCAATATTCATAAGATTATAACGGTACAATTCAGAATCAGAAAGTTTGAACTTAATTGGATTGAGGAAGAGAATACCATATTTCCTCGGAAAGGAAAAAAGAGACTGCTTGAAGAAATATGCAATTCAAATTTCACACAAATGAAGGGTTGGTCTTTGGTAGGGTGAGTTGTATGTTGGACCTTTAAATGGAGGTTAATTTGGTCCTTAACTCTGTGATGGTAAATAGCAGGAAAATGTGTGTAGATAGCATCATATTTGTTGGGCTCCGTTCAAAGAGTGTAGCTAGGGTGGGTGGTCTTGGCTAGGCTGAATTGTATTTTGGGCCTTCAGAAGGAGGTTAATTTGGTCTTTAACTCTGTGATGGTAAATAGCAGGAAAATGTGCATAAATAGCATCATACTTGTTGGGCTCTGTTCAAAAAGTGTAGCTAGGGTGGGTGGTCTTGGCTAGGCTGAGTTGTATTTTGGGCCTTCAGAAGGAGGTTAATTTGGTTCTTAACTCTGATGGTAAATAGCAGGAAAATGTGTATAAATAGCATCATACTTGTTGGGTTGTCTTGGCTAGGCTGAGTTGTATTTTGGGTCTTCAGAAGGAGGTTAATTTGGTTCTTAACTCTCATGGTAAATAGCAGGAAAATGTGTATAACTAACATCATACTTGTTGGGTTGTCTTGGCTAGGCTGAGTTGTATTTTGGGCCTTCAGAAGGAGGTTAATTTGGTTCTTAACTCTCATGGTAAATAGCAGGAAAATGTGTATAAATAGCATCATACTTGTTGGGCTCTGTTCAAAGAGTTTAGCTAGGGTGGGTGGTCTTGGCTAGGCTGAATTGCATGTTGGGCCTTCAGGAGGAGATTAATTTGGTCCTTAATTTTTTGATGTTAAGTAGCAAGAAAATGTGTGTAAATAGCATCATAATACTTAATTGGCTCTGTTCAAAGAGTTTAATGCTTAATGGGATCTGTTCAAAGAGTTTAGCTTATGACAGTTCTGAGAAGAATCTCCCCAGCTTATCCAAAAGAAGGGTTTGTGACCTGCGTGGTGGCTTTCTCAGTGATCTAAAGTGGAATGATTAAGAATCAGTTAGAAGTAGGATTTCAATATGCAACTATATGGGGTATATAAAATGACAAGATTGATATGTGCTGCGGATATCTTGGTTTTAGTTTAGTTAGTTTGTAGTTGGATCATCTTTATTGTAGGAGTTTTTGGTTTATTTGACATTTGATTCATGCTACATCGATGTTTGCTATTCTATATTGAAAGCGATATTCATACTACATTGATGTTTGCTATTCTATATTGAAAGCGGGGATGGGTTTACAGTTCAAATATATATTTGATTGTTCCTTGGGAAAAAATATTTTGATGGATGCTTCCGGTCAACATGAGCATAGGCACATGGATTTGTGAAAACATGTCTTTGGCTAAGCTGCTGCGACTGGGTGGTATTTATTCTGCCAAATTCTCCCCGGTCTTGCATCTGCACCTGGCCTAACCACTGTCACAAGCAACTTGTGTGTGTGTGTGTGTATCCAATGGGTTTTATTTCATCTTTGTCTGCATCACCGGTTCTCCATATGAACTATGGTGAAGAAATGATGATTTCTGGTTTACCGCAAAAAGTGTGGACCAGGATTTATCATACTCATTCTCTTTTTAATGGGGTTTTTTGGGAGGGTGTTGTTAAAGAGAAAATGGAAAATATTCATATCGATTTTGATACAAAATTTACAAAAATGAGCTCTGCTTGAAGCAAGCCCTCGAAACAGTTTGGACCTGACTGTTTGAGAACACTGTGATTCTTTGGTGAGTCTTGTTATAGCACAGTTTGTAGTTAGGATAATAGACAGATGAAGGGAGTCGAACTGGCGTAACTGAACCAATCCCACCACTGTCACCTCAATGGGAAGGTTCTTTCTGTTTAGGGAGGTAAGGCCCAAGGGAGACTTCCTTGGTGACCTGGGGTTTTGAGAAGACAAAATGCTTGGAAAGGCTAAGTGATAATATTTCCCCTCACAAGTCACCACGTGATCATAAAGTCTGGCGTAATAGCCAATGAAGATAAAAGATAACTGGAAGTAATAACCAAGAAGAATGCCTGCCCGAGATAAAGCAACAAAGAAACTACATGTGCAAGCTTATTCGTTGGTTAGTACTTCATATAATCAAATGACTTTTTTGATAATAAGCAATTGCGCAATAATATTGATTGACAAAGTAAATCAATGTTTGTACAATAGCTATGATTACAATATCACTTGTCAATAAATGCTAAATAAACTTGGCATTCAATATAACAATATCAACACTTTATAAATAATGCCTTAACCAATCATTCAATTGCTTTAAAAGTAGAACGAAAACTGCACAAAGGTGTTTATATCACAAAAAGGTGACGACAACGATAGGGTTAGTAGGATTAGTGTAGGCTAGGGTTAGTAAGAGTTAGGGTTTGTTCAAAGTATTGGAAGGAAGTTTGTGATCAAGTTACTCAATGCAAGAGGTCTTAGACCAGTGCACTACTAGGGAAAATGGAGTCAAAAGAGGACATAGAGGATGAAGGACTAAGTGATAAAGATGAAACTAAAGACAAGAGGGTTAAATGTTGAGGTGTTGCTATAGTAAGGCCTCAACAATGAAACCCTAGGGGAAAGAGGTTCACTTTGGTGTAGAAACCCTATGCCTCAGTGCTCTCTCCTCCTTCTTTAGCCTAATGGCAATAAAAACGGCTAGCTTGAATAAAAATTGATCTAAGATGAGAGTTTGTAAGTGATGTGTTGCTAAAGCAAGGCTCCACTAGACAAACCCTGGGGAAAAACGACTCACCATGTGTAGAAACCCTAGGTCTTGGTGCATTTTTCTCCTTAGCTCAACAAGGACAAAACAACTAGGCTAGAAGAAAAGAATAGAGTGTTGCTATGGCAAGGCTCTATCTTCTTCATGCAAATCAAATGGCTTAAAATCTTAGTGGGGACATGAGACAAGGACATTAACCAGTGCTTGTCACCTAGGGTTTGATTCAACAAATTATAATAACATATGCAAATAAATAGAACTAAAACCATTCAATTAAGAAGTGTTTGCAGAAATTCACTTACATAAACCAATAAACCATGTAGCAAAACCCTAGTTGTAACACCTTCCATTAAGAGAAATGCCAAAAATGCCAATAAAAGTCTTCCTTCAACAAGTGCGCCTCACAATTTCAGCCAATAACCATAACAAGGGCGCAAATTTCAGACCTCACTAATGAGTGAGTGAAAGATGATCAAAATATGAAGGCAAAAACTCTCAATATATAGTATTCCAATGACCTAAATTACAGTTTAGGTAATTAAAAGGCCGACAAGGCCAAAATACCAAAATCATATTGTTTTACATTAAATGTTTAAAATTAAAACCCTAATCAAGCTATAGTGAGATGTCATCCCCTTTCTAGGGTGATGTTAGCTCATTTTAGTGCAAATGTAGCCTCCTGGAGCAAAACGTTAGCCCTCCTTGGGCTTCTCCAAGCTGCCACACGTGCCAAAACTGCGATAGCTGCCTCCCAAAACGTTCATACTGTTGGGTGATGTCATGGGCATCCCGGGAGACATCTTGGGCCTTCCAAGGTCAACGTTCCCGTGGAGAGGGCTCAACCCCCCTAGGTACAGGTCTGCTCAGCTGCCTCTGGTGGATTCTTCTGCTCTTCCTTGATACAAACGCTCTGCCCCTTGCTGGGGTCTCAACAACCATCGGGTGGGCTCTTCAGCCCCATGGAGGTCCGAACTAATCATCGCCCCATGTGTACTTGTCCAATGTGGTACCTGTCCGTCGGGCATGATCCTGCACATCAACAACTACGCCCTCCATGGGTTCATAAGTCACAACGATCATAGCAATGTCAATCACATCTCATCATCAATATTATTAAACATGCGCATAAAACCCCTATTACCTTAGTTAAGTGCTCGAAGACATTACACAAGTCTGCAATACAAGTTTGGGGAAAGTGACAGGGCGTCATATTGGGCTAATGTCCACTGGAAAATTGATGTTTCCGGAAGGGATTAAATCCAAGTCATGTAAGTGGGTGAGGTGGATAAGGGATGTCCTGACAAGGGGTGCAGTGAAAGCAGGGAAATGCAGGGCTTACCTGTGGGTGCCTTTGTAGAAGGCGAGCTGCACCTGTCCTAGATGCAATTGTTTCCAAGTCCATCCATGCCTTTATTCTTTTTTCTTTATTGTTTTTTTCTTTTCAAGAAGCTAATTAGGGGACACTGCCTTGACGTGGTGACCAATGGTGGCAATGTTACCCACAAGTACTTTCATAGAAATGAGAAGGCTGACTCGTTATGAGACCCCCTTTCTCTTGTCCATGCAACCAAGAGCCACTACCTTGGCGTGGTAACCAACTACTAATAGTGTCATACTGCTAGATACCCATGGACTTAATAGGTTGGCTCATGATGAGACCCCCTATCCTCTGACTAGGTCTTGTTTTTATTATTTTTTATGGGTCCCTCTTGTTTCTTGCTGAGAAGCCTTTTATTGCTTTCTCGGGGATTCTTAGGCGAAGCATCTCGAGGTTTTATTCTTTTAGGCTTTTATCTTTTTCCAGCTTGTTTTTACCTTTTGGGCCTCTAGTCCCTTCTTCCCACAAGGCAAGGTGCAACCCTTAAATGATTGGCCAACCCAATGCCCAGACAAATGTAATGGGGTGGATGAGCGGGAAGTAAGATGAAAATAGTGGTAATATGATGGGAGCGGACGATGACTTTTTTCAGAAATCCCCCCAGTGGCAAACGAAACCTATGGGCACATGCTTATTAGGGCATCTTGTCACTCCCCCCATGGTCAAGTGGACAAGTATAAGATCCAAGCATTTGTTAGAAACAAAAGGAATTAAATGCACATATTCAAAGGTTTTGAGGATCAGGGTGACACATACCATGATACCCGGACTCATTACCTCATGGAGCAAGAACCATCTCTGATACAGGACCAAGCTGAAGGTGATGGATGTTGTTGCTGCTGACAAAGTGGAGGCACTGAAAGGGAGAAAAAATGGGCCCTCTAGGGCCATGCTCAAGTCGATCGGACTCTCGGTACTCCATGTCTAGGACCCGTGGGCCTCGAGACATAATCTCCTAGTTATCCCTAAAAGTGGGGATAACATCTGGCTCCAACTCGGGGACATTTGCTCACCGTTGAGTGCATGAGAACCTCAACATCTCTGGCATAACCTGTTACCTGCTTGATCTCAATAACAACTATTAGTAACCATTTGGGGTGGTGATACCACCCCAACATATATATATATATATATATATATATATATATATAAGACTGAAATAAAAACAATCATATGTATGAATGTGAAAGCAAACTACTCTAGTATGCAATGCATATGGTATAATACAATGAATGCAAAAATGCCTACCTATTTACCTGCACTTACCTGTCATGTTGCAGGTGGATAGTAACGCTTGATGTGTAAAGCGTTTACCGACAGCCTCAGGGCCTCTCCCTCCATGGTGCCTAGGTTGAAAGAGTTCGTACTTGCATGACTCATGATCTTATAAGGACTTGTTCACAAACCATCCAATTTTTTGTGCATACCAGGTTTCTCCTTTCTCTTATCCCACAACAATATGAGATCTTCGTCAATGAAGTTTCTTTCCTTTGATTTGTGATAAAAAGTGTTCTTTATCTTCTCCCGGTTTCTTTCCATTTGACTAAGGGCGTTTCTTCTAGATTCATCTAACTCTATCAATTGGTTAATTTGTCCTTGGATTGCTTCCTCATCTGTAGCATATTATTGAGCAAAACAAAGGATGGAAATTTGGAGGTTTACAGGAAGTTTTGCCTCTAGTCCATATACCAGCTCAAAATGAGTCTTTCCTGTCGAGGTCTTTGTTGTTATTTGATCTGCTCACAAGACATATTTGATTTTTCTATCCCAAGACTTCTTATTTTCCCCACGACCTTTTTGATAATATTCATAAGGTTCTTATTGCTAGACTCTACTAATCCGTTGCCTTGTGGATAGTAGTCGAAGGAGTGGGATAGGACAATGCCATACTTGAAACAAAATTCTACTAGTGCATGTTAGCTAAAAGCTTTGGCATTGTCTGTGGTAATTTTGGAAGGGACATCGAACCTAGTTATGATCCGTTCTTCCAAAAAATTCATGACTACCTCCTCTGTGGATTTCTTTGTGGGGATGGAATCTACCCATCTAGTAAAATAATATGTGGCTGTTAGGATCCACCGGTAGCCATTGCTTGAATTATCCTTAAACTCCCCAATGAAATCCAAACCCCATTGCTGAAAATGAGCTTCCACTACTATGGGTTTTAAAGGTTGTGCTGAGAGTTTTGGTTTACCAGAGAAATACTGGCAGGGCTGGCAAGATCGGACATATCGGTGAGTATTAGAGAAGAGTGTTGGCCAATAATATCCAGCCCTTAGGATCTTGTGGGCAATAGTACGAGCTACAAAATGTCCACCACAAAATCCAGAGTGTAATTCCTTCAATAATTTCCCTGCTTCTTCCTGGTTAACACATCTAAGGAGCACCCCATCAGGATTTTTCCAACCAAGGCCATCTTTGGTCAAACAATATTTCATAGCCTTAAATCTCAAAGCCCTTCTTTTGTAGTTTACTAGGTGGTCGGGGCATGATAAATTCTTAAGGTAATAGATGATATCAGAGTACCATACCACTCATCATGCTCTAATTCACTGACCACTACATTTATCTGTTCACTTTCTCCCATCTGTATGGCCTCTTGGTTGCTCTCGGTTAGCATCTGGGCCAGACCTTGTCCCTTTATTATCTTAGTGGGTTTTATCTCTAAGTCATATTCTTGGATTTTGTAGACCCACTTCCCCCTAGTACCCTTACAATCTTGCTGTGATAAAACATCCTTTACTGCCGAGTAGGGGACATAAGCCTTGATTTTGTTGTAGCCAATGTAGTTTCTTAAGTAATTGAGGGACTTCACCAAGGCATATGCTTGTTTCTCAGTAATGAAATAATTCAATTCTGAGTCTCTAAGGACTTTACTCGTGAAAGCTATAGGGTATTCATAATTATCAACATCCTTTTGCAACAAAACACTTGCTATGGTATCCTAGGAGGCAAGAGAGAATATTATGAAATCTCGTAAATAATAAGGGCTGATCAAGATTGGGGCTTGGGAGATAACATCCTTTATATCTTCAAAAGATTTGATGGCTTTATCATCCCCCYTGAAGGCAACACCCTCTTTTAGCAAAACGCTCATGGGTTTTATCCTTTCGACAAAGTTTGGGACAAATCTTCGAAGGAAGTTGATCTTTCCGAAAAAGGATTGCAATGACTTTTTGTTSACTGGGGGACATACATCTTTTATCGATTAGACCCTTTCAAGGTCTATGGAGATTCCCCCCTTCGAAGCTACATGACCCAAAATTTTTCCCTCATCGATTCCAAAAACATGCTTTTTAGGATTTAAAGAAATACCATACTTCCTACATCACTAAAAAACAATCATGAGGTGTGAAAGGTGGTCTTTCCTATCCTTTGATACAACTGTGAGACTGTCCTGGTAAATATCTATGATTTTCTGTATAAGATCCCTAAAGGMAAAGTCCATTGCTCTCTGGAAGGTAGCACCGGTGTTCACAAGACCAAACGACATTCTTAAGTACATAAAGGTTCCCCATGGCGTAGTAAATGCTGTTTTAAGCTGGTCTTCTCTTTTGAGCAAGACTTGGTTGTATCCAGAAAATCCATCCAACATGGACATCATCTCTGCCCCTGTAACCCTTTGTAGCAGATGTTCCATGTTCGGGAGGGGGTAATTGTCTTTCAATGATAACTGGTTAAGGTTGCGGAAATCAACACATAGGCGCATGTCATCGGTTTTCTTTCGGACAACCACCAAATTTGACATTCAAGAGGAATATCTGATGAGAGCTATGATACCAACATCAACCATCTTTTGGAGTTCCTTCTATATTTGGCTTGCTAACTTTGGGTTGATATGCCTTAGCTTTTGTTAGAAAAGTTTGGCTCCTTCTACCAGGGGTATAGCTTGTTGGATGACATCTCCCCTATAGGCTTTTAATTCATCGTAGTTCCAGGCAAAAGTGTCTTTGAATTCTCTAATGAGGGCTAGAATTTCCAACCTTTCCTTCTCAGTGGTTCCTTTCCCCATTTTAACCATCCTTGGATCTATTTCGGTACCGATATTGAACTCTAGGGATTAATCTGCTTGTTTGCTAGGCTTCTTTTTCTTGAAGATGTCGTGTCTGTCAAAGATATCTTCTAAAGGAATGCATCCTTTAGGCAAGGTGTTATTTTGAAGGTTCACAACCTTTAAGTCCATGGAATCAACCAGAAAATTTATTTGGGAATCGGTGAATTCTTTGCTATTTTCCATGAACCTAATAATCTGGTCATCGTCTTTGAAGACTTGCCAATGCTTTAAGTTATCAGGGATGGAAGGTCTAAAAATGACTTCCATTTTGCATAGGTCTCAGATTGGACCATCACAAGGTTGTAAGGTAGAGGTGGAAACAATTAAGGCATCGACCACATGGTTTTCTTCTCGGGGAATAGCTTCAATTGACAATATCTTGAAAAGTTTTGAAAATGATTGTGCAAGGTCACGATATTTCTTCAACTTCTCATTTTTGGTAGCAAAATTTTCCAACACTTGTGATACTATGAGGTTTGAGTCCCCTTTTATCCTTAAGTATTCGATACCCTTATCAATTGCCAAGTTGAGACCTAGGATCAATGCTTCATATTCAACAATGTTGTTCGTGCATTGATATTCAAGCCTATACGAATAGTAGAAAGCTTTATTAGAGGGGCCTGTTAAGACAATCCCAACCCCTGACCTGGAACTCGAGTGAGATCCATCAAATTCTAGAGTCCAAAATCCCTCAGGTGCCTTGATAGTATCATCACTAGGGCTTCCTCCTTAGACGAACCAATTATCAATGTCATTGTTAATACATAGGAGTTGATCACTGGGTTCATCAAAGGTTTCAACGAGGGATCCCGCAAGGGGTTCTCTATAGAGGGTGAAGAATCCTCCTTCTGGGTGAGAAATGATTACTTTGGATTCCTGGTCTTGAAAGCTTCCAACTAGGTGCGTTATAAGGTCTTTTTGGAAAATGATGTCCCAATTGCTCAAAGCATCTACTACTATCATGTCTATGTAGAAAGGGGCGCTAGGGCAAGAGTTGAAGGCAACATTTAGATTCTTGATAATTCCCTTTGCAAAATTTCCTTGTTCATTTGGTTGTGAAAGGCTCAGGCCCAATCGACACATAACTTCCTCAGTCATAATGTTGTTTGTAGCATTTGGGTGAAAAACATAATTATGGAGGAGGGAGTTATTGACCTGGAGAGTGACATAAAAAGGTGAGGCCTCACAATATTTTGATCCGACGTTTTCTACCCGGTGGATARAAAGAGGAACTTCTTCAAGAAGGTCATCCTCATAAATTTGTGGCAAGGAAGCTTCAATTTCTCCATTCTCGTGTGGGAAAATGTCCTAAAATGGTTCTACTTCCGTGGGAGGTTCCCAAAGAGGAACATCTTGTACGTTGGTGTGAGAAGAGCTCCATTTCCTTTTGAGAACCATGGGTTTCACTTCAAGGATTTCCTGAAGTCTAGGTTCAGATTTTGTGATGTTTTCATCACTAGATCCCCAGGGGTTATCATCACGACAGAGGTTAATCTGATGGATGTTGTCTTCGAACTCAAGGTTCTTCTCAATTTGGTAAGAAAAATCTCGTGCTTCTTTTAGGGTTGAGGGTGACCGATCCTTGAGGGTAAACTGCAAGATCCCTTCCAATGAGTTCAAATAGTGTTGGAGGATGGCTTCCTTTGAGTTTAGGTTAGGTCGGAGCTTCTTAAGGAGAAGATTGAATCTATCATTGAAATTCCTAATGCCTTTGCTGGACCCTTTGCAAATATCAATGTATTGAGAGTACAAGGATTGTGCATTTTCTTGTTTACACCACCTTATTTTGAAATCTTTTTCCAGCTCTTTAGGAGTTTTGATGCTCCCTTTCGGGAGGGACTTAATTCAAGTTGTGGCATCCTCAGTGAGAGAGCTTGCAAAGAGCGTCATAAAGAGATCAGGGTGTTCTTGACCGGTTTGATGAAACTCAAAACTTTCACAAAACCGGGTCCAATGTGAATTACCAGAGGGCACCTCTTTTCCTGAAAAGCTTGGTAACCAAGATTTGACGCCTTTGGGTAGGTCATGTAATCCACCTTGGATGTTAGCTAGGTCAAAACAACCAAAGGTTTCTTAGTGAGACCATTTGTGAGAACTTACAAAAGAAACAGGGTTCGTAGGTGTGACAGATACCACAGTGGAAAGAGGTAAGTATTGACGCCCGCTACAGGTCGTCATTTGTGGAGTCGCCATAGAATTTTTTTGAAACTATCAAAGAAAAAGGGAAAACAACCTAAGTGGAGTCGCTAGGTAAGCTTGTAAGATAAAGACTCCAGAGGCAAGGCTTATCGAAAAGTGTCGTCTTTAGGAGAATTGACTCAGTGTTTCTCGACAACGGTGCCAAAATGTTATCGCACAATTTGTAATTAGGATAATAAACGGATGAAGGGAGGTCAAACTGACATAACTGAACCAATCCCATCACCGTCACCTCAATGGGAAGGTTCTTTCTGTTTAGGGAGGTAAGACTCAAGGGAGACATCCCCAGTGACCTGGGGTTTTGAGAAGGTAAAATGCTTAGAAAGGCTAAGTGATAATATCCCCCCTCACAAGTCACCACCTTATCAGATGTAAGGTAGCTAGAGAGGTAGTGGAGAGGCCCAGAGGGTCCATAATGATAATAGTGGAGACCATTCAATGTAAGGTGGACCAGGTCCACTATATTATTAAATAAGGCCTACTATGGTAGTTGGATATAATAAATGAGTAATTAGATATAATAAATGTAAGAAGACTTCTTAAAATGTTCTACTTCTAGAAGATTCCTCCTCTAGAATGTTTCCAGGTGATAGTAGCACTATATAAAGGGGTTCAAACAATGTAATGAGATATGAATAGAATTATTGTATTTGGAGCGGTAGCT
This sequence comes from Picea mariana, assembly GCA_032191745.1. Classification (NCBI taxonomy): domain Eukaryota; kingdom Viridiplantae; phylum Streptophyta; class Pinopsida; order Pinales; family Pinaceae; genus Picea; species Picea mariana. The sequence continues at coordinate 132,366 of JASDQU010739382.1, read as the reverse complement.
CAAGAGGAGGATGCCCCCTCGAAGAGGCAAGTGAACAAGAGATGATCCATTCCATAATAGAATCCATTGTATGGTGTTGCCCTACCTCAAGGGTTTCTATAATAAAGTTGTGGTTTTCTATATTGTTATCTGAATATTTGTGGTATTTCTGTATGCAAGTATTTGGTACTTAACAATTGATATTAGAGCACTTTCCTTGGTAGACATTGTGGAGAAATATTTATTATTATTATTATTATTATTTTTATTTATTTATTTTTTCTGAGAAGAAAAAAAGAGGGCCGCGACATTCTAGAAATTTTCGGTATATTTCTGTGAAAAATTTTCAAAACCAGGTTGGAGATCTGAGTTCCTCTCAGAAAAACATCCAATTTGAAAAAAACAAATCGTCCAAAACGAAGTCCGAGAAGTCAAGATATTGAAGTTTTAAAATCTGTAATTTTTTAAGGTTTTTTCTGCGGATGATGGCGCACTTTTTTTTTATTTCTGTAGAAGCTAGAGGTCAAATTTGCCCAAACAAATTACAGATCTGAGTTCCTCTCACAATTTCACCCAATTTCAAAAAACAATCCGCTGAAACGAAGTTCGGGAAGTGAAGTTATGGGCATTTTAAATTCAACAGTTTTTCAGGGTTTTTCTGACAAATGCCGTGATTTTCTGCAGTAATTTGTTGTTCTATTTTTTTGAGTTTTTTGTGAAGGCGGCGGGATTGCATAGTTCATAAATTTTCATAGGGTACTCATATGACTATTTCTTCTCAAACCCTCAAAGAAATTCTACAGATTACTGAAGCATTCAAAGACCAATCACATGATAGATTGCATGACCTTGCAGATGGACTCAATGATAGTTTTCGTAGTATTCAAGATTCATTAGATAACATGCAGAAAATATTTCTTATGGCACACATCAGAGATGAATATACTGAAGAAATATATTCTTGGTATGATTTTGAGGCCGATTGTGATGATTGATATATGGATAGTTGTCATTTTTGAGATAAAAACCACTTTCATATTTTATTTGATGACTTTAATCCACCTTCTGTAGAGAGAATCAATATGACAAATCGAGAGCCAATGATTATTACTAGTGTCCATCTTGCATATTCTACAATGGTATTACTCCTTCCATATTATGCTACAACCATTTTCCATTATGTGGATGGATCTTCTTATTTGGATCCACATGACATGTTTCAGTCTTTGGAGCATCATTTTGAATTGGATATTGGGTTCCAAAATCTTCCATGGAGAGTTCACATGAGCACCTGGACATGAGACCCAAACTTACAATGACGGTTGGACTACTTCAACATGGTGGTTTTCCTTTCTACATGGGACCTTGGTTCTCCAGTCTTCTTCAATATTATGGTCCATAATTATCCATGGGACCCTGGTATATGGTTGTACATCAAGCGTTGATGACAACGCTTTCATAAGGGGATAGAATGTAAGGTAGCTAGAGAAGTAGTGAGGATGCCCAGAGGGCCCATAGTGATAATAGTGGAGGCCATTAAATGTAAGGTGGACTAGGTCCACTATATTATTAAATAAGACCCACTATGGTAGTTGGATATAATAAATTGATAGTTAGATATAATAAATGTAAGAGGACTTCTTAGAAGGTTATACTTTTAGAAGATTCATTCTCTAAAATATTCTTAGGTGATGGTAGCACTATATAAAAGGATTCAAGTAATGTAATGGGATATGCAGAAAATTATTGTATTTGGAGTGGTAACTTAATAGGAGGATGCCTCCTCGAAGATACAAGTGAACATGAGAGGATACATTCCATAATATGATCCATTGTATGGTGTTGCCCTATCTCAAGGGTTTCTATAATAAAGTTGTGGTTTTCTATATTGTTATCTGAATATTTGTGGTATTAATGTATGCAAATATTTGGTAATTAACATTTGGTATCATAGCACTTTCCTTGACAGACATTGTGGGCAAATATTTTTTATTTTTGCAGGTTTTTTTTTCGGAGAAGAAACAAAAGAGGGCCGCAAAATTACAGAATATTTATGTGCAAAATTTGCAAAAACAGGTTGTAGATTTGAGTTACTCTAAGAAAAACACCCAATTTGAAAAAACAAAATCGTCCAAAACGGAGAGTGGGAAGTCAAGATATTGAAGTTTTAAAATCTGCGATTTTCAGGTTTTTTTCTGTGGACGACGACGTGATTGTTTTATTTATTTAGAAGTTGGAGGTCGAATTTATCCAAACAAATTACAGATCTAAGTTTCTCTCACAATTTCACCCAATTAAAAAAAAAAATTCAACCGAAACAGAGTTCAGGAAGTGAAGTTATGAACATTTTAAATTCAATAGTTTTTCAGGGTTTTTTCGACAAATGTTGCGATTTTCTACAGTAATTTGTTCTATTTTTTTGGGTTTTTTTGTGACGGCAGTGGGACTCCATAGTTCATAAATTTTCATAGGGTGCTTAGATGACTATTTCTTCTCAAACCTTCAAAAACATTCTACAGATTACTGAAGCATTCAAAGTCCAATTGCATGACAGATTGCATGACCTTGCAGATGGCCTCAATGATAGTTTTCGTAGTATTCAAGATTCATTGAATAACATGCGGGAGAGATTTCCTATGGCACACATCAGAGATGAATATACTCAAGAAATATATTATTGGTATGATTTTGAGGTCGATTGTGATGATTGGTATATGGATAGTTGTCATTTTTGGGATGAACACCACATTCATATTTTATTTGATGACTCTAATCCACCTTCTGTAGAGAGAATCATTGTGACAAATCAGGAGCCAGTGATTATTACCAGTGTCTATCATGCATATTCTACAGTGGTATTATTTCTTACATATTCTGCTACGACCCTTTTCCATTATGTGGATGGATCTTCTTATTTGGATTCACATGACATGTTTCACTCTTTGGAGCATCATTTTGAGTTGGTTATTGCGTTCCAAAATCTTCCATGGAGAGTTCACATGAACACTTGGACATGGGACCTGAGCTTACAATGGCGGTTGGACTACTTCAACATGGTGGTTTTCCTTTCTACATGGGATCTTTGTTCTCCAGTCTTCTTCAATATTATGGTTCACAATTATCCATGGGACCCTGGTATATGGTTGTACATCAAGCGTTGAGGACAACGCTTTCATAAGGGGGATGGAATGTAAGGTAGTTAGAGAGGTAGTGGGGAGGTCCAGAGAGCCCATAGTGATAATAGTGGAGGCCATTAAATGTAAGGGGACTAGGTCTACTATATTATTAAATAAAGCCCACTATGGTAGTTGGATATAATAATGGGTAGTTAGATATAATAAATGTAAGATGACTTCTTATAAGGTTATATTCTAGAAGATTCTTCCTCTAGAATATTCTTAGGTGACGTTAGCACTATATAAAGGGGTTCAAGCAATGTAATGAGATATGAAGAAAGTTATTGTATTTAGAGCGGTAGCGCAATAGGAGGATGCCCCCTCGAAGAGGTAAGTGAACATGAGAGGATCCCTTCCATAATAAGATCCATTGTATGGTGTTGCCCTACTTCAAGGGTTTCTATAATAAAGTTCTGGTTTTCTGTATTGTTATCCTAATATTTGTGGTATTTCTGTATGTAAGTATTTGGTACTTAACAATTGGTATTAGAACACTTTCCTTGGCAAACATTGTGGGCAAATATTTTTTATTTTTGCAGAATTTTTTTTCGGAGAAGAAAAAAAAAGAGGGCCGCGATATTCCAGAAATTTTCGGTATATTTCTGTGCAAAATTTACAAAAACAAGTTGTAGATTTGAGTTTTCCTCTCAAAAAAACACTTAATTTGAAAAAAAAAATTCGTCCAAAACGAAGTCCGAAAAGTTAAGATATTGAAGTTTTAAAATTTGCAATTTTTAAGGGTTTTTTTTGCGGACGACGACGCGATTGTTTTATTTGTGTAGAAGCCAGAGACCGAATTTGCCCAAACAAATTACAGATCTGAGTTCCTCTCACAATTTCACCCAATTTAAAAAAAAATCAGCTAAAACGAAGTTTGGGAAGTGAAGTTATGAGCATTTTAAATTCAACAGTTTTTTAGGGTTTTTCTGGAAAATGCCGGGATTTTTTGCAGTAATTTGTTGTTCTATTTTTTGGGTTTTTTTGTGATGGCGGCGGGACTGCAGAGTTCATAAATTTTCATAGGGTGCTTAAATGACTATTTCTTCTCAAACCTTTAAAGAAATTCTACAGATTACTGAAACATTCAAAGCCCAATTGCATGACAGATTGCATGACTTTGCAGATGGTTTCAATGATAGTTTTCATAATATTCAAGATTCATTGGATAACACGGAGGAGAGATTTCTTATGGCACACATCAGAGGTGAATATACTCAATAAGTATATTATTGGTATGATTTTGAGGCTGATTGTGATGATTGGTATATGGATAGTTGTCATTTTTGGAATGAAAACTACTTTCATATTTTATTTGATGACTTTAATCCACCTTTTGTAGAGAGCATCAATGTAACAAATTGGGAGTCGATGATTATTACCAGTGTCCATCCTGCATATTCTACAGTGGTATTATTCTTTCCAGATTCTGCTATGACCCTTTTCCATTATTTGGATGGATCTTCTTATTTGGATCCACATGACAAGTTTCAATCTTTGAAGCATCATTTTGAGTTGGTTATTGGGTTCCAAAATCTTCTATGGAGAGCTCACATGAGCATTTGGACATGGGACCTGGGCTTACAATGGCGGTTGGACTACTTCAACATGGTGGTTTTCCTTTCTACATGGGACCTTGGTTCTCCAGTATTCTTCAATATTATGGTCTACAATTATCCATGAGACCCTGGTATATGGTTGTACATCAAGTGTTGAGGACAACGCTTTCATAAGGGAGATGAAATGTAAGGTAGCTAGAGAGGTAGTGGGGAGGCCCAGAGGGCCCATAGTGATAATACTGGAGACCATTGAATGTAAGGTGGACTAGGTCCATTATATTATTAAATAAGACCCATTATGGTAGTTGGATATAATAAATTGATAGTTAGATATAATAAATGTAAGAAGACTTCTTAGAAGATTCTACTTCTAAAAGATTCCTCCTTTAGAATATTCTTATGTGATGGTAGCACTATGTAAAGGGGTTCAAGCAATGTAATGAGATATGAAGAAAATTATTGTATTTGGAGGGGTAGTTCAATAGGAGGATGCCCCCTCGAAGAGACAAGTGAACATGAGATGATCCATTCCATAATATGATCCATTGTATGGTGTTGCCCTACCTCAAGGGTTTCTATAATAAAGTTGTGGTTTTCTGTATTTATGTGAATATTTGTGGTATTTCTGTATGCAAGTATTTGGTACTTAAAAATTGGTATCAGAGCACTTTCCTTGGCAGACATTGTGTGCAAATATGTTTTTATTTTTGCATATTTTTTTTTTTTTTTTTTTTTTCTGAGAAGAAAAAAAGAGGGCTC